>CM019148.1:299300196-299489913 GCA_009733165.1 Naja naja
TCTGGAGAGCGAAACAGAAACCTTTCACAAGACACACACACACACACACCAACAAACTCCACAGACTAAGAAGCCCAACCCCCACAACAATGCATGAAACAAACAGTACACACATATCAGACAGAACCCTCACCATGGCAGAAACCAATGTCCTTTCCAAAGGATTCAACTTTGCTGTCGCCCCCAAACGCATCCCCACTGAAAACATCATATGTGGAGTTGAAGCTAGCCTAGCCAAAATTAACCAGACACAGCCAATAAAATCAGACTTGAAGTCACCAACGTACTCTGCTCCAGCAGTCCACCCAGAAGCAACTTACACAAAGAAGAACAAAAAGCACTCAGCAACTTGAGGAAAGACAACAACATAATCATCCTCCCAGCAGACAAAGGCAATGCCACAGTCATGATGAACACATCTGACTACCAATCCAAACTATCCAACCTACTCCAAGACCCCGCTTACAAACCTCTAAACACAGACCCCACTACCTATCTGGAGAAAACCACCAAATCCAAAATAAAAGCCTCGCCATCAGTGAAGAGATCCAACAAAGAATCATCCCCAGAGAAAAATCATCTAGATGCCCTAAGCTCTATGGCCTCCCCAAGATACACAAAGAAGGAACACCACTCAGACCCATAGTCAGTTCCATAGGCTCACCTCTACAGAACCTTGCCAAATTTCTTGCCAAACAACTCCAGCCCTACACAGAATCCATCACCTCACACGTACAAAATTCTTTCCACTTCATAGAAACAATAAAGAAACAAAACCTACAACCCAGCGACCTACTTGTGAGCTTCGATTTCATATCCCTCTTCACTCAAGTACCTATTAAAGAAGCCTTGACAGCTATCCAAAACAAATACAACCCCCCTAAGCACATCCTAGATCTGACCAACCATTGCCTTTCCAACAGGTATTTCATCCACAATGGACAAAGATATAAACAGATAGAAGGAGCACCTATGGGATCACCCCTCTCACCCGTCATCGCTAACCTATACATGGAACATTTTGAAACCAATGCTCTAGACAAATCCGAATACAAACCCAAACTTTATTTTATAAACTCCTTGGTTTTCTAGCTGTATCTTGTCTTTGGGGTTTCTTAAGATGTTGGCTATTTTTTGGTCAGTGCCAAAGGCTGTCCTGATATATATATTTAAAACTGGTGTTCACATTTGCTCATTTGTTTAGCCTCTGACTGAATGGCTAGCAAAGTGATACCCTTAAATAGAAAATACCCGAGTTTATATTCTATTTGAATATTGGGTTGAGCTGCAATGGTAAGGGACAAAACAGCTGTCTAAAGCCTCTTATTTTTGTCATACTAAAAATCTTGCGTGGGGGAATGTTTCGTCACTGAATTATAGTTGTGCAAGCTGGTGCTGCTTAAAGACTGCAAGATGAATGCTGGTGAGGTCACATATACTGTGTTGTTAGTGAGTTCACTTCAGGGGCTTAATCTGATGCCCAAACAAGCCAGCTGAGATTGATTAAAAATCTGCAGGCTGCTTTTACCAAGTCTCATACCTCTTCTTAACTCACCTTACTAAGCTGTAAGAGGATTGATGGAAGCACCTGCCTGTGGTTAGGCTTCCATGCATTTTACCAAATTGATCATGTTTGACAGATTAGTGCTGTGCTCCTGAACATGTATATGTACAAGAACATAGCACTAAAATATGTACATTTTATAATATGCACATTAATATTAAATCTTATCTGTGTTTGATTGCATAATTAACCTCTTTTTTTAAAAAAATAAACAAATGCAGCATGGAATTGATTGGAAGAGTACCCCAATTGCATCTGTCAGTTGGGGAATAAAAAATGTATTGCAACATGTAGAAATCAGGGAAGCATTTTTAAGGCTGTAGAAAACTCACTAGTGCATCCAACATTTAGATGCTAATGTTTGTGCTAAAATTAAAGCTTTCCCCCCCAAAACTACAAAAAAGCCACCAACAAATGATCCAGAGTATAATCTTTTGTTCTAGTTGCCATGGTCCTAAAAGTAAGGCCCATGTCCCCAGGACTGGAAAAATAAAGACTGTAATTGTCTATGGAGATTCTCAGTCATCCAGATCATGGTTGTTCCAAAGGTGCTTTTTCAAGAGGTCACAGGACTTTCTGTTTTTTTTTGAAGATTATTATTTATTATTTATTAGACTTGTATGCCGCCCTCTCTCCCTAAGGACTCAGGGCGGCTCACATAAATTAACTAAAAAATGATTAAACAGTACAAGCCTAATATTAAACATTAAAACTATTAAAATTATTTTAAAAGAAGCACCCCGCTCTTGGTTCAGTCCAGGACGGCCTGCTGAAATAACCAAGTCTTTAGGTCACGTCAGGAGGAGCGGCGATCCGGAGCCAAGCAAAGGTCCAAGGGGAGTTGATTCCACAGGGTGGGTGACCCCACAGAGAAGGCCCTACCCCTGGGCACTGCCAGCCGACAGTGTCTAGCCGACGGTGTCTGTGCGAGCGTACAGGGGGATCGGAGTGTGATGCCAGCAAGAGATGTTCCCGCAAGTACCCCAGACCCAAGCCATGTAGAACTTTATATGTTGTTACTAAAACCTTGAATCTCACCCGGAAGGCAACTGGCAACCAATGCAGGTCGCGCAGGAGGGGTGTAACATGGGAGTATTGGGGCACTCCCATCACAACCCATGCGGCTGCATTCTGCACCGGTTGCAACCTCCGGGTGGTCCGCAAGGGCAGTCCCATTTAGAGAGCATTGCAGTAGTCGATTCGGGAAGTGACGAGTGCATGAGTGACTGTCCGCAGGGCATCTCGGCTCAGGTATGGGCGCAACTGGTGAACCAGACACACCTGGGCAAATGCCCCCCTGGACACAGCTCCCACCTGCTCCTCCAAACTGAGCTGTGTATCCAGAAGGACACCCAGGTTACGCACCCTATCCATGGGGGGGCAACACCTCTCCCCATGACCAACGATGGTATCTCCTGAATGATCCAAGATGCCGGTATGTACAGCCACTCAGTCTTGGCCAGGTTGAGTCGAAGCCTGTTCCTCCCCATCCAGATCCACACTGCATCCAGGCAACGGGACATCACGGGGAGGGCATCACTGATATGGGTCGGGGTAGAGATGAAAAGTTGAGTATCATCCGCATACTGGTGATTTCTCACCCCGAAAACCCGGATGATCTCATCCAGCAGCTTCATATAGATGTTGAACAGGAGGGGCGAGAGGACCAAGCCCTGAGGCACCCCACAAGTGAGGGGCCTCGGGCTAGACCTCCTGCCAACACCGATTGTGAGCGGCCTGAGAGGTAGGAGGAGAACCACCATAAAACGGTGCCCCCCACTCCCAACCCCTCGAGCCGCCGCAACAGGATACCATGGTCAATGGTATCGAAAGCCACTGAGAGATCTAATAGGACTAGGACAGAGGAAAAACCCCTGTCCTGAGCCCTCCAGAGATCATCCATCATTGTGACCAATGCTGTCTCTGTGTTGTACCTGGGCCGGAAGCCCGATTGGTATGGATCTAGGTAATTGGCTTCATCCAGGAACATTGGAAGCTGCTGAACCACCACGCTCTCAACAACCTTCGCCAAAAAGCAAAGGTTGGAGACGGGACGAAAGTTGTTCAAATTGGCTGGGTCCAAGGCAGGCTTCTTGAGAGGGACCTCACCACCACCTCTTTCAAGGCGGCGGGAAAGGAACCCTCGCCCAGAGAAGCATTGATAACTGCCCGCCATCTCTGTGTGGTGCCACGCTCTGACCCTATGGCTTCCTCCCTAGGGGGCTCGGGAAGTGGGACCCCTGGGCTCAAGTTGGTGAATTTTAATGGCTTATTATAAAATACACTTATTAGCCATGGACTAATACACTTATTAGTCCATGGCTAATAAGTCTTCCCTCCTCCGTGAGATTATTGAGGAGGAGGCTGCGGACCTGGCTTGCATCACCGAGACCTGGTTGGGCCCGGAGGGAGGTGTCCCTCTGGTTGATTTGTGCCCTCCAGGTTTTTGGGTTTTGCACCGACCACGGGCCCAGGGGAGGGGTGGTGGGGTGGCTGTGGTTATTCGGGAGACCCTGTTTCCAAGGGAGGTCGCGGTTCCAGAGATAGGCGGGAGTGAGACCCTCCTCTTGAGGTGGGGGCCTAATGGTCAGGTGGGCTTGCTGCTCACATACCTTTCCCCCAGCTGTGTGGCAGTGGACCTGCCTGGGTTTCTCGATCTCCTCTCGGGGGTGGCAGTGGAGTTCCCGGGCCTTATAGTCTTGGGGGACTTCAATCTGCCCTCCCTGGGGGTGTTGGGTTTGTCCCAGGAATTCATGGCTTCTATGGAAGCCATGGGCCTGACCCAATTGATTCAAGGCCCGACTCATGAGGGGGGGAACACTCTTGACCTAGTTTTTGTCTCTGAACAGTGGCGTAGTGACAGAGGGCAAGCCATTTTTACGGCGTTGCCCATTCTGATCACTATCTCCTGCGGCTGGTCTTCCAACAGGTCACCCCCCCACTGCTGGGATGAGGAGCCACTTAGATGGTTCCGCCCCAGATGCCTGATGGACCCTGAGAGGTTCCAGGCGGAACTGGGGTCTTTTCCCTCTTCCCTTGCCCACAGCTCTGCCGAGGATCTGGCGGCCGCTTGGCAACAGGCTGCGTCGGATGCCCTCGACAGAGTTGTCCCCATTCGTCCCCTCACACGCCGTGGATCCCAGATGGCTCCTTAGTATACCGAGGAGCTCGGGAGATGAAGCGTCGTCGGAGGGGCTTAGAGAGCAGGTGGAGGTCCACCGTTCCCAATCCGATCGAGACCAGCTAAGAGCCCATATTAGGACTTACCTGGTAGCTATGAGAGCGGCGAGGAGATCTTATCTCTCCGCCCTCATAGCGTCCGCAGATAACCACCCAGCCGCCCTGTTTCGGGCCACCCGCTCTCTCCTTCGTATAGAGGAGGGGCGGACCCGTTGCGGGGAAGGGCTGAGGAGTTTGGTCAACATCTGTCGGACAAGATCGCTCAGATTTGGGATGGGTTGTCCTCTGATTTGCAGTGGTCTGAGCAGGGGGGTGCAAGCAGTCTGGCCAGTGTGATCTGGGATGAGTTCGATCCTGTTTCCGAGGATGAAGTGGACAGGATTATGCGGCAGCTGAGTTCCACCACATGTTTGTTGGACCCGTGTCCCTCCTGGTTGGCGTATGCCGCCAGGGAGGCCACCTGCAGTTGGCTCCGGGCAGTTGTCAACGCTTCGTTAAGAGAGGGTGTTTTTCCCTCCACCTTGAAGGAGGCGGTGGTGAGACCCCTCTTGAGGAAGCCTGCCCTGGACCCGACCGTGTTAGACAACTTTTGTCCAGTCTCCAACCTTCGCTTCTTGGCGAAGGTTGTTGAGAGTGTGGTGGCCCAGCAGTTTCCACTTTTCCTGGATGAAGCGGACTACCTGGATCCATATCAATCGGGCTTCCGACCCAGTTACAGCATGGAGCGGCATTGGTCGCTGATGGATGATCTCTGGAGGGCTCGGGACAGGGGCTTTTCCTCTGTCCTGGTCCTATTAGACCTCTCAGCGGTTTTCGATACCATTGACCATGGTATCCTTTTGCGACGCCTCGAGGGGTTGGGAATGGGGGGCACTGTTCTTCAGTGGTTCGCCTCCTACCTCTCGGGCGTGCATCGGTGTTGGCGGGGGTTGAGATCGACCCGAGGTGCTCTCTTGTGGGGTCCCTCAGGGGTCGGTCCTCTCCCCTCTTTTATTTAACATCTACATGAAGCTGCTGGGTGAGATCATCTGGGGTTTTGGGGTGAGATTCCATCAGTACGCAGATGACACCCAGCTGTACATTTCCACCCCAAACCAGATCAGTGATGCCCTCTCCCTGATGACCCGGTGTTTGGATGTGATACGGATTTGGATGAGCGGGAACATGCTTCGACTCAACCCGGCCAAGACTGAGTGGCTGTGCATACCGGCATCTCGGCCCAGTCAGGAATATCCACCTTTGGCCATAGGGGGAGAGGTGTTGCCCCCTGTGGATAGGGTGCGGAATCTGGGGGTCCTCCTGGATGTGCGGCTCGGTTGGAGGAGCAGGTGGGGGCCGTTGCCAGGGGGGCCTTTGCCCAGCTCCGCCTTGTTTGTCAACTTCGCCCATTTCTGGACTGGGATGCCCTGCACACAGTCACTCATGCCCTTGTTACCTCTAGACTTGACTACTGCAACGGTCTCTATTTGGGGCTGCCCTTGCATACCATCTGGAGACTGCAGCTGGTGCAAAATGCAGCGGCGCAGGTGGTGATGGGAGTTTCCCAATTCTCCCATGTTACCCCCCTCCTGCGCTGCCTGCATTGGTTGCTGGTTGCACTCCGGGTGAGATTCAAGGTTTTGGTTTTAACATACAAAGTCCTTCACGATATGGGTCCTCAATATTTGAGGGAGCGTCTTCTGCCGATATCAAATGCCAGCCACCCTGTGCAAGCACATAGACAAGGACTCCTTCGGGTCCCGTTGGCAAGCCAATGTCGGCTGGCGGTCCCCTGGCAACGAGCCTATTCTGTCACGGCTCCTGACCTCTGGAACCAACTGCCCTTGGGCTCCGCCCCTGACCTCCGCACCTTCTGCCATGACTTGAAGACCTGGTTGTTTGACCAACCGGGCTGTGACCCCTTCTTTGGGTGGGGGGATGGGGTTTTTAATTATTTAACTATTGTAAATTTTAGTTTTGTATTTGGGCTTGTAAATCTGGTTTAATCTCTTTTTAAGTATTTATTGTTACTGTTTTTTTTTAGTTGTGAGCAGAGTCTTGGAGATGGGGTGGCATACAAGTTTAAATAATAAATAAATAAATAAATAAATAAATAAATAAATAAATAGTTATGTATTGGTCTTGAGAAAGTTATAGATGATAACAATACATAAGCTAACATAAAATAGGTGGTAAGCTGAAAATGGAAATAATAGGAGATAAAGAATTGAAAATATATGTGAGGATGAAATGATTTTGATATTGAATTAATGAATTGAATTATGAAAGGGAAATTTATCTAAAGATAAGTCGAATGGATAATAATTTGAAGTGATATTAATTAAGAAATTTGAAAGTGTAACTATGACTATGTATAAATATTAGAATCTGGAATCAAGTTGCTCACATGAAGAGATGTGTAAAAAATAAAAATAAAAAACCTTTGAATTAAAAAAACAGTGAAGGGACACAGGGCAGAAAACATCCTGCAGAAAGCGGGCCTCCAACTTTTCAATGAAAGACAGAGCTGAAGCAGCTTCTTGGATGAGAAGCGAAGAACCGTCTTCAGAGAAAAACCAGAAAGTCCAGTTGCCTCTTGAAAAAGCACCTTTGTGACAAAGACTGTAATTAAAGCCTATCTGCCTAATTTTTGGATATTGGTAATAACTAAATGTGCTCAGCAGGTGTGCCATCTGGTGCCAAGAGTGAACTGCTGTGTTCTTTCAATATGGCTAATACAGCGAACAAGGTTAGTTCTGCCACAGTGAACGGCACTATCCCATTTCCTCATTAAATTAATTCATGGGAGCTCTCCATGCAGTGGAGGAAAGGGCAACACCAGTTCAGGTGTAGTGAAACAAAGTAATGCCCCTGGGTAGAATCATGCTGGGAGAGAATTAACAACAAGAAGAGGAACCTGCATCAAACTGAGCCAGCCTTCATGCTGCTAGTAGAGCAGAAAATCCATGCTTCTATTTTATAGTGTCTCAAAAGGCAAGGGTTTGCAGGTGCCTGGAAACATCATCTACAAAGAGGTCAATAAACACTCCCAAGGGTTGATGGGACTAGCTAAAATTGTTGTTGCTGATGGGCTGTCTGTTTAAACAAACCAAGGCTATAGCATACACTTGAAAGAAAACCAGGAAGCCTGTACTTGTGGAGGCTATCTGGCAAGAACAGTAAGAATGCTTATTCACAGAGAATACGCATGTGTAAAACTTGTACCAATTCTGGGTGGTTAGAGAATTGATAACAGTAACGAAGACAGACAGACAGACTAACAGAGTTGGAAGTGACCTTGTAGGTCTTCTAGTCTAACACCCACCACCCTAGAAGAACCTACACCAGTTCTGACAAATGGCAGTCCAGTCTCTTCTTGAAAGCTTCCAGTGATGAAGCTCCCACAACTTTTGAAGACAAGCTGTTCCATTGGTTGATTGTTCTGTCAGAAAGTTTCTCCTTATTTCTAGGTTGAATCTCTCCTTGATCAGTTTCCATCCATTATTCCTTGTCAGGCCTTCAGGTGCTTTGGAAAATAGCTTGACCCCTTCCTCTCTGTGGCAGCCCCTCAACTGCTATCATGTCTCCCCTGGTCCTTCTCTTCATTAGATTAGACATGCCCAGTTCATGCAACCCTTCATCATGTTTTAGCCTCCATCCTCTAATCATCTTGGTTGATCTTCTCTGCACTTCTTCTAGAGTCTCAACATCTTTTTTTATAGTGTGGTGACCAAAACTGGATGCAGAATTCTAGGTGTGGTCTTACTAAGGCTTTACAGAGTGGTATTAGTACCTCACAATCTTGATTGCATCCCTCTTTTAATGCAATTTAAGATTGCATTGGTTTTTTTGGCTGCCGCCGCACACTGTTCAGTCATATTTAATTGGTTGTCAACCAAGACTCCAAGATCCCTCTCACAGTTACTGCTATTAAGCCTGGTTTCACCCAGTCTATAAGTGTACTTTTGGTTTTTCTTGCCTAAGTGTAAGAGTTTACTTTTCTCTACATTGAATTTCATTTTGTTAGATAGGACCCAGTGTTCAAGTCTGTCAAGATCCATCGGGATCTTGAGCCTATCATCTGGGGTGTTGGCTATTCCTGCCAGCTTAGTATCATCTGCAAATTTGGTAAGTTCCCCTTCTATTCCCCCATCTAAGTCATTTATGAAGATATTGGAAGAGTACTGGGTCTAATGGAACAAGAAAATCAAGATGTTGGCTGTAATCATGCAACAACCCACTTTTTTTTACACGAGACACCAATGTCACACATATACCAAAGACAGTGTTCAACTATAAACTTGTAGCTGCCATCTTGATAATTTTTAACCAACTTCTACCTGCTGTGGATACCTGTTTGGGCCTAGCCTTTTCCTTAGACTCAATTTTTGACAGTGCAGCTCTTCATACCACTAAGTTGGACCTTTGAACTGAAAATGGTTGTGCATCCAGGATGTTGAGGTTCAAATGAAATAGTAATTTGAGGCAGGAAACCTATAGCTCCAGCCATCTTGACTAATCATCAGGGATCCTGGAAGTTGCTCAGCAATATTTGGAGAGCTTCAGGGTTTTTTTTCTAGGTAAGGATATAGGAAATTATAGTAGGATCTACATGTGTGTGTGTATGTGTGTGTATTCTTCTGTTTGCATGAGGAACATAGTATACATGCATATATAATACCATATATAGTACTAATGGATGTATTTTGTTCTTGCTTTCTTAACTATCTTCTAATAAAACCTAATGGAGAGAAAGTGACCTTGTCTCTCCAAAAATTTTAATTTTAGAGTTTTAAAAGACTTGTATGGAAACCCTCAAGGATTTCAGACAGCCCCCCCCCACCAAAAAGGGAATAGAGTAGAACTGCTGAAAGTAGCATTTACAGACTTCAGTTCTTTCTTTGAAATTCCAGTCTTTCTTCCTTGACTTAATAAGAGCAGCATTGCCTAGTAGAGCTTACCTAAACTAAAAGGGAAGTTGAACTAGAGTAAAAGAGGTGAAGACAGTCAAGTTAACTTGGAGTTTGGCTGTATTTTCACATGATCCTTCCTTCTTCCCCTAATTTCTAATACACATTTAAAATAATGTCCTGGCTTTATTATTTTATCCATTTTGTTTTAATTTTTAACATCAAAATGGCAACATATAGCATACATAAGTTAAAGCTGTATATTTTGGGATAATGTTGATTAAAATAGGGAGTCAGCCCCTCACCACTGACAGGAAAGCAGATGTTGGATCTACTAATTGGCTACAAAGTTATACTTCTTGCTCATTTCCAGGAAGATCATTCTGATGATAATTCGGACAAATTCTCTTGGCTCATTAAAGAAAACTCAGCTATTACATCCATATCCTCCTTGTGGGCATCTTGACTGATTGGCCATTATAAGAACATAAAAGGTTTGACGTGATCTCTTTTTATATTTGATTCCTTCTGGCTGGAAGAGTGCTGTACTTTTAACTGCCAGTTGTCCTGGGAACGGCAAGGTATTTCCTGTAGGCACATCCATTATTTTGAAGTCCATTTCTTAAAGAAAAACAAACACCCAGCATACAAATCTAACTCAAGGGTCAGAATATCTCCTAGTGGACATAAAGCAAATATCTTCTTCACTTGCCATCCTGAAGATGTTCATTTATTCATTGTTCATTTATTCCATTCAATTCATCTGCCTCTCCAATCATAAACTCAGGCCAGCCCCCAATGATAAACATAAAAGATTAAAAATTCTAAAAGACAAAACAATTCTAACAAAAGCATAAAATTTAAAGCAAAACCACCAAACATTGTGCATAACATGTACAACCTAGCTACTTTTGGAAATGGACCTTCCATTTCAATGTGGAAACTCTGAACTTGGAACCAGACCTTGTGTTCCTGTGCATGGGATGTTACTCAAGTGATATTTCTATTAGCATTAACGAAGAGAAACGAATCTCACTGATGCAGCTTCTCTTCCTCTAGAAAATCAGGATACCTTAAAGGAATGAGCAAGAGAAGCAAATAATAAAGAAAAAATGGTCTTCTTCTCTGTTTGGCGACAGCCTCCAATACAATGTAAGTTCTTCAGTAAGATTCAAATATGTTGAGTTGAGCAAACAGTGAACACAGCTTTGAAAGGATAATTCAATACATATATTTCAAAACTGAGAAATAAAAGGAGCTGAATAGCTCCTTTTTGTCTTGAGCCTATTTTGTTTCAATGAATGATGTTTTCTTTTTGATCCGGACCCAAGTAGGATAGCCTCTTCACTCAAGAAGGATTGAGGACTGAGACACACAAACCTCCCAAACAAGGTGCTTATCAGACAAAGGTATTGGACTATAATTCCCATGTGTTCCTGTTGGGAAAGGCACCTCACATTTATTTTTGAAGATGACATGGTCAACAAAGATTTGTTAAGTCCAAGATTGCACTTGTTTATGTGTTATATAAGGAAATGGTTGTTTGGCTAAACATTTTAATAATCTTGGGGTTTAGTAAGCTTTGATCTGTCTTTGCAGCCATTTTTCTTTTAATAATTTAGGCTTTAAGATATTACTTAAATGCTGTTTTCCCTTTTTTTAATCTCAGTGGTTTCTCTTGCTGCAAAATAAGTAAGCATAAATAAAGAGGGATAAAATGGAATTAAAATGTAAAAGACTTTAAAAAGTTCCCTGCACAAGTTTGGAAAGAAATGGAAAATCATCTTCATTGGGAAAAAGAGACAGCACAAAATTTCAGCTTATTTCTCTTGCATTTTAATGAGTTAAAAATAAAAAAAGATGAAACACTTCATGGAGCAAGTCAGCCTAGACCAGATCTTCCCAGTACATGTAAATGGCAGGTAAACATGATATGGTGATACCATCACCTCTCCCTACCCAAAAGGTAGTTTTCATGAAGAAGCAGATAGGAATGTGGTTGAAATCACCTAAGTAGATAAAGTTAACAGGCTTGATTGTACCAGGAATGGGGGAGATAGGCAGAATCAAGTAAAACTCACCTGAAAACCTTGATGACCGAAAAGCTTATTTAATTAAATCAGTAGACAGGCTGTTACCTGTACAGAGCTCACCATTAAGAGCTGTGAGCTGAAACTTCCTATCTGCCTCAGGAAAGACAACAATATTTACTGCACTGAATTTACTGCCTTGTGAAACTGGACTGCAAGCCCAAATGCAATGCTTAGCAACCACACAGACGGTTCAGGCTACTTTCCCCTTGCAAGGTCACTGCAATGATATAAGGATAAAACAAGGCTTCATTTGTATTGTCCTGGGCTTCTTTGGGGGAAAGGTAGGACACAAATGTGACAAATAAAACCCAAGGACATAGATGAAAAAATAAAATCAAAGGAAGGACAGAACTTTTTTTTTTGGTGAAAAGATCATTAGTATTAAGGTACGCTGCAACAACGTATCATTAAATCACACTGATTCTAGCTGACTATGATGACTCTCTAAATTTCTGATCTTTTAAAAATTGTATCACTCTCCCTTCTTTTTATATCCAGAAGAAGTAATAATTTATAAAGTCAAGGATTTGTACAGGACGTTTTGTACGGGAGGAACCAAGAGATTTATCAAAATAGACTTCAGATCTGCCTCCTCCCTATCCTGAAGAATTCAAGCAGGTAACATTAAAATAGATCGTTAACAAGCAAATGAAAGATGAGGAAAGCCATTTTTCCCTCTGCAAAATATACCTGGCTTAAGGATAACAATGCCTGTGTTGGGCACAAAGTGATTCTACCCAAAGGGAATCCCGCTTATGCCATCAGGCACAGGTATCTGCTGCTCTGCAACTGTGAAGAACCACAGTGTGAGACATCGTGCTTCGGTGACGTGGTACATCCTATCTGTCTCACATAATCATTGAGAAGAGCCACACCTTTGTTTGAAACTAATCTTTCTTGTTTTAAGCAATTTCCTGGGGGATGACATTTCTCCCCCAACTTGAAGGTTGAGCGAATCAGTTCTGCCTGTATTTATGGAATAGGAGGTGGAGTGATAGCACAGGGGTTAAGATGCTGTGCTTGTTGGTTGGAAAGCCAAGAGTCCAGGTTCGAGACCCACATGTCATATGATGGGGCAAACTCCTGTCCTTGCCCTAACTCCTGCCAACCTAAGCAGTTTGAAATCATGCAAATGTAAGTAGATAAATAGGTAACACTTCGTTGGGAAGGCAAGAGCGCTCGGTGACTTCATGCTGGCCACATCACTGTGGAAACATCTTTGGACAGCGCTGGCTCAACAGTCCTTGAAATGGAGATGAGTACTGCCCTCTATAGTTGGCAACAACTAGTGCAATAAAATCCACAGGGATTCCTTTTTTACATGGAATAAGGCAATAAAAATGGAGTACAGTTGGCATAAAAACTCTGGTTTTAAATGGAAATAAATATTCCTTTTTTAATCAGTGTCAAAACTCTTTGAAATTACTTTGCATCTATTTCCATGCTCAGGAATGTATTCTTTGGGTCACTGCCCCTATATAGAATTAGTCTCAAATGGTCATAAGCTTTGTTTCTGCTTTTTAAAAAACTTATAAAAAAGGTACAAAATACAGATACTTGTCTTTTCTTGTTCACTTGCCAAGGAGTTCAAAATCTAAGAGGAAGAAGTTCCTTTACAACCCTTGTATTTCTAGATGAAAAAGAACTATTTTTCTTAAATAAAAAAATTCTAGCTCTCCACTTGCTCCTTACACTTAAGAAATGGGTTTGTGTCCATAAGCATGTGAGAGAGTGCAGAGACAAATATAATATTTAGTATCAATCCTATATTTAAGTCTGCAGTTATTGAAAGATACACATACACACACACACACACACACACACAGAGTTGGAAAAAAAATCAAAAGGTGCTTCTTTCCCAGAAAGTTGTACATATGATTAATGATGGCCATTACGATCGTAACATTTCAGTCTTGTGGAGGCCAAGCAGGAACATAAAAGAAACAAGAAGACACTTGCATTGTAAGTAAAATGGACACATCATGTTATCTGGAAAATTATCACCAGTGTTTTCTTTAGGAAAAAAAATGGAGATCCCTCTGCAAACCCTCAAGATTGATGACCATTTTTACAAGAAAGTGCAGTGACTCTCTAGTGGCATCATCTGAAAGATTGTCCTGTATCTTGAAAGGGGTTCATAAATTATCTCATTGGAACACCAAGCAATGGCAAATAGATTGGTAATAATGCATTGCAGCTGTTTCATAATTTACTTTCATTCTTGGCTAATGTTGGTAATGGACAATCACAACCAGACATCTTCACTGCATATCTATTAAAATATAGTTTACGCATAACATCCTTCTCTATTCTTATCACCTGAACAAGCCATAAGTGCATTCGAGTTAGCTTCTTTGGATAGGCATGGTTCCACTAAATTTTGATTTGTCCCATTAAGATAATAATTAACTGACAGTAGCTGTTTTTCAATTTCCTGTTTGTAATCACAGTGGATGAAGAAAAGGGAGGGATGTGCTCTTTCTACATGATCAGGAGACTTAGCAATAGCAATGGCACTTAAGACTTATATACTGCTTCCTAGTGCTTTACGGCACTCTCTGCGCTGTTTACGGAGTCAGCATATTGCCCCTAACAGTCTGGGTCCTCATTTTACTGACCTTGGAAGGATGGAAGCAGAGGTGGTATTCAGCGGGTTCTGACCAGTTCTGGAGAACTGGTAGTGGAAATTTTGAGTAGTTTGGAGAACTGGCAAATACCACTTCTGACTGGAGATTTTTTTTTAAATTCATATTTATATCCCGCCCTTCTCCAGAGACTCAGGGCGGCTTACAGTTTTTGGGATACAACCCAATGCGCTCAGCAATAGCCTTCATTCCATTGTATATGCCTGCTTATTACTAGGGCTTTTTGGCCCCCCCAAGCCGCATTTTTACAAAGTAAGCTTATTGCCCCCAACAATCTTGGGTCCTCACTTTACCTACCCCGAGAGGATGGAAGGCTGAGTCAACCTTGAGCCTGGTGGGATTCAAGCCTGCAATAATTACAGGCAGCTGGAGCTAAGTGCTAGGCTATTAACAGCCTGCACCACCAAGGCCCTTCAGTATCCTTTCCTTGCCACGCCCACCAAGCCACGCCCACAGAACCGGTAGTAAATTTTTTTGAATCCCACCACTGTATGGAAGGCTGAGTTAACCTTGACTCGGGTAGGATCAAACTCCTGGCAGTTGGCAGGATTAGTCTGTAATACTGCATTCTAACTACTGCATCACCAGGGCTCAAGTTAACATCAGACTATGATTTAGCATTAGATTTGAATGCAGCTTTTTAAAAACAACTTTTGTTAAAGAGGGATTCATTATCCAATCTGACAAAACCTATAGAGATGTTACCATAACTTTTTTAAAACTTTGTTTAGTGTTTTTAAGAACAAAGTCAAAGCAAAACAATTTACCGATAATTCTTGAAGGATTTTGAGTGATATTTTAACACTCAAAAAGTGTGAGAACAATATTTACATAAATTATTCTCTATTTAAAAAGAATCTTCTTTTTCCACATATGGAACAAATAGATGATGAAGAAGATGATGACAATGGTGATGATGATAATGACAATAGTAATAAACTTGTGCTGGTTTTCTTTTGCTTGTATTTTTCACACTGCAGTTTTTCCTTTGCATTGATTTATTTGCTGTGTATAAATAACTATATATATTTATATATATTTAATTCTGCAGTGCTAAAAGCTTTTATGTTAATTACACAAAGAGATTTGCCATATTCAAAATATACACATTACATAGAATATCTTTACAGCTTGTTCTCCTTTTTCCTTTTTTTTTGGTAGCCAAGGGAGGTGTATTACTTGCTACATGCTCCAGTTTTCAACTGTAGTTTTTGTCTGTGTGTCCGTAGTGTTGGTGTCTTGTCTATATGAATTAGGTTTGCACTTAAAATACAATAGCACTATAATTCTAAAACAAAGTGAAAAATGATAATTAAATGTTCATATAGAGTAAAAAATATAGAGCATTTTCAACTCCAGTTCTGATGTGGCATGAAAGTTGAACCTGTATTTTTTTTTCAGCCCCTTTCTTTGTGTTAAAAAAGGAAAATAGATCAGGTAAGATTCACCCTCCCCAAATTTAAAAAAAAACACCCACCCCAATGCTTTGTAAGAGCGTTATCTGAATATATGATATTTCATAAGGTGGAGGAATGAACATCGTGGAGTCTTACAGCAGAATTCAACAAATGGGTACTTTAGGAACTGTTGATGTTTCTGATTTTACTGAATGATTGATGCTGTTGGCTTTATTTTAATATCTGTCTTTGCTTTTTATAATAATAATTTTGCCCTTCTTGAAGCCTGGTTATCCTTTAACCTGGGCAGTTCTGGAAAATTGATAGTGAGCGGCTACTCCTGGTCAGCCAACACTCTTAGGATTGGTGTTCAATGAGGTATCAGAGGAGGAGAAGGCCTCCCTTTTGGCTTGAAATCTCTCCATGACTTAGAACCCCTTGATGTAGCAATAGGCCTCCAGGGTAGCGAATAAAATGTACAATAGCCACAGACTCACAAAAAGCAAAGTTGTGGCAAGTCTGCACCCTTTAGGGCCTCCTAGTTCTCCTCCAAAATGAGGCCGTCTTCGGTACAATAGCACGCTGATGCAGACAAAAGCAAAAATGGTGAACAGTGTCACAGAGAAGGCAAGAGTGCCGGCTGACACGTGGAACTCCTCTCCTTGAGAAGCCCAGTAGATGGCAGCTACTGACCATGCCAGTCCAATGCCCAAGAAGACGTTGACTGCATTGCTGCCTGTGACGTTGCCAATGGAAGCATCTGCATGGATGTCTTGAACAGCAGCTGCTTTGCTAGCAAAAGTATCTGGAAGGGGGAAAAAACCCAATGTATGAGTAGCAGTTCAAGCAGTCTTCCCAATATAAAGAAGGCAAACGTGGTCTTGCCATGAAGAAGATGGGGATACTTTTTAGGGCAGAAAAAGAAAGGGCCAACAGTATTAAGGTGGTGAATCGCTGTGCTCGGGTGACAGCTCAACTGAAAGAGATGTGCTGAAGACTACTTAGTCCAATCAATCCCACCAGTGATATCTCATTAAGGGAACAAGGTCTTAACTTAATCTTTCCCAACCTGGTTGGTGGGATATGTACACTGGCTCCATTGCAAGTCTCCAAGAATTCCAATGGAGGGCTGCACCCCTGCATTCACACCCGCTTGTCAGCTGGGGATCTTATTCTGTTCCATTCAGGCAAAAATAACCATTAAAGTGCCTCTTAGACCTCCAGTGTGAAATTTGGGGAGATTAGTTAAGTGGAATCAGCAATAACACACATATCTTTCCTCCACCCACTTTCAAGTCCTCTGGGGTTTCTTTATTTGTTCATTTGTTAAGATCAGTGTTTCTCAGCTTTGCATCTTGAAGATGTTGTCAGAATTCCGCAGCTTCTACACATCTTCAAGTAGCCAAGGTTGAGGAACACTGGTTGAGATGAATGCCTGAAGAGGCTTCAGTCATGACAACCACCTCCCCCTTTTCTGTGTTGTACTCCAAAGGAGAACCGTACATGCAAATGTTTCCTTCTCACACTTCCATTTACACCCAGAAAGACTTGATAGGTAAACTGAAGATGGACACTAGAAGTGTTTGCAGAGGGATGAGTATGTGGCTTCGAACTTTCTTTGGGACAGATATAGGTAAAAAAAATACACCAGCTTGTACTCTTAAATTAACAATCGTGTATATTACATCTATATTTTTTCTTCTTTTTGGCACTTCTTTTTTCTGGTTTGCTTACTTTGTATTCACAGTTTGAAATTTAATCAAATCATATTTTTTAAAGAAGCAGATGTTTCTGCAGGAGTGGGTGGTGTCAAAATCAGCAAGACAGCAAGTGAGACCACAGATGGTGCTGAGGAACAGTATTTGGCAGCATGGGCAACCCTATTTTTATTCAGTGGAGCAAAGGACAAAAGTACTACATTGATTCTGGATTGTGTCCCATGGCTTTTGGCTGTCTTGACTATGGAAATTAGATGTAGCATTTAGTCTTAGTAGCAACAGGGCTTGTTAAATGATAGTTGTGTTTATATGCTATTATTTAGCACAAAGTATCTTAAAGTGTTTTTTTTAGCATAAGAATGAAAATAATTAGAAACCTGTTTGATGGAAGTAACTTATGTATAAGCTATGGTAGCAATATGCACAATCAAGGCTGTTAATTTTGTGCAAAAAAGGAAGATACTGAAATGTTCCCTACTCTACAAATAAGTCCCACCTGAAATATTTTAAAAGAATCATTCCTAACCATTTCTTTGTTAAGACGTTCAGCTGGAATATTTGCAACAGACTTCTTGAGATAAAGTATGAGGCACTTTATCATTTGCTGATGTTCTTTTTTTTATTTATGCATACATATGTTTGGAAGGCGCAATGCATCATAAATTCCAAAAAAGGCTGATGGGTGATGCAAAATATTTCTTCATTATTTTTCCTACTTGACAGCCCTCCAAGGAGTTAAGTAAGGCAAACACAATTTTTTCTTCTTGCTTTTCCTTATAAAATTCTGTAACTGGCTTGCAGATGCCCCTGTCTAAGTCTGGATTATTATTTTTTTAGAATCATTTTTGGAGGACATTTCTGGGAAGCTGCACATAACCCTGATAGCTTGCAACCATTGTTAGTGATGGAGTACTTAGAAGCCATTGTAGTGCTACCCTCCTATTTCAAAGACTCCCAGTCTCACCTGGGACTGAAGTGCCAAAGGCCACGAAGATCACGGCAGTCACAGAATCCTTGAGGCCAATTGTGCAGCCAAAGTGGGAGGCCAGATCTCCAATGATGGCAGTGAGCATTCCAATGATCAGGATGGACACAATGAAGCAGGCCCAGCCATTGCAATACTCTGTTGGGGGCACACAGGCAAAGAGCACTTTCCAGAAGACAGTCAGGAAATGCATGACATAATCAAAGCAGGAGGGCAGGCGCTCCTCACCAGACTCATCCTCCTCCTCCTCCCTGCTGTAGGAAAGACAAAATAGAGAGCTTCAAATCAGTGGATGCTATGCAAACCTTCAACGGTCCAAGCTTAGAAATAGTGAAGGGATAGCAATAGCACTTAGACTTATATATCGCTTCACGGTGCTTTTACAGTCCTCTCTAAGCAGTTTACAAAGTCAGCATCTTTGGCCCCAACAATCTGGCTCATTTTACCCACCTCGGAAGGATGGAAGGCTGAGTCAACCTTGAGCCTGGCAGGATTTGAACTGCCAAATTGCAGGCAGCCAGCAGCCAGCAGTAATAGCCTGCAGTACTGCACTCTAACCACTATGCCACCACAGCTCCTATAGCAAATCATACAATCACCACTTTATTGGGTTCTTCTTGGAGGCACTGTGGCTTTATTCATTTCTCAGAATGCTTTGCTTTCAAATATTTATTTATTTATTTATTTATTTATTTATTTATGTCGCCCTATCTCCCGAAGGACTCAGGGCAGCTTACAATAATAAAAAGAAACAGTACAAAAGTTAAACAAACAATTAAATATGAAATCTCACTAAGCCAAAAATATATAAAACTATTGTTAAAATCCCCTCCCCTCCATCAGCCTGAGTTGGCGAGTTGGAAAAGCCATGTTTTTAGGCCATGGCAGAAGGATTGGAGTCAGGGGCCACCCGAAGCTCCAGGGGCCATTGATTCCATAGGGTGGATGCTCCCACAGAGAAGGCCCTACCCCTAGGGGTCGTCAGCCGACATTGTCTGGCCTACAGCACCCCAAGGAGGCCCTGCCTATGGGAGTGCATGGGACGTTGGGAAGCCGTTACTGGCAGCAGGGTTTCCTGCAAATACCCTGGTCCTAAGCCATGAAGGGCTTTATAGGTCAACACCAGCACCTTGAATCTGCACATCAGATGAACAGGAGCCAGAGAATACAATTTTCCAAACATTTTTAATTGTATGTACGTGCTCAAACAGGTTAATATTAATTACTGATCTGTCCCTTGAAAAGGTTCTCTATGAAAACAGCCATTTAGATAGTTAATTATGTTTCACAAAAGAATAACTTTCTTGCCTGCCCCATATGGTCCACAGCCATTTTTGTATTTAAAACCATCATCTGATCAAAAAGGGAAAATTCCAGGCTAAGGGATAAATAAGGTTACCTGCTAAAGCTGCTCCTTCTTTCCTGATCTTCAGGCTATTGGGTAGCTCTCAAGAAGCTTTAGCATAGTAAGCTACTTAGGAATGTTCAGTACAGTCATACACAGCTAGCTGCCCTTTAGAGATATGGAAGATGCAATTGGGCTGGAGTTGTCATCTTAATATACATTGAGGCAGTGGTGGGATTCCATATTTTTTCCTACTGGTTCTATGAGAGCGCACTCTGCGCGTGCACGCAGCAATAAAAAAACCACCCTCTGTCAGCGCTGGTGAGATGAGCTGTTTTTTAACTCAGCTGAGGTGCAGCAATCCACTCTGCCTGCAAATTTCCGCTACTGGTATGCCAGAACCGGTACGAACTGGCTGAATACCACCTCTGCATTGAGGGTACCAAACTAAGAAACCTGCAAGCAATGCCATGTGGCTGTTTGATCCAGAAATTCGTCCTGATTTTGTCTTCTCATTTCCAATCTTCCTATGAACAATATCCTACTGGCTGTTTTCTCTGAGTCTCTATTTCTTGGTCCTGTCACCTATCTTCTTCCTGAAACTGTTCTTGTTTCTGGATCACACAGCTCCACCTTCTCCTGCAGACATGAAGCCTTTGGAGGCTCTTTGATGGTAATTTTCTTACCTGCAGCATTCCATGTTGTTCTTCTTACCTCCCAAAAGGTACACAAGGAGCTTATCATTGTATACCTCTACACTTTCTGAAAGGCTATCTATTTAATTATAGACAATCTGTATAAAATCCAAAATAGTGCTGCACCCTAGAGAGATCAGTATACTGAGGGAAAGTCAGGAAATTCAATCTCTTCAAAGCTGACCATGGTAAAAGTTTTTTTTCTAGTCAGAAACTTTCACAAGTGATACAAAAATAAAGGCAGTCTTAAAACTGTACTTTCATTCCTTCTGATTTTATTAGTTTCTGGAGAGTTAGCAGGGATAAACAGTTCGAGACTGCACTGGGGTTCCTTATTGCTTGTAATGATAATATAAACCTTGAAAGTAGGTAACAGCAAAGGAAGCAACACTTAATGTCCTTAACTTTGTTCCTATATGAGCACCTAGAGGATGACCACATTTATTACCATAGCAACAGTGACAGCATTGTGAAAAGATTGAAGGTAGGCAATTTTTTTTTCATCTTTTCTCAGAAGAAGCAAGCATTTGAACTAAAGTTATTCAAAGAAATTATTTCTCACACAGTAAAGTAGATGAACTTCAGTATTTGGTGCTAGACACAAGACAGAAGGGTTCGTGCTTCTCAGTGCCCAAAGGTACAAGGTTGATTTCTCTTGCACAGTACAGTAAAATTCAGGAAAGGACCAGCTCTGGGACCTTAAAGGTTTTAACTGGAGCTTGATCCAAAAAAATATATGCTTGGGATTAAAGAACTCTTGAGTCCAAGGATCTGCCCGAAATCTCAAAACAGTACTTTCCCCACAAACATTTCTCTTAGTAAAAATCTCCCTCCAATTCTATTTCAGTAATAGATGGCTACTACAATTGTTTACCATTGTTAAACAATGAGGAAGCAATCCATGACAATCTATTGTTGAAAACCAAGAAATGTACTGGCTAGTACCAATCTACCTTCATGCCAATGTGCTTGTGTATGTAATGCTATGCTGGGGGTGAGGGGAGGGATGTAAGGGGGAAAAATGTAATAGTACTTGGGTAAATACATTACTACCGATTTGAATGTCAAGGTTGCAATTTCCATACCCCGAAGGGGATTTGAGGCTCAAATTCAGGTGCCAGCTGACACGGGCAGAATAATAAAAAGGGTTCAGAGTTTCTATGATATAGCTAGTTCCAGCCTCTCTCTCTCTCTCCCCACCCCACATTAGGACTCTGCTGGTTAATGTTTTCTTATCAGCTGCGCTGTAGTAACCTTGGACATTATGGTTCAGATTGTTTACACTGTTGTTTTTAACTCTGCATGCTAAACTCTGCATGCTGGCCACAGTTACTGCTGTGAGATGGACAGCCATTTCACTCCATCAAATAAATAAAAGTCAGCAACGTATTTCATCTAACAGCTTTGCATCTGGAAGGTGGATTTGAAATGGATTGCCTTGTTCAAGAGGTTCCTGGCACTAAAGACTTGGGTTGCACTGAGAAAAATGGGTGAAAAAGGAAAACTGATTTGGTTTGTCTCAAATAATGGTTTTCTTCAACTCCTCTTGGGATTAACCGTGACTTGACCTGCACTCCTACATCACAGCTCTGTCCAGCATTAACCAACATCCACTCAAGCTTTGTGACCATCCCTATTTAGATAGAGTTCTTGGCTCTACAAAACTTGCTTTGGCTAGTTAGAAAGCAAGAGGTTGTAGTATCCAACTCCCTTCTTCCTCTTTTGTCTCTGAGGATACTTCTGTGCAATGCATGAATTCAAAGGATTCTTTTAGAAGGAAAAGCAAGAGAGTGGAATAGCTGGTAACTTTAATCTTCTGATTTCTAATCACTCTGCTCTTTTTAAACAAACAAACAAACAAACCTGTACACGACACTTTCTCAAAAATCTCAAAAACATCATCAGTTGAGCACAAAATGTAGGAACTCCTGCTTTTCAGCCTGTCCTTGCTGGTGGCATGGTTTTCCATCAACACAGTAAGCAACAGTAGATCAAATAGGAAATGTTTTCCACCCTGAAGATCACTGTGTCTTGGCATATTTGGCACTGGCCGTTGGCTTCCTACCATGGATGAGGGCAAAATCCTGAGACTGAAGACTTGCACAGAGTAATCTCGAGAAGAACTTGTTTAATAATATGCACTGTTACAGGAAGCGTGTATCACAAAGCAAGGATAAAATAAACTGGGAAAAGGTAAAGGAGAGGTATGGGAACAACAAATTGGCAGTTTGATATAAAACAGGCCTTTGTGAAAACAGATCTTATTGACTCTGATGTTTTTTATTCAGGGGAAGTGAGTGATTTGGGCTGCAGGCAGAGTATTCCCTAAGCCATGCTCAGAAAGGGAAGGAAGAAAAGAGGAGTGAAATAGACATAGTAAGTGTTGAAATGCAAACTGCCCTAAGCAAGGGAGTCCCACAGTGAGAATACTTTCATAAACAGAATGCCTGGGATTTTCCTTGCACTTTTCTCATTGTCTCTGGGAAGCTCACATACAGCAGAGAATGTAGGCTTACTGGAAATGAACTCTTTTCCCAGGAACAATGCTAGTATCCAGTTCAGAAGCACTCTAACATTTGCAACAGGATACTATGATTATTTGTGAATCATGCACTTCATTTAAAACAGAGGCCCTTAGTGTGCCCAGGCACAGAAGTATGTGGATTTAAAGCACTGCTTATCACTAAGGGGGCAGGTTCTGTGATATGCATTGAAATGAAAGTTACCAGAGTCTATCCAAAGGATTAAGCATTCTAATGTAATTGAATAGATAAATCAACTAGTTAGATTTTACTACATTAATTAAGTAAAAACAGCTGGATTACTCAAAATGAAACCCAACTGATCAGTCAAGAACAATTTTATTAGTGTGGGGTTAATGTTAATTACTGGCAATGAGAATTAAAGGAATTAATTTTACCTACTCCGATTCTGGAAAATTATAGTAACAGGAATTACTTTTAAAAAAATAGTTCCTTTCTAATAATCAGTGAAAAACTTTTCTTTTTTAAACAGTAAATTTTCTTTTTATTGTGATTTTACAGTTCCTGGAAATTTCACCATTCAGTGATTTTTTTTAACACCATGCTGTTAAGTAACAAGTAATTGACCAAAAATTCTTTATTATCAGACTTCATATATATTGATTTACTATCCAAATGCATGGATCCCCCCCCAAAAAAATCAAACCAAAGTCAAACAAGTTAAACCAGTGGTGGGATTCAAATTTTTTTTACCACTGCTTCAGTGGGCATGGCTTGGTGGGCACACTTTGTGCATGTGCACACACTTTGCATGCGCGCACATACCAAACACGCACTTTGCACAGGTGCAGAAGCATTCCAACTCACCTCCTGCAAGCCTGCACTCTCTCGGTCACTTCAGTAGCTGCCACACAAAGCTGTTGCGCTTCAAAAGCAGAGGATAAAGGTGAGTATGGGAGCCTGATGGGAGGGTGGGCCCAACAGCAAAGCGGTGGAGAGAACCGGTTCAGTCTCCACTGCTCATTGCCGCTACTGGCTCAGCAGAACCGGGCCGAACCGGTAGAATACCACCACTGAGTTAAACGCTTTCACCTATTCATAATCTCTATTGAGGAGCAAGAGTTTCATAAAAACTCCCTAAGTAATTCATGTTAGAATTCCCCTCTGCCTCTGGGAGATTGTTTCATTAGCTGAGAACAAAGCATTCACTCTGTCTCACCTGCACTGACAGTGATGGCTTCTATGAACTGGTCTCTCCATGAATGAGTTCCTACAACCAACGCCAAGTTTGTCTTCTTGATGAGCTTGTCCACTGTGCTCTGTCAATTAGAAGGACACAAAGAATACTGGTTTTACTAAAGGCCTTCCTTTGGAGTATCTTTCAGTCAGTGTGGAGATTGACAGAAGGTGTTAGGTAGCTTTTCCATGCAGGTGTCTTCCAAGGGTTTTATGATCACATGACCCAGAATTTCCATTCCTTATAGGTTTCCTTGTAATTGTAGTCTTAACTCTTTGAGAAAGCATTAACTGCAAGAAGCTAAGTTAAAATAATGTCCATGAAAGAGTAAATAAAAGAAACGAAAGGTATAAACATCAAACTGTAAGTAGGTCAGGAAGTCATTTTATGACAAGGTTGTTTGCCAAAAGCCATAGTTGCATCATTAAGAGAAAGGGCACCTTCTGCCTCTTTATTCATATAAAACTTTCTCCTTCCTTGGTAAATGCCATTGTTCTTTCTTAGTCTTTTTCTCAGCCTGCAATGTAATCTGTCAATGGATAAATTATTTCTCATTCATACAGTAAATCCCTTTCATAATGGCGTGAACTTAGCCGGCTCAAGTTCCTCTACAGTGTTCTATGAGACTTAGCAGACTTGACCTGGATTGAGACAGACGTGCTGCTAAAACTATTTCCAGGGCAACCAACCTTCAGAGAGACAGAAACCTGTTTCAGCTAGATGTAAGGGCATGTCAGTTTGACCTTGGAGTCATTTGAAGGTAAGGATTAGCAGCTGAAAACAGCAGAATAAAATTTAGCATATTTGCCTGTTAATTTCTCACCTGTAGCAGTGTGATCATTCTTTCAGCTAGAAACAATCATGTTTGGTTTAGTTGGTTCTGGGTTCTGTATCTTAAATGCATGAATATTTTATGATTTATTTATTAGATTCTTTTTTATCCTGTCTTTATTTTTTTAAATAAATAATTCAAAGCAGCAACCGAACCCACCTTTTGATGTAGGGCTTTCCATTCCTCACTGTTCAGAAATCAACGGTGAAACTTCTGGACCTTTTCTTATCGTTAAAGTAGGACTGTATTCTTCAAAACACCTCTTAATTATTGTCTTTCAAATTTGCTCTCTCTTTCCTTGACCTCATTTTATTTATTTTTCTCATTGGTTTTTCTCTTCCCTCCCAGGACTTAGCCTGGACTTTGGCCTTAGCTTAGCATTCCTTGCAAACCCTCTTTTTCTACTGTACCCTTCCTTTTTCCTTTTCGTTCTCTTCCTTTCTTCTGCTTAGCTCTGCTAACCCATTTTTCTGTTTAGTTCCTTTCCTGCTTTTCCTCCCCTCAGGTCCCTGATAAAAACTCTTGAGTACACAGCACTGACCTTGAACTCATAGGACTCTTCAATGATGACCTCTAGTTTTGGATGTTCACCCAGTATTGGCTTTCCCATTTCTGCAATACGTTTCGCTTCCTCTTCCTCCATGGTCAGCTTTCTTTCTGCCACCTCTGTGGAAGAAAACATGGAGGTACAGTGAGTCTCCAATTTACTAGTAAGAGGACAAGGGCAAAATCAGTAGCAAAAGGGCTGGATTTGGAAATTAAGTGGTTTTGTTTCTTTTTCAAGGGCTACATTTGCATTCAACCTATAAAGTGTTCACCAGAATTATCCAGGTTTTGTAGCAGTGATACACTTTCTATATTTCCATTCCCAGACAGACACAAGGTTTAAGAGCCTTGCTGGTGCAGGCTGTTAAATGCCTAGCACTTAGTTCCAGCTGCCTGCAATTAGTGCAGGCTCAAATCCCACCAGGCTCAAGGTTGACTCAGCCTTCCATCCTCTCGGGGTAGGTAAACTGAGGACCCAAGATTGTTGGGGGCAATAAGCTTACTTTGTAAAAATGCGGCTTGGGGGGGCCAAAAAGCCCTAGTAATAAGCAGGCATATACAATGGAATGAAGGCTATTGCTGAGTGCATTGAGTTGCGCTCCAAAAATTGTAAGCCGCCCTGAGTCTCTGGAGAAGGGCAGCATAAATATGAATAAAAAATGGTTTTATATGTAGATTTATTGCAAAAAAACTAGGAATTTAAAAGAGGAAGAAATGCATCATCAAAAAGCACACCAGAATCTTGCCCTCTATATACAGTACGTTAACCATAGATTTAAATTCTGGGCCTTTTTCAGCTCTTTTAAAGTCAACATCTGCTTGTTTCCTGTCTGTGAAGATTTCTGCCATTTGTTCATTGTTTACAAAACAGTTTCTTCTTTTATTAAAAAAATCAGTTTCAATCTTACAAGAAACTGTGATATTATTACAAAGCATGGCAGAGGATACAACCAATAAATTTTTCTTCTCATATTTTTATGGTTTGCTTTTTAATATGATAAGATCTGAATGAAGGGGGAGGGTAAGTTCATTCTCTTTGCAAAAATGGGGCTTACAGAAAATATTGGAACTACTTTTCTTTTTTAACTGTTTGCAATATTATACTTAAGTGTTACCTATGGGCCATATAACCCTCTGAAGTTTAATCATGCTTATATTTTTGCTGGATTGGGCCTTGGTAATTTAAACATTAATTTTCTATTTAGGTCATTGTGAGGACTTACTATCTGAAATATGAATCGCACATTTATTAAATATATATGCTTCCTTTTATAACTTTCTAGATTATGAAATCATTGCATTGTGTATCTCTCCCATTCATTGCTTCTTATTTTGCCATGAGCAAATCAGTGTCCCCAAGATGTTGGGGGCAATAAGCTGACTTTGTAAAAATGCCACTTGCGGGGCCCCAAAAACTCTAGTAATAAGCAGGCATATACAATGGAATGAAAGCTATTGCTGAGTGCATTGGGTTGTATCCCAAAATTGTGAGTCTCCGGAGAAGGGCGGCATATAAATATGAATTTTAAAAAAATGTCACAATTGGGATCTAGAATTTTAATGATTCAAAAGAGTAAAAGCTGCATGTAAAATGTATTTCTCAAAATATCAAGTCTTTATTCTTTGGGAACACCTCTGTTATATCAGAGTTTCAATGAGCAATAATCCTATTAACTATCATTCATGAAGAAAATCATAGTTCTTATTATGTTAAGCTTCTCTAGAAACAATTCAAGATTTCAGTAGATAAAAAAGAACATACAACACATTGATCAATGGCAGGAAATCAATGTGTGCTTTTGTGGCACTCATAACTATCAATCCAGCTTGAAGGAGACATATGCAACAATCATTACTTTCCCTCCCCAAAAGCCAAAACTTGGATGAAAATATCAATGTTTTTTACTTATTTGCTCATATTGCAGGGAAGCATAAACCTTCAGCTGGCATCTGTCAATCTCTTCTACTATGATGTAAACACATACATTTCAGCTTTTGTGCGTACTAGCATATATTTTATCCTATGTTTTAATTTATTTCATTAATGCTTTTTTCTTTCCTGGAACACTTGTCTTGTATAAAGAGGAAAGAAATGCACATATGTTCAGGAAAAGAAACAGTTTTTAGCAACATGGGATTGATGAGCAGGGTGGATAAAGTTTTATTTTTCCAGAATTGGAAGGGAATCAAAGTGCCTCAGGACATTGATACTATGTACTTCACCTTATAAATGACTAAAAAATGGATCCTACTGTGGCTTGCCTATGGTGACAGGCAGCGGGCATAACAGGAGATTTTATGAACATTACTAGCAAACTCAGCAATCGGGGAAAAAGTGACATTCATCTAACTTTGGCAGTTCTTTTTTTAAAAAAACAAGATTCATGTGGTATCTAAGAGTTTGTTCCCAGTATAATTTTCTTGAAAGCTTTAAAAGCAAGGGAAAAAAATAATACAAACTAAAATAAAATTAGAAGGAGAAAAGGAAGGAAGAAAGAAAAAGGGGTAGAAGAAAAACAGAAAACATTAAAAAAAGATTATCAAGAAATGACTTCTGATCTTCTTTACAGCAGTTATAAATACAATTGTAGATTTACCTCTTTTTAAAAGTCACACCATGACTCTCTTTTTTCTATTAATTTATCCTATCTAGCTAGACTCGCACCAATAGGGCTTCAGGCCCGGGTACAGCATGGAGATGGCATTGGTCGTCCTGGTGGATGATCTCTGGAGGGCTCAGGACAGGGGCCACTCCTCTGTCCTAGTCCTATTAGATCTCTCAGTGGCTTTCGATACCATCGACCATGGTATCCTACTGCAGCGCCTCAAGGGGTTGGGAGTGGGAGGCACCGTTTTGCGGTGGTTCTCCTCCTATCTCTCGGATTGTATGCAGATGGTGTTGACAGGGGGGCAGAGATCGGCCCCGAGGCCCCTCCTTTGTGGGGTGCCTCAGGGGTTGGTTTTCTCGCCCCTCCTGTTCAACATCTATATGAAGCCGCTGGGCCAGATCATCCATGGTTTTAGTGAGGTATCATCAGTATGCTGATGATACCCAGATTTTTATCTCCACCCCTAACCAACCCAGTGATGCCCTCGATGTGATGTCCAGGTGCCTGGAGGCGGTGCGAGTCTGGATGGAGAGGAACAGGCTCGCTCAACCGCCAAGACCGTGGCTGTTTGTACTGGCATCTCAAGTTATCCAGGATATTCCATCTTTGGCTATGGGGGAAGAGGTGTTGCACCCCATAGATAGGGCTCGCAACTTGGGTGTTCTCCTGGATGCATGGCTCAGTTTGGAGGTGCAGGTGGGAGCCGTGGCCAGGGGGGCATTCACCCACGTTCACCTGGTGCATCAGTTGCGCCCCTATCTGGATCAAGATGCCCTACGCACGGTCACTCATGTGCTCGTCACTTCCCGGCTGGACTACTGTAATGCTCTCTACATGGGGCTGCTCTTGAAGACCACCCGGAGGCTTCAACTGGTGCAGAATGCGGCGGTGTGGGTTGTTATGGGAGTATCCCGATACTCCAATGTTACACCCCTCCTGCACACACTGCATTGGTTACCGGTTGCCCTCCGGGTGAGATTCAAAGTGCTGGTGTTGACCTATAAAGCCCTGCATGGCTTAGGACTGGGATACTTAAGGGAGACCCTGCTGCCAATAAGGCTTCCCAACATCCCGTGCACTCTCACAGATGGGGTGCCGTCGGCCAGACAATGTTGGCTGGCGACCCCCAGGGGTAGGGCCTTCTCTGTGGGAGCACCCACCCTATGGAACTAGCTGCCCCTGGAGCTTTGGGTGGCTCCCGACCTCCGTCCTTCCAGTGGGACCTGAAAACATGGTTGTTCCAACTTGCCGACCTGGACTGAGGAGGGGGATGGGGGTTTTAATTGAATAGTGTTATTTTAATTCAGATTATTGGGTTTCATGTTTAATCTCTTTTTAAAATTGTATAGTATTTATATTTATATTGTTTTTATGATTGTGTGCCGTCCCGAGTCCTTCGGGAGATGGGGCGGCATAGAAATCCAATGAAACTAAACTAAACTAAACTATCTAATAGTTAAAACTATAGATGATAGCAGGGCTGTCAAATTCATGGCCTGCAGGCCAGATGCTTCACGCGCTGGCCACGCCCATGCCTGGCTTAGCGAAGGCAGGAAAAAGTCCCGATATGTCACATGACACTGCCATGATGCCGTGAATTTGAAACCCCTGGATCATAAGTTCATTTTTTTCAGTTTTACACAAAAGGTTTATAAAAGGTTTTCAGTCAGCAATAAATGTAGAATTGTCTTTTCTCTTATTAAACAGGTCAATCTGGCCCTCTTAGCAAGTTCTATCATCTTCACCAACCATTCCTCAATGGAAAGTACTGCCAAAACTTTCCATCTTTGAAAAGATAAATAAGATAATTTTTGTGATAAATCACACAAAAGATAAAAATAATCCCACTGCAGTTATCATATATAAAAACAAAGTTCCATGATTTCCCTCCAAGCATTTAAAATATCCCTAAGACAAAAACTGCTTGTATATTAATATACAATTAGTTGTATATTAATATTTAAAACCCTCTGAATCGGGGTATGCATTTGAACCCAAAATCTTCTTTATTGATTTTTACATGTCCACCAAGCATGGTAAAATGATTTTTCCTGTTTATTCACAATTCATCATGACTTTGAAGTACCTTTATACTTTCTGAATAATTTTTCTGGTATTGTACAACAATGGTACATTATTTGATAAAAGTTCTCCTTAAGATTATAGTAAACTTCAATTCTTTAAACCACACATTTCCCAATTGTTCCATATATAATTTTTTTAGGCCACTTCATCATACGTTCTTTCACTTGTTCTCTTTCAAATTTCAATGAAAGTTTACACATTTCAGCAATCACATGTTCATAAGTTGTACATACTTCCATTTCAAAGACAGTCTTAGAGTACATAATTCATCAAATTCTTTTGTCTAATTTTTCTGATAATGGTAAATAAGAAAACAACTGACAGTCACGCCCTTCTGCCATCAGTTATTCTCTTGGTTTTATTTTAAATTCCCCTTGACAGAATTCTAGTATTTAATAGTGTGCTAATCATTTATATTTGCCTATTATTTCTTGTCTATAAAATATTTCTTGTGCTGAGAGCCACAAAAGTATTTTAGGGCACAATTACATTTGTATCTATTCCATATTCTTAATAGGGCACATCTAACATAGTGATTTTAGAAATCTCCATTAACTTTAACTTTGTTGTACCACAAATACTCACGCCATTCAAATCTGAGGTCATGTTTTTCCAAGTGTAAAAGTCTTAGAAGAGTCCCAAAGGTGCTTTTTATCAAAAGGCAACTGGACTTTCTTTGTTTTTCCTTGAAGATGTTTTGCTTCTCATCCAAGAAACTTCTTGAGTTCCACACCATTCAGTCAGAACTGAAGAAGCTTCTTGGATGAGAAGTGAAATGTCTTCAAGGAAAAACAAAGAAAGCCCAGTTGCCTTTTGGTAAAAGCACCTTTGGGACAGTCATGACTTAGAAGACTGAGAATTCACATAGATGCTTAGAAGTCACAGTCTTCTTTCCACTCTTTTCATTCAAACCAAACTGTAAATACAATTTGAAATCAGGTAAACCCAAGTCTTTCCTTTGCATCATGCAACGCCTTATATTTAACTTGTGAATTGTTCCCCTTTGCCATACAAATTTAGATGTAACTTTTTGCCAGAGTTTAAATGATACATCAGTTATTAAAGCTGGTATTGTCTGAAGCAAAAATATCATTCTCCACAACACATTCATGTTTATCATATAATTTTTCCCCAACAATGTAGTTGTAATTTCCCACAACTTAATATATCTTTTTTTAACTTCATTCCATGTCCTAGTGTAAATATTTTGAAATAACATATACTTCATATTTGTCATGGCAATACCAAGATATTTTATCTTCTAAATCTTTTTCTTCATCAATTCTTTTAATCCTGTTTCCATATTTTTGAAAACATCTTTGTCTTATGATTATTAATCTTAAAACATGCGAGTTAAAATTAACTAAAAAAAATTAAAAAAAACTCATTGATGTCTCTGTTGCCTTTATCCTCCAGAATCAACACCGAATTATGGTGTTGCAAGTGCCCTCAACTTATAAGTTTTTTTCAAATGTTTACTTCCACAATTCCCTCATTTTGTCTTATATTCAAATATTTCAAGAAATAAAATAAACAGGAAAAGAGAATGGTTATCTCTTTCTTGTTCCCTTTTATATCTCATAAAGTATTTTTAGATCTCCATTGATAGTTATTTGTGCTTTCTGTGTATAGATCAATCTTATCAGTATAAAAAACTTGCCAAAATACACATTTTTAATAATTTTAAGCAGTTTATTTCAAATTGTCAAATGCCTTTTCTGCATCTAAGAAAATTGATGTGGCTTATTTTTCATTGTGTTGCTCAAAGTATTCCGAAATGTCCATCAGATTTCTTATATTATCCTTTAAATATAAAGTGAGTTAAACACCCACACTGATCTTCATGAATTGCAAAATTATTTTCAACCTCTCAGCCAAAATAATTGTAAACAACTTACAGTCATTATTCAATTACATTGTCTAATAGTTTCTTGTTAAGTCAAACCTTGTCCCTTCTTAGATATTAATACTACATTGGCCTCTTTCCAGTTGTCTGCAATCTTTCCCCTCTATAAAATAAAGTTCATAATATTTGTAAAAGTTGCAAGAGTTCATCCTCAAAGTATTTATAGTTAAGAAACCAAATTATCTGTTATTATGATATATCCCGCTTGCAATTTCAGCAGCATTTTCTTTTTTCTTTTTGTAATTTGTATATCAATCACTTCCCTGCTTTATTTGCAAATTTGATTTTTTTGTTTTTTATAATTCATCTTAGTGTTAATATAGATTATTGTTGCTGTAGAAGCTTAATTTGTTAAGTAATTTTTATCTTCTATGAAATCTTTAATCCCTTCTCCTTTCTTTATCTTGTTCAAAAGTGCTTTTTTCTCCTCTCTTCTTTTTGAGTTTACTATTATGTTGTATAAAATAACATTTGTGAAAGCTTTGTTTGTATCCCAAACCATTCTTATATATTTATTAAGATTATTTTTAAAAAACTATTTTAATTACTTTTTACAATCCTCCACTATTATTCTGCTCTAAGCACTTTTCCAATTTCAATCTTTTTTCAGCATTTCCCTTATTGTTGTGGGGCTATTCATGGCCAATTGGAACATGGAAAAAATATATGGAAAACGATGCCAATACCAGCTGAACAGATGCACACAAACCCTGTAACATTTCATAATTCCCATTCTTGATACATCTTGACCATAACCCACCAATTTTTTCATCTTCTCTACTTTACTAAATCAACAATTATATTATATGTCTGTAAAATTATGTTTACGGAACTGTTATTTTTCTACTGATGCCACAAAACTTTATTGACCATATCCTCTAATGCAGGGGTGTCAAATTTGTGGCCCGTGGGCTGGATGTGTCATGTGCTGGTCCCACCCCCACCCAGTTTACCAAAGGGGGAAAAAGTGCCAATACGTCATGTGATGCCGCCGTGACGCCACAAGTTTGACGCTCCTGCTCTAAAGCATTATCAATATACAGAAGGATTTCTGAGAAACAAACCTAAATTCCTTTAGATAAGAGGGATGAAAAATACAGGTACTCTTCAACTTACAACTGTTCATTTAGTGATCATTCGAAGGTACAACGGCACTGAAAAAAGTGATCATTTTTCACTTACGACCAGTATAGCATCCCCATGGTCACGTGATTTACATGTGGATGCTTGAAAACTAGTTTATATTTATGACCATTGCTGTGTCCCTGGGTCATGTGATGCCCTTTTGCGACCTTCTGACAAGCAAAGTCAATGAGGAAAACAGATTCACTTAACAACAGGGTTACTGATTTAACAGCTGCAGTGATTCACTTAACAAATGTGGCAAGAAAAGTTGTAAAATGGGGCAAAGCTTACTTAACAAATTTCTCACTTAGCAACATACATTCTGGGCTCAATTGTCATCGTCTGTTGAGGACTACCTGTAATAGCAGGAATAAAAGAAGGAGGAAACCAAGCAGCAAAGATAATAATCAAGAGGGAAATTATGGAAAGAAAGTAAATTGGTGAACCAAATCAGATTGAAATAATTTATCAAGTGATGTTTGTACAGTCTCATGCAATTTATACTAAACACAAAGATACTTCAAATTTTGTTGCTGGAGTAATTGTTTAGAAACAGGTATACAAGCAACCAGCCTTGTCCATGGTACTGAAAGATGTTTAACTGTTAAGCCTACCAACGTTCATTGGCTATTTTTCCTACAATTTATTAATTGCTGCAGCACAATACAGAGCTTACAATTAGTGCCAGATGTACTATGTCAAACCAAACAATAGAAAACTGAAAAACTTTATTTGCATAAATGCTATCTAAAAGTGCAGAAAAGAGCTTTGAAGAACCTTTAATTAAGCGTAGTTGCATTTAAATATCCTCTCAATTAATTAGTTACATTAATATTCTGTACAAATGTCTGAGTAAATTACTGAATAAAATTGTTTAAATATATTATATTTCTCTCTCTCCCCCCCCAAGTGTCTTCATTTGCTTTTATTCTTTGTTTAACCTCATTTCTCATTCTGTTTTTTTTCCTTTACATTCCATTTGTTTCAATAAAAAGCAATACATTATTTTTCAAGGATGTAGCTTATTATCCTTTATCCTAATTATCCTTGGGGTGCACTAGAATTCATCTCCCCCCTTCAGATTTTTAAACTTTTACGTCTCTGGGAAGAGTAGTGGACCACAAGTTAAGCCAAGCCAAAATATGCAGAAATCTAAGAAATCTGAAATCAGCCCTGATTGTGCAAAATATTCAACAACAGTTTTTCCCCACCTGGCACACCCTTGGGCCATTGCCACTTTCATGAAAATGGAAATCCATCTGAAAACACAACAGCACTAGTTCTACTTCTTTATCCCTTACTAAGTAATAACCTCTATTTTAATGCAATGGATTTTCCTTTCTGGAGGAGGGGGGATCCATTTTATGTGCCATTAATATTGCAAAAACTGCTTCCAATCTTATGTTCTGCAGTTCTTATTGTTATTATTAGAACCTTAATCACAATTTTTACAGCTTTCTGTGCATCAGAAGTATTCAGTTTGGCACTATCTAAATTAATCTTTAAAAAATGTATTTAATTGGGAGTGATAACAAAGCCAGAGTCAAAAGACAGGCAAGGCACTTTAAAATTTGTAGTGATTAACAGCCCAATCCTGACTGCTCACCAAAGATACACAGTATCTCAAAAGAGCATTACAGGTGCAACCCCCTTACCAGCGTCATGTGAGTTGACCTACCCCAGTGCTGGAAAAAAACAGTAGAGTCTGTAGCTATGGTAACAAGCATCCTTTCCTCTGAACTTTCTCTTCTCCCCTTTCTCTCCTGAATGCTGACCTTTCTTCTCCGAGTTGGCATGCCAAGCAAGCATAACACCGAGGGTTCCTTCTGTATTTATGAAGGGTTCAGGTTGTTTTGTGAGCACAAAGCACTTCAAATGATAAATCCTGCATGACTCCTGACCTCAAGAAATTATTCAGAAGCAAAATACCTCTGCATAGACTTCATATATCATTAAAATCTTGTCTCAACATAAAATCTCTGCTACAAAGTTTATTAAGTCTACAGAGCCAGCGGACATTGAAAAATACATAAGTATTCCTGTTTCGGGCAATGCCATCTTAATTTATCACAGCAAGAAAAAAAAATAAAACCATCATCAATATATCAAATTGCCACAACAACATCTGCATTCACCTTACCAAGTGTCTGGGATGGGGAATTTGACTCTCTTTTTATGTTGTACGAATGTGGAAAAGTGAACTCACCACCTGGAGTGAGCAGGTATTTTTTTCTTCTTCTGGGGTCCTGAGCTTTGGGTGCTACCTAGGAAGGGGGCAAAACAGGCCCACCTGCTCCTTCACTGGAGAGTTTTACCAAAAAAAAGGAATTGAAAACAAGCAGGTATGTCAGTGTTGAGAAAGAGTCATAAGAGGAAAAGAAACTCCAACTGAAGGGGAAGCAACTCAGCAGCAGTTTTCAGACAGCAAGAGAAACCATCAATTTTTGGACCTGCAAGACCACTGAGAGGCAGAGCTGAGAAACAGGGAGGACAAGAGTCTGATCGGTCTTCAAGCTGAGCTTACTTGCTCGCAGCAACTTAGCTGCAAACCAGGTCCAGAATTAGGGCTGTGAGGGCTGGGGCTGGTGGAAAAAAGCCCATTCCAAAGTCTGAAAAGGAGCAAAAAGTTTTTACATGCACATGGACTGAGATTGGGTATAAGAGCTGAAGATCTGGAGTGGGGGTGGGTGAGATTTAAAGAAGAAATAGTTAAGGGAAAACAATGCTAATATAGAAATAGGGACATAAAAATAGAATATAAGAGATGGAAATAGTATAGCTTAAATAAGAATAAAAGTAGAATAATTGAAAACTTATGGTAATAGGAAGCTAATAGAATAAGATAGGAGATTAAGTTTGCACGAGAAAACAGTTTTGTATGGGAAGTGCAATCTTTGTGTCTGTGTTCTGTGCCATTAAAAAAAACCCTAGTGGTGAGTAAAAAATAATTGCACAAAAGAACAGTAGTAGACAGAATATACTTCAATGAGTGCCAGCCAGACTCCTAACACTTTAATGTATGAATGATTGCGAAAGAATCAAGAGAGAATATTTACCACTTGGTAAATAGTAGAGGAAAAATGATTCTTACTTATTGGCACCTCAGAAACTACAATAGAAAACGGCAGATCAAAGTTACGATTGTTCATAATGATTATAGCAGCTCTTTATTCTTTGTCTTTTTGATGTCACAATTTCTGGATGGTGCTGGAACTAGCATATAAGGCCAATACATGGGAACCATTTATTTAGTTGAACAATTCTCCAAGGGTTTTAATTCTCATTTTCACTAATAGCCAGAACATATATTAGAGCCATCTGGAAGAGGCTACTTGAAACAGCTACATGGGTTCATGTAGTAAGTCATTGACTTGCATCTCAAAGTGAACCTATTATTTTTCTCCATACTAATGGGAGAAAAATTGTCTAAACATCTGTGGAGATATAAACAAACTACATATATATGCCTTCCTCTGTCTGCATCTACATCAGGGATGTCAAACTCGATTTCATTGAGGGCCGCATCAGGGTTGTGTTTAACCTTGGGGGAATGGGGTGGATGTGGCTGGGGTGGGCATGGCCAGATCGCCATTCGTGTCAGGGGTGTCTGGGCTGGCCTGAGAGCTCTTCCAGTGAAAATGTGCTCCCGAGTTCCATTCATGGCCCCAACAGCCTCCTGCAACCCTCTGCCAGTGAAAACAGAGTTCGAGAGGGCTGCATGTGGCCTTACCAAGCTCTGTTTTTGCTGGCAGAGGCACTGTGGGCCAGTGCTGTTTCCAAGGTGGCCTCATGGGCCAGTTCTAAGCACCACATGGGCTGAATCCAGCCCATGGGCCTTGAGTCTGACACCCCTGGTCTACATGCTCTGGTTTGTGGATCATCTGCAAAGTCAGCCCATGTATAATATGCTGTGATAAACCAAATATGAAGTTATTAGAATGCAAATAAGTGTTGCAATTATCTCTTTCCAGAATATGTTGCTAAAAGGCATTCTGAGACAAGTGTTCAGTCTCTAATGCTGCAACCAAGTGTAGCCTAGAGGTGCGCACGTATTAAAGTATAAATTCTTCACATCCATGCATGTGGACTGCAAGATCATGACTTCTCCTTTACTTGGTTACGTATGAGTGGGTTGCAAAGACTATATAGCTTACTTGGCTCTTCCAAGAACAACAAAGTGAAAGGGTCTCCTTGAGCTTTTTGGAAACCATTCCCCACATTGCCTACTTAATTTTTTTATTCATATTTATATGCCGCCCTTCTCCAGAGACTCAGGGCAGCTTACAATTTTTGGAGCACAACCCAATGTGCTCAGCAATAGCCTTCATTCCATTGTATATGCCTGCTTATTACTAAGTGGCATTTTTACAAAGTCAGCTTATTGCCCCCAACAATCTTGGGTCCTCAATTTACCTACCTCGAGAGGATGGAAGGCTGAGTCACCCTTGAGTCTGGTGGGATTCGAGCCTGCAGTAATTGCAGGCAGCTGGAATTAAGTGCTAGGCATTTAACAGCCTGCACCACCAAGGCCCTTTTGATCCTGCTGTCTCACTCTTAGCAATATTCTGGATCTTCTGAATGATCATTTCTGAAATGCCTGCACATACCCCATATTTCTGAATAATTAAAACTCTTTTTCTCCTGACTAAAATATAGGATGACAACAGTAAGAACAATAGCATTGATTACTAGTATTGAAAAAGCGTTTTTTCCTGCTTCTGGCAGTCAAGGAGCTTCACAAAGACCACAATACATGCATTTGTGGGAGGAGTGGTAAAAGGAAAGGAAGGCACTACTAAGCAAAAACCCACAATTAAATACAGTAGAGCACACTGAGTAGTAGACACTGTTTCAAAATGAGAAGCATATAGATGAAAATCTGAAAGAAAGGAATTCCAGCTGTGCTATTGCCAGAGGACAATCACCTGCAGGCTTCAAGGGGGTAGGGATTTCAAGAACAGATCCATAAGGCAGGAGAAACAAGCTAATATTCCTTTTGTGGTATGTGTATGTGTGCATGTGCACGCAGGCCAACTTTGTCAAGGTGAGAACTGCCAAACTATAACTTCATTAGTAACTATTCCTGATTTGTTTGCATGAGTCTTGGTACTCAGCTTTCAACATGGATTGTACCCTAGACTCCTAGCTGACAACTTCAATTAGTCTGAAGATGCCAAACAGGGGAACAAACCTGTCAGTATTTCCTTAATTCCCACCCCTGCTTTCCAGGTATTGCAAAAGGTTAGGGAGGAAAGAATTCCATTTTAAGCACTGGTCATCCAGAATTACGCAAGTGTTAAAGGACAGGAAGCTGATAAGACACTCTTTTTCTTGACAAGAAGAAACAGACAATGTAATTCCAGGTACATCAAGAAGTTTATCTTATTGAAGTAGGCTCCTAACCAAATGAAAAAAAAGTCACTGCTTTATTTTATGGACAAAAAAGAAAACACCTGCTAAATTAACTAGCTAATGTCTGTCATAAGACTTGCCATAAAGACTATCCATTGTCTTTTCTGTGATACATCTTTTCAGTTTCCTTATTCAGGCTGAATAACAAAGTGGATAAATGCAATACCTTATATAAAAGTTTGAACTAGCATCATACTAAACTTTAAAGCAAGCAAAAGCCACTTAAAGGCTGAATTGAAGAGATGTGTCTTGATATTTTTGAAAGCAGTGAGTGGGATAAATGAAGTTGCAAATTTTCTTGTCCCTCACTGGGAGCAGGAAAAAGTAAAATGGGATAAAGGGTGTGAATTCCACTCCTGGGAAACTGAACTTCTAAATGGGATGAGTGTAACTGATATTGAAATGATAATCACAAAGTTGCTCTTAGTTGGTGATCAAAGTTACACAATAGCTGATAGTACATAGGTGAAACTCAAAAAATTAGAATATCGTGCAAAAGTTCATTTATTTCAGTAATGCAACTTAAAAGGTGAAACTAACATATGAGATAGACTCATTACATGCAAAGCAAGATAGTTCAAGCCGTGATTTATCATAATTGTGATGATTATGGCTTACAGCTCATGAAAACCCCAAATCCACAATCTCAGAAAATTAGAATATTACATGCAATCAATAAAACAAGGATTGTACATAGAACAATATCAGACCTCTGAAAAGTATAAGCATGCATATGTACTCAGTACTTGGTTTGGGCCCCTTTTGCATCAATTACTGCCTCAATGCGGCATGGCATGGAAGCTATCACCCTGTGGCACTGCTGAGGTGTTATGGAAGACCAGGATGCTTCAATAGTGGCCTTCAGCTCTTCTGCATTGTTCGGTCTCATGTCTCTCATCTTTCTCTTGGCAATGTCCTGTAGATTCTCTATGGGGTTTAGGTCAGGCGAGTTTATTATTTGGACTTGTATTATTTGGACTTGTATGCCACCCCATCTCCGAAGAGTTTGCTGGCCAATCAAGCACAGTAATCCCATGGTCATTGAACCAGGTTTTGGTGCTTTTGGTATTGTGGGCAGGTGCCAAGTCCTGCTGGAAAATGAAGTCAGCATCCCCATAAAGCTCGTCTGCAGAAGGAAGCATGAAGTGCTCCAAAATCTCCTGGTAGACAGCTGAATTGACCATTGACTTAATGAAGCACAGTGGACCAACACCAGCAGATGACATGGCTCCCCAAATCAACACAGACTGTGGAAACTTCACACTGGACTTCAAGCATCTTGCAGTGTGTGCCTCTCCATTCTTCCTCCATACTGTGGGTCCTTGGTTTCCAAATGAGATGCAAAAGTTGCTCTCATCAGAAAAGAGGTCTTTGAACCACTGAGCAACAGACCAGGTCTGTTTTTCTTTAGCCCAGGTAAGACGCTTCTGACATTGTTTGTTGTTCAGGAGTGGCTTGACAAGAGGAATACGACATTTGAAGCCCATGTCCAGGATTTGGGTGGTGGCTCTTGATGCACTGACTCCAGCCTCAGTCCACTCCTTGTGACAGTCCCCAACACTTTTGAATGGCCTTTTCCTGAGAATTCTCTCCAGGCTGTGGTCATCCCTGCTGCTTGTGCACCTTTTTCTTCCACACTTTTCCCTTCCACATAACTTTCTATTAATGTGTTTTGATACAGCACTTTGGGAACATCCAACTTCTTTTGCAATTACCTTTTGAGGCTTTCCCTCCTTATGGAGGGTGTCAATGATGGTTTTCTGCACAACTTTCAGGTCAGCAGTCTTTCCTATGATTGTGATTCCTACTGAACCAGACTCATTTAAAGCTCAGGAACCCTTTGCAGGTGTTATGGCTTAATTAGCTGATTAGAGTGGGACACTTTGAGCCTATAATACTGCAGCTTTTCACAATATTCTAATTTTCTGAGACTGTGGATTTGGGGTTTTCATGGGCTGTAAGCCATAATCATCACAATTATGACAAATCACAGCTTGAACTATCTTGCTTTGCATGTAATGAGTCTATCTCATATATTAGTTTCACCTTTTAAGTTGCATTACTGAAATAAATGAACTTTTGCACGATATTCTAATTTTTCGAGTTTCACCTATACCTCCTTTGCTGTGTCTCATATAGTATGGTCTGTTTGTTTTAATTTGTATTATCTTAGTAACTACAAATTATCTTACTAACTACTATTAGTCCTGCAAAATGCATAACACATATTTTGCACACGCAACCCAAGAAAAGTCAGAAGGCAGATCTTAAAGACTGCCAAAACTTTGAAGAGTAGAGCAAGTGCAACATAAAAAATATGAATGTAAGAAAGAAGGAAGAAAACAGAAAGCTGAAGAATCAAGTGAATTAAAGAAAAAACACCCACGCAGTGCAGAATATTGGAAAGGGGAAGGGCAAAATTTAAAAACAGCATGCCTTAGTTATATGTCTTTCAGCTGTTTGGATTTTAAGTCCCATCATTGCTAGCCAGCTTAATGCAATAACTGGAAAATATCAGATTTGAACTCCAATATATCCGGGTGCCACCAGATTGAAGAAAGCTAAATTAGAGTCAAAAAGACAATGACAAGCTTCAGTGCAATCTTCAATGTAATTTTTTCCAGCACTCTTGAAATGCTTACATTTTCTAAATCTAACATGACACAGAGTAAGTGAAAATGTCATTGCCATTCTTTACTTATTAGTCATGATCTGTCCTGTGCAGTAACAGATGCATTTTTATATTACTTTGCCTTTGATATGTCACAGATTAACAGAATTTGAAGTACTATGTCCACATGTCCAAGAGATGTCAATTCAACCTTTGAAAAGGAAACCAATTGCAGGAATTAATTGAAATAGCTACTTGACAGTTCATCTGAAGCAAGAACATGCTACCTAGGGTGCATGGGATGTGGGAAAGGATTTAACACACTCTTCTGGGCACCCTTTTTTTCTAACATGGTCAGAATTTCCAGTTCCTCACTTATTGAAGCAAGAGCAACTTTCTATAAAGGCAAGAATGTGAATTATCCAAGACTTTCTGCAAAAAAAGAGATAAGATCTGAGCATGAGAAGAGGTAGAATTGCATCATTTCAATACATATTATTTGGTTAAAGGAGAATTAATTGAATTTGCACACTACTGAATTAGAACTACACAATTATTATGAGTACAGCTGTGACAGATTTTCTGAAATGAAGAACTGTTAGAATTCTGAGCGTTTAGGGTGCCATTATTCTCATGATGATGGAAATTCACGTGACTGTCAGTCCTGTAGTTGACTAGCTTTTGTCTATTTTTTTCTTTACTTCTTTAAGCTTTCTACAAAAGAATTTAATGTTACTTCAGGCTCACCACTCTTTAGCTGGTGAGAGGGGGGTTATAGAGATAAGGGGGGGGATTGTTATGTCTAGGTTCAAGGTTTTGGTGTTAACATTCGAAGTCCTACATGGCATGGGTCCAGGATATTTACGAGAATGACTCCTCCCAGCATCAAATACCAACCGCCCTATGTTTTTAGGTAATTTATTTATTGTTGTATTTTTAGCTGTGAGCCGCCCCAAGTCCTTTCGGAGAGGGGGCGGCATACAAGTCGAATTAATAAATAAATAATAAACAAATAGGTGGCCTTCTTTCCCATGAGAACAGAGAAGATGCCTGCAGCTGGAGGAAGGTGGAGTTTGTAGTCACTGGACTGTTGGACTATGAGTTGATTGGAGGTTGTGACATTGGGGGGAAGTTTCAAACTGTTGCTTTTATTGGGTGTAATTCCGGAATCTAGCCAGAGTCGGAATTACACCAGTTTCTTGCCAATTTAATATACCCCAAATAAAGAGACTTTAAAGAAAGATGGATGCCTTGGAACTTTATTCAGGGGATTGGTTACTTGACAGTGACTTTACAACCTAACAAAGAAATAATTTTAGAAGCAAACCCTTTTCCTTTACTATATACAGAGAAACTCATTAATTATACTTGTTTCCTGACTCTTGTGTTTATATTATGATGTAGATTTATCCATGAAAGTTGCCTGCACTGTTCTGTTCACCAGTTGTGAGATAAGATTCAATTAACCAACCACAACTGGTATGGTTGGTTAATGTACATTATAGTACATGAGAAGGAGACACCATATTTCTGTAGTTGTTCAGCTGCTGTTGATAATAAAAATCTCTCTCTCCCTCTCTCTTTTTGGCTTTCAATTCTAAGCAATTTCCTCCAAAATCTACCCAACTCAAAACTTTCTGACATGGTACTTAAAAATCTAAAATAAAATAAACCCTGTTTTGTATTCCTTTATTTAATCAAAACACAAATAACTTAGTAATACTGAGCATGGATTTATTTCAGATTCTTCTCTCTGTAATTATTATTTAAATCAAACCACAACAGGTTTCCTATAATTCTGATTACATAAACTATTCTGTAAAAAGCCTGTGGTGGTGAGAATAAAGAATTTCCCCCTTTGTTTTATAATTGCAAAATTCTACCAAGGAAAACATAAGCATTGTTTATGTCTTTGTGGGTTCTGCTTGCGGGATGGAATTAGGACTGTTGGTTAGTTGTTGTCTGATATTAAAAGGTGTGTCAGGAAAGTCAGAAAGAGCAGGTCATGAAAACTGGTAGTAAATTATGCTAGTAACTGGCAGGAGAGGAAAAGATAGAAACCTTAAAGGAAGGCATTCTTAACCTTACAACTAAATTGCAATTTAATGACAATAATTACAATTACAGCCATACAATTATTTATTTATTTATTTATTTATTTATTTATTTATTTATTTATTGAGATTTCTATGCCGCCCTATCTCTTGAAGGACTCAGGGCTGCTTACAGTAATAAAAGAATATAATACAAAAATTAAAAAACTATTAAATCCAAAATCTCACTAGGCCAATAATGCTCCCAAAAGTCATCCTTGGCCTGTCTAGGATGTTTTTAAAAAGTTAAAAATTGTCTTCTGAATTCCTGTTGGTACTTGGTTAATAAAGGCAAAATCAAGTCCTTGAGTCAAGTGGATGAAATGGCCAATGCAGGAAAAAAATGAACAACTGATTTGGCTTCCCCAATCGACAGGGGCAGAGAAGTGCTTGTAAAGGGATGAAAGGAAGCACATCAAGCCTAAGTGAAAGCTCTCCAATGTAACCAGCAAGGAATATTGGCAAGCTAGGAGGCTGTTGAAAAAGGATTGCCAGAGCAATTATTGATAAAGCATCTATTACCCAAGACTTAATCCTGGATGAAAGTGCTGATCTGCTGTGGGCCACGGAGAGCTGGAATTAGTATAATTAATCTCTTAGATCTTCGTTTACAAGTCTAAGTTGTACCACAGCAAGCTAGACCTAGAAGGCAGAGGAGAGGTCTATATACATTCCAACTAGATATTTTGTCTAGCAGTCTGCTACTCCTGAAACCATGCTTCTGCCTTTGGTGAATGAGGCAGAGTTGGGGGAAGATTGTGGACATGTAATCTTGACAATGTTGGACTTGAGGAAGTGGACAGGGTCCTTGGGGCTATCAGTTGTACCCTTATTTTGGATTATTTTTTATACGTACCTCTTGAAGAGATGGATATGATATGAGGAATCCTTGTGCACTTATTTGCCTCATGCTCCTTTGGCTGATTAATTGGCCAGAAGATGGCTAGAGTGCTGCTGGAGGAAAACTAAGAATGAATCCAACTGTACATGGATTCAGAGCCGCAGATAAGTTGGTCCCTCCTTGGGAAGGAGGGCTTGGATGATCACATACAGGGCTGTGCAGAGGAATTTGCCAAATACCTGAAGGATAAAGTCACTTGGATCCATTCTAAGTTTGAGACCAAGCATGTAGCAGATCCATTAGAGATGTCCAGGGAATGGACTTCCCCAATTATCTGGGAACCATTTGATCCTGTTGGAACTGAGGAAGTAGGCAGTGTCCTTAGGGCTATCAATGCAACTACTGCTTATTAGAATCTTATCCCTTCTGGTTGGTAAAAGTCACCAGGACGCTGACCCGCAGATGGGTTCAGGCGGTGATTAATACATTGCTTCATGTAGCGTAGATGTTTGTGAGGTTAAGATTATCAACCTTGCTATCAAGTAAAATGAAGCATTTAATATGGCTTCTGGCAAGGGATGGGTTGCACCTTACAAAGATTGGGAAGAATACTTGTTTCGTCACATACTTGTTTAACTGACGTAGATTTTCTGGATACATTTCAATTGGATTTTTAGCTGGCATATAGCACTGAAATGGTTTAGTCACTTTGTGGATGACATATGCCAGAAACTGAATGTAGAGGCCTATTAACTATTCTGGACTATCCTGTGGATTTTCAGACCATTGAAAATGGTATCCAGATGGTTTACCTGCATGTGAGGCTACATACTGACGGTGGGGATGACAGAGCATAGTTCAACACATAGACCAATGATTTATGATATCCCCAAGATTTTTACTTTGTCTCCCATGCTATACACCATTTATATAAAACTGCTGGAGACACCAGTTTTGCATTGGCATGTCATCAGTAGGATAACCATCTTTACTGTTCCTTAGTATCCAATTTCAAGGGAGTAATCCATAACCTTGTAAATTGTTGCTAACTGTACGGAAGTGAAATGACTTGCAATTTAATTTAGACAATATGGAGAAGCTATTGAGAAAGACTGAACTGTGTTCAGAGATTGATGTTTAGGCTGTTATGTACCTCAGGATTGTACTCCACCTGACACAGCATGTTTATAATTTGGGAGTGTTCCTTGACTTTTGACTATCGTTGGATTTGCCATGGTGGCTATGATAAAGACTCCTTCCTGACTCACTTGAATTTAGCACATCTTGGTAACATACCATCTTAAATATTATAATGTATTCTATATGCTGAAAAGTGTTCAGAAGTTGCAATTGATGTAAACTGATACAGTCCTACAGAGGAATTACTGACTCTGTCATCTGCACCTCTATAACTGTCTGGTTTGGTTCTGCAACCCAACAAGACAGACACAGACTTCAGGAGATGATTAGGACTGCAGAAAAAAAAATTACTACCAACCTGCCTTCAATCAAGGACCTGTATACTGCATGAGTCAAAAAGAGGGCTATGAAAATATTTACAGACCCCTCACATCCCGGACATAAACTATTTCAACTCCTACCCTTAAAATGATGCTACAGAGCACTGCACACCAGAACAACTAGACACAAGGACAGGTTTTCCCTGAACACCATCACTAAACAAATAATTCCCTCAATAATGTCCAACTATTTACTAAGTCTGCATTATTATTACTGTTAATCTTCTCATCACTCCTTATCATCCATGCCCTCCCACTTATGACTGTATGACTGTAACTTTGTTGCTTGTATCCTTATGATTTATATTGACTGTTTCCTAGTATGATTTGATTGCTTATTGTACCCTATGACTATTATTAAGTGTTGTACCTTATGATTCTTGATGAATATATCTTTTCTTTTTATGTACACTGAGAGCATATGCACCAAGACAAATTCCTTGTGTGTCTAATCACACTTGGCCAATAAAAAATTCATTCATATAGAGCAGATAGGCTTCTAATCTATGAAAGACGTACAGACATTGTGCTTGCAATGAAAGCTCTGCATTACTTACCAGGATGAATTTAAGGCATCTAAAGCCCAAAACAGCTTCAGGCTTATCTGGGGCCCCATCTCTCTCATTATGACCTTATCTAGTTGTTAACAGGTGCAGGAGAGACTCTTTTGGAGATACCTCTGCAGTTCAAGGCTATCATTCTAGCATCTGAAGAGAACTTTATACTCCATTGCCTGCAGGCTATGGAATGCCCTTCCTTAAGAGTTGTTTGATCTTCACTCTTTCACTGCTCAGAAAAATCTGTAAAGAATACATATCTTTTGCTGGTCTTTTGGAATTTATTTTATTGTTTTAATATCTATGTTAAACTTTTCATATTGTTTATGCACACTTACTAATCAAGGAGGCAAAATACAAATTGAATAAATGAATTAAAACTCAGTCTTCAGCACTTGCTTGAGAGTTTGAGAAGTTTCATTTAGTGTTATGGCTAATCTATGAAGTGCTGGACTAGAAAGTGGGAGACACCTGTAGTTTTAATCCTTCCTTAGGCATGAAAACCAGCTGGCTGACTTTGGGCCAGTCCCTTTCTCCTAGCCTAATCCATTTCACAGGGTTGTTGTTGTGGGGAAAATACAAGGGAAGAACATTATGTATGCCACCTTGAGTGGTACAAATAAAGGCAAGATATGAATAGAATAAATACCTAAATAAATAAATGTTTAAGGCAGCTTTCCAAATTTACTTAATTGTAATTCCCATATGGGGAAGGTGTAATCCAACACAACTGGAGGGAAACTATATGATTGTAGAAGACCAACAATCAAAGCAATCTTTTTGTACCACTATCTCAAAGCTAGCAATGATTATTCCTAGTTTGTTTACTCCAGATCTATGGTGGAACCAATGGCTGAAAGGTCGGGAGGGGGGGTGCTTTATGTGAATAAAGAGAAATTCCAATTTAGAGTTTGTTCAGAGGAAGAAATGTCTGAAATCAAACCCTTAGGTGTATATCTGCCATTTCCCAAGGGAAGGTAGGTAGTCTGGCGAGATTCTTATAATACAGGTGATCAACAATAGAGTATCTATTTGGGCCTATCCAGGGGTGGGATTCAAATTTTTAACAACTGGTTCTGTGGGCATGGCTTAGGTGGTGGGTGTGGCTTGGTAGTCATGTGACTGGGTGGACATGGCTTGGTGGTCATGTTATTGGCTGGGTGTGGCCAACTCAATATCACTCACATTGACATGCATCTCCTCGCCTGGCCTCCCATGACTGTGGCAATGCTGCAACAGTCGTAAATGTGAAAAAGGGTCATAAGTCACTTTTTTCAGTGCCATTGTAACTTTGAATGCTCACTCCACACAAGTAAAGTACCAGCAAAGGAGGGGAAAAAACCTCCAGAGATGTTCCTGAGACAGGAAGTCTAGTCCTGCCAAGAATGTAATAATGGTTAACGGAGAGACAGTTTCTGTAAGCAACACCAGAATGTTTCCTTCCTGCCTTCCTTACAGGATTAGGCCAGTAATTTCTTCTAACAACCAGTTCTCCGAACTGCTTAGAATGTTAACAACCGGTTCTAGAGAATAGGTGCTAACTGGTAGAATCCCACCCCTGGGCCTATCCTTGAGTGATTCTAGTTGTTTGCACTTGACAAGATGCACAAGACTTACAATCTCATACAAAGTGCAGAGATATCCAGGGGGAGTTGGGCAAGTGCTAAAAGCATATCGTTGTATTTCAAGTCCTGACCCTTTTGTAGAAGTATTGCGATCTGTTTTCCTTATTACATTCTGGGAGAGGCAGAACATCTAAATTCAGTCACAGTTTTGTTCCATATAGTATCAACCTTGTGAACTCTCGGGTTTACTCTTTCCACTATGTATTCAAAATGGACAGTGATATATAAGCTATATGAGAGCAGGTAACAGAATTTCATTTTTAATGTGTGACAGGGTGGTCACAATAAAAATGACAATAAAGGTTATCTCATCTCATTTTATCTTATCTTATCTTCTTATCCTGTCCTGTCCCGTCCCATCCCATCCCATCATCCCATCTTATCATCCTACCTTATCTTATGCTGCACAAACATAGAATGGTGAGGCTTTCATCGTTTGGATGAAAAGATCAGATCCTGCAGATGCCTTTGGAACAATATACCATCATTCTGTGTTCCTCTTGCTGAGTCAGAATGACAAGGCTGAACTCACTCTCCTTGTCTGCCTATCTGCGTACGTTCACGTTCATCTGTGCAAAATGAACTTGTCACTACAGGTTCACCCTGGCATGTGGCAGGTCCCCTCAAGGGTGTGTGGAGAACACAGATGGAACCTCAGTTCCAATAACCCCCGGGTCTTTCTCTCCAGCTGAACCCCTTTCCTTGCATCGTGGCAAGGGTTCAGGTTCATGTTATTCTCAACAATGGCGTTGGTTCTAAGCGTTGAGGTGAAATCCTTGAAGCATGAAGTCATTCCAAATGAAAGACAACATTTAGAATCTAGGCTGTAGACAAGAAAAGGACAGAGGAGAAACAGAGAAAAGGAAAAGTGGGGGGAGGGGAAAATGACTTACCTTGAGTCAAGAGGAGTGCTATATAAAAAGAAATAAAAAAAAGAAAAGGAAGGAAGAGACAAAGAGTTATTATTTTCTGCATGACAGGTTTATAAGCATTTTGCATATAACCGTGTTAAATAATAATGAGCTTGCTTGAAGTAAACAATGGCTTTTTGGTAGCCTCATGGTAGAAGCAGGTTTGAAAGCATGTGTGGGAGCCACAAAATGGAGATGAAGCTGTATCAAACAGGTGCAATTGTAAGGGTTCCAGAGGTTCCCCCTTTCCCTCATGAACAAAGGTGCAGGCAAGTAGGGTGGGAGGGACAGGACTTGGAGGTGAGGACTGTGGAAGCAATCAATATACAAATTTGCAACACAAGACCAGAATCTGGGGCACAGCTAGTGGCTTTTTTTGGTGGAGAGGGGAGGTTGCCTTCAAGTCAGTATTGATGTCTGCCTGGATTAGTCCCTGCAGTTTTCTTGGCAGGATTTTGGGAAGTGGTTTGCCCTTGACTTCTTCCTAGGACTGAAAGGAGCTACTGTCAAGGTCATGCACCTAGTTTTGTATCTAAGATGGGACTAGAGCCTATGGTCTCTAGATTTACAGCCTGGTTCCTTGGTGCTTAGCTACTGGCATTTAGCTGCTGGCCTAGGGAAGGTATTTCTACTATTTAAAACTCTTTCAACTGGCTACACCTAAGGAAGTAATTTTGGTTTCAGTAAAAATTAATATGGAAGTCAGACAGATGCAATGATTCATACTAAGAAATTAAATTTGTATCATCCTAGCTGAATTACTGTCACTCAATGGGGAATGAAATTTCACTTTACCTATCTTGTATTTTACCACCACTTTATGGGGCTATACAACTAGCTTCCAGTAACTCCTAGATAGCAACGAAGGGGTCAAAAAAAAATCTGTAACTGATTGCTGCCATCTTGTGTTCATCCAGATTTTTTCAGTCAAGTTTTGGCAAATGTACTCATTTAGCAATAGTGTGAAGTGGAATCCTATTGCTCTCTGATCTTGTTTGCTTTCTTGCAGATGTTTCATTATTCAGTAGTAACATCTTCAGTGCTAGGAGAGTGTGAGGTTTGCTCTCTATTTATATACAATAACTTGTCCAGTCTATGTTGGTGGGGATGTAGATTTCTCCTTGGCAGTTCCTTGATTAGGCTGTTGTTTACTGCTTGATTGTCTGGTGTTGCTTCTGGTATCAATCCCTGCTTATCTGAGTTATTATATTCATGGCAAGGAGGTGTTCTTATCTTTTTGTTTCCTTTTTAGTTGTTTAATTGTATTTTTTCAAAGTTGTCTAGATATGGTTTATCACTATGATTCTGTTCATGTTGATCTGTCTGAATACCAAGCTTTTAGGAATTCCCTAATTTAGCTTGGTCTAGTATGCTCACAGTTTCCCAGCTGAAACTATAGTTAAGCCTGTCCAAATTAAGGCATTTTTATTGTGTCTTCTGATTGCTAGTTGATGTTCATGGATGTGTTCTGTTAGTCTTCTGCTTGTCTGTCCTAGAGAGTGGCTGTTATAGTCCTCACACTGTATATTGTAGATGAACCCTGTTTTTCCTTCTTGGGCTAGTGGGTCTTTTGGTTTACTTAAGGTATTTAGTTTATATACTACAGTGATGCCATGTCTGCAATAGTCATTATTTCTGAAGCATGGGGGAGTGCTATCCTTTTCATAGCTTATGATGGTTGCGCTGTAATAGGTTGAGTGATCAGGAATTTTTTTTTATAAACTTACATGGATATTCATTTTGTTAGAAGATGTTGTATAGGTGATGTTTCCTTTTTTGATGTTCAGGGTAGTTGCAGTGCATTTGTACTCATCTGAATAATAGCAATAGCACTTGGGCTTATATACGGCTTTACAGTGCTTTACTGCACTTGCTAAGCGGTTTACAGAGTCAGCATATTGCCCCAACAATTTGGGTCCTCATTTTACCCACCTCCGAAGGATGGAAGGCTGAGGCAACCTTGAGATTTGAATTGCCAAATTGCAGTCAGCCGGCAGTCAGCAGAAGTAGCCTGCAGTACTGCATTCTAACCACTGTGCCACCAGGGCTCATAATGTTCTTACACAGCTTCTTTTGCTGGTATTTGGTAGTGGAGCCCTTGGTTAGTATCAGTAGGTTTTTCGATACAGCTGTGCTTCTAATTTGCTGCCATTTCCTCTGCTGATGAGGATATCCATGAAGCGGAGTGTGTTGTTGTCTTCTTCTTCCCTTGTGACTTTTATTCCTTTGAAGATATTATTTCGTATTTCTTCTCTAGTTGTTCCTTTTTTATTATGACAAAGGTGTCATCTACAAAACAGATCCATACTTGGGGTTGTATGCACGAGAGTGCTATATTTTCTAGCCACTGCATTACAGCCTCTCCTAGGAATCCTGAGAGTAGTGATCCCATGGGTGTCCCTCAGATTTGTTGATATATTTGTGTCCAACAAACTGAATGCATGTAGTAAGTTAAAGATGGATGGGACCCATGATGCATGATTCTGAGTATTTTGAACTTAATGTATTTAGTTAGGTTGGGTATGTGGTATAGTACAGTTACCATGGATTCTTTTCTAGTTCTTGGTTTATGGATGTAAATAGTGTTGTGACATTGAAGGAAACCATAATCTCATCTTCTATTATTGGTTTTTTAAAAATTCTCTGGAGTCACTGTGTTAGGCAGTTGATATAATATTTTCTCCCCTCTGTGAGATGTCCAAACTTTTTTGGAAGTTCTTTAGCTATATGTTGGGATCCCTGGTTGGTCCAGCAGGGGTCAAAGCCCACAGCAGACAAACATCAAGCAGTAAACAGCAGCCTAATCAAGGAACTACAAAGGAGAAAACAACATTCCCACCAACAATGACAGGGCAAGCTTTTTGTATATAATCAGAAAGTAAATCCCATAGCACTGAAGATGTTACCTAGCTGGGTAATGAAATGTTTTCAAGAAAACAACCAAGGCTGGAGAGCACCAAGAACTCCACAGTTCGACCCTGAGCTACAAATATTGTCTTCTATTGGTAGAAGTGAAGTTTCACTTATAATAGTTCCCAGACATGAATACATTTTATAACAGGGTAAGAATAATGGATGCCTTTCCCCTAACCTATTGTGAAGACCTTTTAAAAGTTCCACTATGTAAGTTACAGATCATTACACAGCTTTGAAGCAAAAGGGAATTTAAACAAATTTGTGCTTCTCCTGGCCTCTTGAGATCAAGACATAAGATGGACGGCTCCAGAGAATAGTATTGATTTTAATTCTAAACTCTGAACTCTCAGTTTATGGTTTTGGCCTATGAAGGCTGATTACAGTAACTGGTTCATTCCAAATCAGCCAAAAAGCTTGATATAGTAACAAGAAACAACTTGAATATGAATCCAAAAATCACTTCTGCTGTTCTTTTAATTTCTATTTGCTAATTGATAGTATGCTTCTGTGAAGAATATTTTAGTTGGAATATTTTTAATTTTGATTATAAATGATCTTTTAAGTGTTTGGATTTCTAATTAAATATCATTGTACTATCTTCTATTTCATATATCTTAACATGACTCTTAGCATTTTATTTTCTAAGAATTAATTTCTTACATTTGTGCAATTATTTCTAAAGACAACTATCTTAACTTCTAAATTAACTCTGATTTGTACTCCTTTCTATATTTGCCTATGGTTTAGCAAGAAGAATGAAATATTACTTTGATTTTTAGAGCAGAATCTGGAGAAGTATCACCATTTGGAATTAAAAAAAAAATCTCGTCTCAATAAAAATGAACCATCAGTGTGAAATAGGAGCTGAACTTTGTCCCTTTAGTTTTACAGATTTGTCCTATAATTTATCATCTAATTTCAAGGACAAGAGAAAACATAATCTATACCATACCATTTCACTTAATACTATGTCAGTGAAATCCATACAGGCTGCATGACTTAACTGGCCTAGCCAATTGCAACTGAAGAATCTGACTGCTGCTTCGGGCTTAACAGAAGTTTATGAGCTGAGATGGGAAGCTCTGGAGAATAGCATTGCAAGGAACGGCTTTTAAAAATAAGCCTGAATCTCACTGCGGTTGTTGACCTTGAATAAATGGCAGCTTCTACTAACCATGCTGCATGGGCTTTCCACAGAAATACCTATTAAAGAAGGGGCCCAGTATTTAAAACCTAACAAATATACTGAGTAAACAGAATTCGGAATTGTTCTTGATACCCTTTTAAATACATTCATTTTTGTAGGGCTATTTAATAGTTGCTTAAGGCAGCAGCAAAAGGCTATTGAATAGTAACTGTGTTGGACTGTACCTTTAACAGGACAGGAGGAAATTCAGGATGGAACTACATTTGACTGGGCTATTTTCAAATATGAAATGAAGGCAGGGATGTCATGTTTTCGCAGTATAAATTAGAGGCAGTCCATCTAGTATGTTCCAGATTTTTTGGACTTGAATTCCTATTAGACTGAACCAGTATAAGCAATGACAAGGAGATTGTTTAGAACATCTGGAAGACATTGGATCTGCCTCAGCTGGCACTCTACTGTATATCCCTCAAAACAGTTTATTGGGACATTTTTCTGCTTTCTAGCTCTGATATTGGAAAGCTGGGAGGAGGAAACACTAATTGAAGCAAATGACAGGAGAAAAGCACCAGGAGTTGAGTGTCAATTGTCCTTTGTTACACCTTCCTTTTATTATTTTTTTATATCCACAGCCTCCGGCATATATGAATAGAATGTACCTATGGAAAGAACTCTCTCTCCAACACTTGCATCTTCTTTGTTTCAAAGCTGATTTTCTCCCCCGAGGTTTGGCTTGTGCTCCTTGCAACAAGTGTGGCCTCAAGAATAATAGATTTAAAACATTAAACTCCTGAAGGTCTGAGATCTCTGACTACCATTTGGGCTTCAGCCTATTAAAAGAGTACTTATCTCTCTTTCACTTCTAATGTAGTACATGAACATTTGAAGAATTCTATGAACTAAGATTCAGGAATATAGAAAGGGATTTTAGCTTTTTATTGCGGACAGGCATAGCTTACAGAAGCAGGAAAATGGCTTTATGGGCCGCAGCTTCCTTTGCTATAAGAAATAGCTCAGCCAGGGCAATTCAATTCCAGCTTATAATAGACCTTATGAGTCCAAGCTTGGTCTCTATTAAAAACTGGCACATTCTTCTCATCACTCATTAGTACATGTCTGGCCCAAAGTCACATCATTAAAGATGTGAGAAGACAAAACTGCATGAGACCCTAACAAGGCATGTAACATTAGCCTAGGGAAAGATGATCCAACATTTCTACAGCTCATCAACTTCCTCTTTGGTTGTTTCAATTCCCTTAGTCAGAATACACATTGTTCACCATTGGTGTGAGAGGAAGAAGCTTGGCCCTCAGAATCTCTTTAATGATAGTGGTGTTTGTGTAATGATGGCACACATTTGTAAAAGGCCTTGTTATGGTGCTTTCTCTGCCATTACCCACTTTCCTGGTATAACGGACATCTGCTTATCCCCTATGCTTTTGGTATTCTATGAGGCTGTTTCAGCAAGTCTTTGAGATCTGAAATAGCTTCTCCTATATGGAAATAGTTTTGACCATGGTACTTCCCAGTGCTAACAGTTTGTTGTTGTTGTACTAATTCATACTGTTGTTATTGTTGCTATTATAATGGTTTAAAAAAAATCTTTTTAATGATGAAAAGATGAGGTAAGTAAACCTGTTGGAGCCATTTATAGATTGGAATGGTGAATAACCCAGTAAACTAAAAACTGGCTCTACTGGAAGGCACTGATGGACCCATCAGTGCTTACATACTTGTTACTGTAATTTTAATGCTTAAAAGTAATCTATTATTTATTAAAGTTATTTTAACATCAATAAACTGCTGAAAGCCCACTAGGATTGGGGTGGACGATAAACTGCACAAATAAGCACACAGCCAAATCAAACCACTTCTGACCTCCGATTCCCTGATTCCAGTGAAACACCATCTCAGTGGAATGCATAATATATAAAACACTATCCTCTTTTCAAATAGTATCAGCATTTTCTCATGACTAAAACGGCTTAAAACTCACATTAATGTGAATTGTTGGTACAGAGATCACACGAACATTTCCAAGTAGCCATGATGTGCATGGGCTGCTTGTAGTGGAGTGTTGGGATGAAAAAAGAGAAGAAATTTGGAGTATAAAAGGATTTCAGAAAAAAAAGATGAAAGTTTACAAATAAGGAATCATCAGAGGAATCTAATTTGGGTTCTGAAAACCCAGCAAAGAATGGCTGGTAACAAATTTCCAGCTCAAAAAGAAAGGATTTGTATTTAGGTTAAATGTTTCAATGCCAAGTAACAATTAGCTGCACTGTAACTTTGGAACAATTGTTCTGTATTGCCCCTTGAATGAAGAATAGTCTGGAATAAAAGATAAAGTTAATGACAGAAGCAATAGCAGTATGCTGCTATTACGAATACTTAAGAGTTGTTATTTCTTTGTTTGTCAAGAGTGTTAGCTCCATAGTTCTGAAGCATCAGTGTTATACCATTTTTCCTTGAAAAAACTAAAATAGAAAAACTAAATAATCTGAATATTTTGTACAATGTATATTATGAAGCATTCTTTACTGATCTACCTTTAATTTCTAAGCATTGTTATAGGCATCTGTTTAATGAGCTTTATTTGTTTTCATATTTTGTGAAGAAGAATAGAAAATATATGAAAGTCCACTAGATCTTTGTTAATGTGACCCATTAGAGAGAAGAACTGTTGTGTAAAGATTCTTGAAACATCCAAGGTCAGACACAAAATCTCTGGGATGCATAAGTGGGTTAACAAACTAAGCAAAGGCAGCTGAAGACAGATTTCCCCAGGCTTGTGGTCCTCCAGATATATCAGACTTCTAGAATTTGCAGCCAGCACAGGTCTTCTGATGAGTGGTTCAACACATTTGGAAGGCAGAAAATTAAGGTAGATTCCCTCAAAGCATGCTTTGACTTCCATCTTGGAAGTTCTTTGTGGCTGACATGCCTGTATGTCCGGAATGGGACAACTCACCCTGGGGATCTTGCCACAGCTGACTTGCCTGGCCAACTCACTGCAGCCAATTCACTGTGGGACGACTTGCTGTGGCCAACTCATTGTGGGACAATTCAATATGGGATAACTGAAGAGTAGAATTGGAGCTCACTCCAGCCTTGAGGATGTTCAACTTGAGCAGGTTCAGACCTAAAGGAAGACAAGGTCTACTGCAATTCATTTGTTCTTCCCTTGAGTTATCCTGGGTTGAATTGTCTGTGGTGAGTTGGCTGCAGTGAGTTGTCCCTCAGTGAGTTGTCCAGGGTGAGTTGGCTGGGATGAGATGGCCAGGGCAACTTGTCCTAGACCCTGTATGTCTTTGCTGAAACACTGAGGAAGCACTTCCTAACACGAGTTCTATGAAGTTGTATTATAAAGTATTTGGGTCTATTTGGAGATTTCTTTTTTGGCAGGGAATTAATTGCAAACATTCTTGACTGTTACTGTTGGCAGCACTTTTTGAATCTGACTCCAATATGTACATGTCTATATCCATATATTTTTATATAAAAATAACCAGTAGCTAATATTAATTACAAAGCTGTAATTAATGAAGAGAATTTCAAAAAAAGACAGGGATCACTCTGCAAAGTTGGGGAGCAAGCTGAAGAGGCAACCATGCAGTTTAACATATTCTTCTGAGAAAAGGACTTTCCATCTTGGTAATAAGAAAAGGAGACAAGATTACATCAAAAATATGACCAAAAGAAACACAGGGGGGGAAGGAGAGCAAGTAGAAAGGGAAGGATCCAAACGCATGGAAGTTCAAACAGCCTGTAAGGCACAAGCACTGCACAAAAGGAGGATCTTAAGCTAAGCTCAAAAATGCACAGATGGGACCGAAACAGGGTGAGAGCGAGAATATAGGAGGGAAAAGAATAACACTTGGTCTGTGAGAAAAAAAGAGAAAAAGGCGGAAGAAAAAAGGTTGTTTTTGCAATCTGCATTTGCTTGGTTTCTTTTTTTTTCAAAAAAGGATCTCACACCTGATATTCCTCGTTCCATCCATTTCGGTTCACCAAGGACAATGAAGAAAGTCTCCTGCCTTTCGTATTCCTCCTCATCTACTATTTTAACCCTTATGGTCTTCCTGTAGGGATAACAAGAAAAAGATGGGTGTACAGTGGGTAGCCTGGTTGGGAGAAAATTCAGCAGCAGCAGTCGACACTACTACTACCCCTACCACCACACCTTCTCACATGCAGCCTGCTTCTGCCACTGTCTTGGTGGTCTTTCACTTGCTTTCTAGGACATATCAGTTGGAGCTGATCTTTAGATGAATTAGAGAACATTAGAGGGAGGAAGGAAGGAGGGAAGGAGGAAAGGAGGGAGAGGCAAAGAGTGAGGAAGAGGAACCTGGTCTATAGTGATGGTTAGTGGAAGGTGACCTCTGCAGCACATTTAGTCAAATGTCACATGGTAATAACAGTTCATCAACTGGCTGAACTATGGCTAATCCAGAACAGCCTACAAGCATCTTTAGTGTATTAGATAAAAAGCCAATTTTTCTCTGTCTTAAACAGTGGGTGGAGAGTACATTAAGACAGAATTAAAATATCCTTTTAACATACAGGCACGCACATGCACAAACTCAGGCACAAAACATAGCCAGGACTTTCCCATCTGGATCTTTTTCTCTGCAAAGGCAATTTGGTCCCCCCCACATACCTGATACAGTAATTTTCTTTAATGAGAATTGATAATTCATTTTGGCTGACTGAACTGCTCAGTGCTTATGAAATTCAATGTTATAAGGGTATGGGCAACATATAATACTACCTATGTGAGTATCATGCAATGACACAAAAGACACCCTTATAAAAATGAAGTTGACATTCTATACCCATTTAGCTAGGAGTAAATCCTATTAAACTCAGCAGCGTTCACTTTTACATCAACATGCTTCAGAATCGCTCAGACACTTTATTTCTTCTTCTTTTCTTACCTATTTTTTTAGTATACAAACATGAAGAATGACAAAGAATGAATACTAATGGTTTCCCATTTTTCCTTAGAAGTTATCTACTTATATTAATTGGGTTTCGGTTTGAAACCCTGGACCAGTTCTAACACAATCACTGTTGTTATTTTCTCAAGGAATCCTAATTATTTCCTTCAATTTGTAGAAAGTGCTAGATCCTGATATATGCCTGTAGCCTCAAAACGTTGAGAATAGAAATACAACATTGAATTAACTTTTTAAGCCAAGCAAGAATCTGTAGTAGCCACAACTCTCTCATATAACCTCCAGAATGGTGAGAAATTTTGAACGTATTTTTAGCATTGTGATTTATGTTTAGATTGATTGATTGCAGCCATTTTTGGTCAAATTACAGACAATGAAGAAGCATTTAAAGGAAAGAGATTTTGGCAAAAAAAACCCTCCAAAACTGTATGCATTCTACACATCTAGTCTTCTGCTCACAGACTGTTCATAGCAGCCTCCATATCAATTGGCCATACGGACATCAGGCTACTATCAAAGTAAATGTGTGATTCTGAAGGAGCATTCTTGGGTGATTCAATGAAAAAAAACATTTTTTGTTCCAACACTTCATGCAAAATGTCATAGCCTAACTTAGCCTTCGAATTAATCAGACAATTTGTAGGGTTGCAAAAAGTAGGCTGAGGACAGGCCATTTAGAGACAAGAAAGTGTATTTATACACATGAGTATAAAAGGGTCTGCAATATTGATCAGCACATGTGGGAAGACCAATTTCAAATCTCTGTTCAACTATATATATATATATACACACACACACTGCTATTGGAGGAACTGAGCCAAGTCATTATCTCTCTGCCAACTCTATCGCTAAATAAATAGCTTTTAATTAGTGGAAATATTTAGTCCCTTTCCATGGTACATTGAACCGGCATGGATTTGAAGTTAAAATGCCAAATGATTTTATCGGAAGACAAGAATGATATTTTTAGCATGTTGGTCCATTGATTCATAAAACATCTCGTTTTGTACAGAAAAATGACTAACCATTTTCTTTTGCAAGGCAAGAAACTATTATTAGTATGCAGATCTTGGGGCAATGATAGGTATGCTAAAAGCACGCTGAGCTGGAAGGCTTCCAATATGCATATAAGTTTGTATCGTGCTGCAGGGTTGAGTTCTATGGCTTATTTCTATAGTGTTGAAGATGGATTTGAAAACCCTAATACCCCATTACTTCATAGACATCCTTCAGTCAAATCAGCACACACACACATGCACACACGCACACACGCACTGCATTATCAGCTAAACAAAGCACCATCTTGCTAACTTCCATCAGTACCATGTGACAGGCTGTGCAGATACAGCAGTGTTAAGGATAGAGCAGTTGGAAAATTTAAAAAAAGAGGCCATTGATAGCGAGAAAAGAAAGGTAGGAAAGAAGAAAAAGAGGAAAGAAGAGTGTTAATGTTAGTTGGGAGAGCCAGTACTACACCTTTCTGTAAACTCATATCCATCATTCGAGGACCCATCAGCTCAATGAAGAAAGTCTTGCTTTTTTCATACTCCTCATCATCAATTACCTTGATGTGAATAGTTTTGCTGTGAATGGAAAAATAATAAATGTCATAATGGGGAGAAAGGGGTGAGCAAGCTGGGCAAAAGAGGGAGAAAAGAGAGAATTTAAATGGTCAAAGCTTACTCACCCATTAAAAAAAAACCCAAAGAATTTTAATTTTTATATCCTGGCTGGCTAATCTGGAAGAGCATTTGCATAGACAATGGAAACAGATCGTTAAAAAAATATTCCAACAATAACATCTCAGATATCCAGTCATATCTAGAATTCTACTGGCAGCTTTCACATTTAATTAAAAACAGAAATACATGTCTGTTGCTGTCATTTATGCAATACATAGTGTACATTTAAGGTGTTCTTAAGTAATTTGATGCAGCTTGAAGCATTTTCGCTTTACTAGAATATTAAAAAGCATATTATCTATCATTTATCTATCATCTAAAAAAAGAGCCTTGGTGGCACAGTGGTTAGAGTGCAATACTGCAAGCTACTCCCACTGCAATTTGGCAGATGGAATCCCATCAGGGTCAAGATTGACTCAGCCTTCCATCCTTCCGAGGTGGGTAAAATGAGGACCCAAATTGTTGGGGACAATATGCTGACTCTGTAAACTGCTTAGAGAGGGCTCTAAAGCACTGTGAAGTGGTATACAAATCTAAGCGCTATTGCTATTGCTATTGCTATTGCTATTGCTATTGCTATTGCTATTGCTATTGCTATCTATCTATCTATCTATCTATCTATCTATCTATCTATCTATCTATCTTCTAATCCTTCATCTTAATCTAATGCTTTTCCCCCTTAATAACTGAAAAATTGAGATATGTATGCCACAATGATTGTGAGAGAACACTTTCCCAACCTACCCAACAAAAATTGTTCTGAAAAGTTACTGTTTGTTTTTCAAAAGAAGCCTCCAGGAGCCATTCTAACATGGAAGAGAAAATTAAAATACCCCCTTCCTATCTTCTACAGTCCCAGTGCTGATCAGCTTTCCACAATGGCTGCTATTTACAGAATAAAAAGTGCACATATTTGTGCAATGCACTAAGCCATAATCTGGGCTGGGTTTACTATGGTATATATATTTACCCATTAAGATGTATGAACTGTGATTCATGACTAGCATTGATGATATTACCTAGTTTTGGAAATGAAGCAGCTGCAAAAAAAAAAACAACCAAGCTCAGACAGCACCAAGGACCGCTCACTGTGATTAATGGCTTGCTATTCAGTGTGAAATGAGCCACTATACTCTTGGTTTGGAAAGATATCTGCTTCAGGCATCCCAGTGGCATTTTGTGCTATACAAACCACATTTGTGCACATTCAGTAGCAAAGCCATTGATGTTTGTGGATGCTATTTTTTTTAACTTATCTATGTATAGTAGTGTTATATACTACAGACTCCATAAGGATTCCCACTTTGTTTACGAAGTCGCATGAATTTAGCCAACAAACAAAAATAAATAATGAGAATAAATATAATATCAATCCACCTTGGTGTCCTCAACCTTATGATTCCTTGACAGAAATGAATTACCAATTACGAGCTGTGTTGGTGCAGTGGCTAGAATGCAGCACTGCAGGCTACTTCGGCTGACTGCCGGCTGCCACAGTTTGGAAGTTTGAGTCTCACCAGCTCAAGGTTGACTCTGCCTTCCACCCTTCCAAGGTCAGTAAAATGAGGACCCAGATTGTTGGAGGCGATATGCCGACTCTGTAAAGCATTTGGAGAGGGTTGTAAAGCACTGTGAAGCTGTATATAAGTCTAAGTGCTATTGCTATTGCTATTCCACAAAGTTAAAACAAATGGTTTGGTATGAATTCAGCCACCAAATGCCATGATTTGTTTGACTTTCATACTTCCTGAAAATCAAGATACATTATTAGAGTATGGTTAAATATACTATGTAAACATATTCCTGTAAAGTGTTTTGATGGAGTGGTTTGTGATTATCTACTTGATCCTCCACATTGATTGTATTTCCTATTAGTTTCCCAAACAAGTTTCTAACTAGGTCCAGATTTGTTTACTTTGTTCAGTAAATCAGCAAAGCCTGGTTCAATGCTTATAACAGTTTACTGCCTTCAAAAGCTATCAGACAATGAAGGCTAATTACGATAAAGCTGCATTTATGTATTAGAATACCAGCACCCTTTCAAACTGTCTATTTCCCCCCTAATCATGGCATTATTTTAACTCCATGTTCTTTCTTTTGAAAATAACAAAATAATCTAGACCATGGGTGTCAAACTCGTGACAACATGTTGTCATGTGATGTATTGCAACTTTTGCCCCTTTGCTAAACCGGGGGTGGGCATGGCCAGTGCATGACACATCTGGCCTGTGGGGTGCGAGTTTGACACCCCTGATCTAGACTATTAGATTAATCTACCATTCCTTATATGTTGGAGTTATACTACTAAGAATTCTTAGCAGCACAGCCTTTTCTGTTTCAGTATATCAATAAGTTGGAGCAGGCTGGCTTATAAAGTAATATCATGTTTTGAACTTCTCAGATAAGCACTTAAAAATTCATTCACTCATTACCTTTGATGGATGTGGGGTTCGGTTGCCATAAATAATAACAATTAAAAGGAGACTTTTTATAAATTCCTAGAGATATTATATTCTGGATAGAATTTCTATTTCATTTCTCTGAATAGCAGTCTTATCTCTATGGGAACCCAGCTAGAATTGTTGAGGAAGGTCTTGTTGTCATACTTCAGAGGAATGCAGTGTTTCCAAATTTCAAAATCCCAAAACATCTATTTTGCCAATTGAAAAACCAAAACATCCCTTAGAAACTATAAGGACAGAAACATAGATATGTCTTCCCCCACTCTGACATTTTTCATCTTCATGCAGGAATAACAACTTTTTAAGCAATTTCAGAATAACAAAAGGTGTATGCTGGAGTAAAATAAAATGTTGAAAAAATATATTGTGATGGGGCTGGCTAGAAAAATTCTTGGCTTTTTATCTGGATCAACACATATTTAAAATTATAATTGCAAGTTATTTAGTTATTTTCATGTTGTCAGTATAAAAAGGAGTTCAGTGAAGCATAATTTTAAGCAATTACCTCTCCCACTATAACTTCAACACTGTCTACACTGCTGAGAATCATCCCTTGATGAACGTTTTTAGGATTCAAGATGCTTGTTTGGAGAGGTATGAACAGAGAAAAATTGATAGTGTGAGAAGCTTTCCAGCCTAGTGGTGCTTCCTTAAGATATTTTAAATTGCTATGGCTCATTTAATTGCTTATGATCATAATTATATTTTAGTATTAATTTTATTTAATGGCTTCTTAGCTGTTCCAAGAGCTTGTGCTGAACTCTATAATAAATCAGTAGGAAGTAAGAATGACTGGAAAGCAATCCTATGTGGAACACTAAAGTGCTGGAACTTTTTTGTTTTAAAAAAAGAAAATGCATTGCATCCTATATGATGACTCTCCATTTGATACAGAAGGGTCTATATGGGAATCGGACCTATTCATGAAGGAACAAGTTTTATTTATATATTTATTTAAATGTTTATACTTCATATTGATCCCAAGGTGAGATATGGGTAGGACATTTTTATTCATTTGATTTTTTAAAAAAAAATTCTTTCAGAGTTCCAGGTGCTCGCATTGGGGTTACCCTTCAAATGCAGCCAGGGTCAAGGAGAAGAGCCTTTTCTGCTCTGTCTCTACAGAACATTCTACCACTGGAGGTAAGAACTACTCTTTTCCTTTTGGCCTTCTGGAAGGATATTAAAATCTGCTGACAGGGTTGGCTTGCTGTCAGAGTTCTGGCAATTGCCCTAATTAAATCATTAGCCTCGATCCAAGCTTCAAAAGAATCCAAAAGATTTATTAGGAGCAACATGTCAGCATTATCCCAGTTGAAGCCAACTCTGACACATGTGATTTACGGTCACCTGTGACCCTGTTTCCCCCCTCCCCCCAGGTGTGTCATCAATCAGATTCTCCAAGGAAGCAAGTTCACAGACTGGGTGTCATCAATCACATTCTCCAATGAAGGATTTTTGGGGACAGAAGATCCGGTAGCCTAGCTACAATCTTTGTAAGATAAGCACGGAATGTACTTCTGGTCCCCCTTGCTTATGGCAATTCAACATAGGAATGCTTTATGAGTTGACATCTGGTTTTGCTGGTTAGCCTGGGGCCCTGAGGAAGGTGCTCACTATTAGGAGGTGGCTGATGGGCTAAGAAGACCTCATCTCCATCCCATCTGGCTCTTACCTCTCTTAACTTTTTATTATAGTACAAGTTTTTAATCATATTTTAAATTGTATAGTTGTATGCTTCAATATTTTAAATACATTTTACTTGTTTATAACCTAGTAGGGGAGATAGGTGACATAAAAATAAAAAATGAAAATAGATAAATAAATTATACAATATTAACACAAATAAGAACATATAATTAAAAAACACCTAGACAGAGCTCCATTCACAGTAGATCTCTATTTGTCATGTAAGTCAAGAGAGAAGGGATTCCATCCACGGAACACCCCAAGTGAACAGGACTTTTCTTGCTTCTCTGCATCCTATACTGCACTTCTCCCTTCAGAAACTATTTTTCAAGTGTGCATATCCTGCACGGTAACATTGCTGCCTGAACTGCTTCAGTCACTGAGCTGGCAGTGGAGTTTCCAAGACTGATTAATTCTGAGAGAATCTAACTTACCCTCATGTGACTTAGGCCCTCTGAGGGTGACTGATAAATTCATGGCCACCATAAACCTGACCCAAGTTACCGAGAACAGAACAGAACCTCGTGGTTATACATTTGACCTGGCTTTTGCCTTGGAGCAGTTGTAATATGATCTGAAGATGGAGGACATCATCTTCATTTCTTAATCATAGTTAGATAACTCTTATTTACTTTTGGCTTGCTGTTGCTACTGCCTGGAAGTTAGCTTCCAGCTGCAATTGTGTCCCATCCTTTCAATAATGTCATCTAATGAGTCTTAGGAAGCAGGAAGCACATTTTCTCTGTTGGTCTACATGAAGGTAACTTTAGACAATCTTTAAAAATTTGGTTCTCAAGATCCAAGGTGTGATTGCTCAATGTGTATTGTTTGCCTTGGTTTTCAGATGTGTTTCCCCCATTACCTGACCCCCTTTTTTTGCTTCCTTATTTAAGTATCCTACTCATTTTAAATGTACGCTGTCCATTTTTAGCTGAGATGACCTTATTTAAATGATTAAAGAAAATATTATAGATTAGATTAGATTAGAATTCTTTATTGGCCAAGTGTGATTGGACACACTAGGAAATTGTCTTGGTGCTATAATATATAATGTAATGTAATGTAATGTAATAAATATAATATAATATAATATAATATATATAATATAATATAATATAACATAACATAATATAATATATACTATATTAACATTTTCTGCTAGCTAATCACTTACTATGAGCAGAACCTATAAGATGGAGATTTAACCCAAAATGGTAATTCCAATTTGAAATGTTTAAGAGATAGTTAAAATAACCAAGCTGTTTTAAAATACTGTGATTATTTCAGCCACATTATGCATCTACACCAAACAACTAATCAGAAAAATACTTATCTGGGCTAGCATTTACTGACTTGCAATACAACAATGCCTCAAATTAACAGGACAACTCAATCATTTTCCTATGTAATTGACCTTTCTAAATTATAGCTAAATAGTGTGACTAAAGTAATTTCCTATTCCTCATAATTACCTTATAACTGCAAACTCGGGTGATGATTATGGATAGAAATGGAAGTGAAAAGGGTTACAAAAAGAGGGATCCTAGTACAAGCTCTGAAAAATAAACCCAACAAAACTGAATGAAATTAAAAGATAGGAAAACAGAAACATGATCTATTGCCACAAGAGTCAAAAGAAAAAGAAAGGGAAAATTGGAAGTGGAGATAGGAATTGCTTTAACCACTTACAACTAATGAGAGTGCATTTGTCCTTAATTGGCAGTAAAGAGGAGGCAACACAAAATTAATAAACAGTGTGATTATGACCATGGCTTCCTTGGCAAACATAATGAAGAATAGACCTATTAATGGCTATAGTACTCTATAAATAAAAAAAAATCATGTATACCTCTAAATAGCAGCTGTCGGGACACAGAATAAAATAAGTTATTCAAACAGCATCTGGCTGTTTGTAAAAAAACATACTGCTTTAAATAAAGACATGTAATTGTCAGCTGCACTAGGTATTGGAAACCAGATCAGAAATCAACTCCTAACTAGGCTTAATCTACTTAATTGAGATTGGCTACAATAACAGAATCTAACTATGCTGTACTTCTCTTTCTCATATCTCAACAAATCTGGGCAGTGTCTTTCTAAGCCACTTCTGAATATTATTTTGTTTCTCAGGGCTTTAATAAATGTTTCAGCCTCCTTTGCCAAGTAATGGTTCTTGCATATTTCCTCGAAGGTCATCTTCCATATTCTTTGTAGCAATTGTGCGTTTGCAGAGCAGGGGGAAGGCTTGCTTTGCCTTTTAATCGAATGCTGGGGCTGCAGTTCCCCTACCATCACCACTACCACCAAAGAACAAGACTGGTACAAAGGAGCGGGAAAACAAAAAAATAAATTTGATTCCATTTAATATAAAATGGATTTTAAAAGTATTAAGGTTTATTAAGTTCAATTAATAAAATCACTCCCATGTATGTATTTTCCCCCCTTTGTTTTGTAGTAAAAATTCAAGATAGTGGTATTTATGCATTCCTGGTCTAGAGGAAACTTGGACTGATCTAGCAAAACAATTTCCATAAGTGGAAAACTATAACTGGATCCAAGCTTTCTTTATTATGAAGACTGTTGAAAATATGGATTCAGTAGCATTAACAATTATAACTTGGGAATTTAAAGTCTTGGACATTTTATCTTCCAGAGTGTGTTTCAGGTCTTAAAAGAATATCAAACTCTGAATTTTTTCATTTGAGGACTAGATGAAAGTACACATAGCCACTTTCTGTTTTTATCAAATCAAGTTTTTACCACTAGCACCTGGCAGAATTCACCTAGAATATGGAGATGCAGGAGGTGTGACAATATTCTAGGAAAACATCAGGTTAACATGAAAGCTATGACAGATACACCCTGATAGAGAAGAACAAAGGGACAAGCTGAGCAATTAATTGTCATAAGGATGTCATGACGATCTTTTGAAGTTAATGAAACTGGAGTGGATTAAAGGAGGAATTTATTATTGTTATTATTATTAACAGTTTGCTTGAAGTTACATTTGCCCTAATAAAAACTAAGAGGTCCAAAGGGAAGCTGGATTAGTTTAGTGGCTTCCATTCACAAGTCTTCCAATTCATCTACTTCTAAGGCTGGGCCCTTTGTATATTTGTCATCCTCCCTGTCTCTCTCCATCTGTAGCTGTTTAATTTCCCCCAAACAGTACATATCCCATCCAAAGCTCCAACATGGCAATCAAAAGTATGGAAAGGCTCCCTAGAGGGATTCAGAAATGATTCATCATAGCTTATCCACATTTCTTTACTCTTTCATCCCTGAGGCAGACAAAGCTTATTTGTACAAACGGAAACAAATGTCTTGAATGGAATATTGACTCTTTCATTTTCTGATCCTCAGAAATCAAAGTCAAGTAACATGGGCTTCCTTTGTTAATGCTAATACAAGAGCAATAATTTTTACAAAGTGGTGAGCAAAATCAAGTTAGTTTGGCCAAGTTGGAAGTGGAAGAGATAGAGAAGAGGTAATAGTAATCTGTCGCAACACATTACAGATGGTCCTCAACTTACAATTCATTTAGTGACCATTCAAAATTACAATGGCACTGAAAAAAGTGACTTATGATCATTTTTCACACTTATGACTATTGCAGCATCCACATGGTCACATGGTCAAAATTCAGATGCTTGGCAACTGACTCTTATTTATGATGGTTGGAGTGTTCTGGGTTCATGTGAACCGCTTTTGCAACCTTCTGACAAGCAAAGTCAATGGGGAATCCAGACTTACTTAACAACCTTGTCACTAGCTTAACAACTGCAGTGATTCACTTTAGCAGTTCTGGCAAGAAAGTCTATGGAGATTCTCACTCATCCAGGTTATGGTTGCTCCAAAGGTGTTTTTCCAAGAGGCAACTGGACTTTCTGGTTTTTCTTTGAAGATGTTTTGCTTCTCTTCCAAGAAGCTTCTTCAGCTCTAAGCTGATGAAGTTTCTTGGATGAGAAGCGAAACGTCTTCAGAAAAACCAGAAACTCCAGTTGCCTCTTGAATAAGCACCTTTGTGGCAAGAAATGTTGTAAAGGGGCAAAATTCACTTAATGTAGGTCTCATTTAGCAACAGAAACTTTGGACTCAATTGTGGTTGTAAGTCGAGGACTACCTGTAGAAGTATGCCATCTAGGATAGCTAAGACTATACATGCAAGGAAAACAAACATTGTCATTCCTGGCAAGAAGAGAAAGTTATTTTCTTCCCAAACATACCTAACTGAAAGAGCAATGCCTGGAGTCTCTTTCTTGTATCTACACATGATTTTGGACATCACCATATATATTTATGCAACATGTAATGAACACTCACTGTGAGGGCCTCCTTGTACACTCAGAGAAGGAAGGAAGGAAATGGCAGGAGGAATTAGAGCCAAACCAGGTTCCAGTTCATGTTGCCCAAGTTTAAATGGTATCCATCATCAATATAATCTAGTTGTCCTTGTTTGGACAGGATGTCTGGAGTATCCTGATATTGCTTAGCTCATAGTAAAACAATTTTAAGGAATTGGGGATCTGATCATAGATGAAGTGGTTTGGGTGGAAAGAGCATTTATGTGGTCATTGATTAGTACAAGATGGTCTACAATAAATCACATGACACAAGCTAATAACATTTAATAAAATGCCATGCAAATTTTAGCATGTTATACATTTAAAATCAAGTAGTACATTACAAAATGGAAAATGAAGAAGTGAACTCATTCTGAACAGCCTTCTTCTGCAACTGTGTGTTACCATGTGTTACCGTGTGTTACTGTATGTTACTGTGTTAACTGTAACCAAGGTTCTTGTTCTGGAGCTGATGTGGTGTGAACGTCTATGTGTTGCTGTAGATTAGGCTTTAGGGACTGGTTGGCATATGAGGTCAAGAGGTAAATAGGTCATTTGGTGCAATTGCTTCCAAGCAGCCTCTCTTTGATGACAGATTCTGGGGTGTTTCCTTTAGTGAGGGAATAAATCTGGGACATGAAATATGAATAAGCTATAATGAATCACTTCTGAATCTTTAACCCAGTGGACCACGAAGGAACCTTCTTCCATGCTTTTTGATTGTCATATTAGGGCTTTGGGTTGGATATGTGCTGTTTGAGGAAAATTTAACAGATGAAGACAGGGAGGATGTTCCTAATGCCTGGGGGACCAGTGAATGAAGACTAGAAGCAAAACTGATCAAGCAGCATATGTAAGAGCTCATATTTGAGCTTACACTGTGACAATAAGAGCAGTGAAGCATTCAGGCTTCTCAATCTTACTGCATCATAGGACTGTCATCTAGCAGCCATGATTAAGGTTACATGATCTCTGTGTGGAGGGAGAAAGAGAAAGGTGTAGCTTCCATTTTTGTATAATGCTATGCTGATAAAGTCCTTCGAATGTACTAGAATCTTGATTCCTGATGGATGGAGTGGTGATGAGAAATTGGGGGAGAATTTTGTATTGTTATGCGGGATTCATTCTGTTGACTCTAATGAGTCAACAGAAGCCTTGGTGGTGCAGGCTGTTAAATGCCTTAAGTTCCAGCTGCCTGCAATTACTGCAGGCTCGAATCCCATCAGGCTCAAGGTTGACTCAGCCTTCCATCCTCTCGGGGTAGGTAAATTGAGGACCCAAGATTGTTGGGGGCAATAAGCTGACTTTGTAAAAATGCTGCTTAGTAATAAGCAGGCATATACAATGGAATGAAGGCTATTGCTGAGTGCATTGGGTTGTACCCAAAAATTGTAAGCCGCCCTGAGTCTTCGGAGAAGGGCGGCATATAAATGTAATTTTTAAAAAAATGGTTCCCAGCCTGAACTATTTTGTCCCTAATCTTGACCTACATCATCTCTAGCTCCAATGTATGAGTGAAGAGAATAGATGAGTTGAACTTGATGAGTTAATGTTTCTTTAGGGAAAGGGTTTGTTTTAGCTGCTTTCTTGGATCTGGATCAGAATCAAACATTAAGGGTAAGGATCTAGCTGCAGTGTGACTTAGAGAAAGCAAATTATTTGGGCCCTTTCCAGATCTGACATTGGATAAAAACCAGCACTGATTACTCTTGGAAAACCCTTTTAGAGATTTGGATGAAGTATATCCCTAGTGGTCCTACTTTTCTTCTCACAGATATTTGATACCATTGATATAATATCCTATCGGGTTGTCTATCAGAATTGTGGAAAGTTGCCACTATTTTATTGGGTTTTTAAAAAAACACAAGCTCCTTCTTTAGGTGGGCAGTCCCAATTAGTAGCAGTGAGGGAAGAGAAATCAGCCTGCTGGGCAATTCCTTGTGGTCTATGTCTTATTCCAGTTTCAAAAAATAAAAGCTTTTATAAACTGTGAGTAAACTCCCACTAAATATTGAAAAATCCATATCCTCTGATCATTTGTTTTCTGGACTGGCAGTCATATTGAAATGGCTTATCACAAAGAGTAGCTTTTTTGAGGAATGACTCATCAGGCCTTGTGCAACATAAAAAAAACCAGTTCTAATATATACGGTACACATTGCCATGACTGGGGAGGTAATCATATATTTTGTGTCATATAAATACTAGACAAGCAACATGATATCTCAGACTCAGTGAAGGGGACTTGTTAAGTAGAAAACCAAGATAGATAAGCAGCAGAGAGAAAAAAAATGAGCATTGATGGATGGATGGGTTTTAAAACAGTGTAATGGGTTTGGGGAAATAAATAATCAGACAAGAAAGAACCAGTCAATTTTTAAAAAGAGTAGCAGAAAAGATTTGGGTCTCTCTCCCCTCTCCCTCCAAGCAAATCTGCCTCACGGGACAAAAACAGTTGGACAGTCCCCTGCCCCCAAGGCAAGGTGTGCAGACATGATAGTACTCATTGGCTGGCTAGTCATGTCAGTTTCAGAGAGCTCATCAGACTACTCAATCCTCTTGTTTTATCCAGAGAATGCCAGAGAGATCATTGGTTCTCCAAATTGCCTTTGAAACTCTCTGAAGTGATTTAAAGACACTTGATTCTATTTGATACCTCAAATGGAGTCAAAGAGATGGAAGTTGATTAAATGTATTTCAAATCGAATCACTCTTTGCAGTTTAATTCAGTATCACCAAAAACCCTCTGGGCTTCTATTAGAATTTTTGCTGTCGACCCCTTGGACCACTACAGCTCTTCCAACGGATATGAGCTGCTGAAGATAATAGTTATACCTGTCCTTTTGATGACATTCACAAAGGATACTGCAAGTCCATTTTCATGGGGTTTAATTATTTGTAAGCTCCCATTTTGTTTTCTCTTTATGGTTGTGAATATGTTTGCAGGCACTTGTATACTTTAATGAAAAGAGGGCTCAACTATAGAGAGGATAACATGAGGGGGTAATAAGGGACAAAGATGACACCAAGGATAGGAGACTGGGCAATTAAGAGTGGATGATGGCAGTAGTTGTTTTTAGTATTTGGAAAAGCCTTTAATCAAATGTAAATACCGTGTTTCCCCGAAAATAAGACCTACCCTGAAAGTAAGACCTAGCACTATTTTCTAAACCTGCCCTAATATAAGACCTACCCCGAAAATAAGACCTAGTGCAAATCTCCAGTTCCAGGAAGACTTTTCAGGGAGCAACCATGCACCAGAAACACCCCTACACTCACACCCACTATTTGGCACCATAAATATATAAGACCTACCCTGAAAATAAGACCTAGTGTGTTTTTGGGAGCCAAAAAAATATAAGACAGTGTCTTATTTTCGGGGAAACATGGTAGCAATAGAATAGTATGCCTTATTACAATTCTTACTAAGAAAATAAGGACAGTTCTACATGGTGATTTGGAGCATAATGCTTCTCTTTTAATATATACTATATCAGGGATGTTGAACTCACGACTTTCCCTCACTTTGCTAAACTAGGCGTGGCCAGTGCATGACGCATCCAGCTTGTGGGCTGCGAGTTTGACAGCCCTGCACTATGATACCTTTGACTGTAAAGTCCTGTCTAAAACCCAAGAGACTCCAGATAGGGGAAACCTATCCTAAAAACACCTAATGGGGATACATAAATTGCTTTTGCATAGAATGGCTCTGACAAGAGCACCTGTGAGTCCCAGAAGAACACTACAAGAGATGCAATGATATCCCCGCTTCTGTCCTCTTTGTGCAATTGCTGTAAATATTTTGCCCATGCTTTGTCTATTTTACAATTTACAGTACAGCTTTCATTGTTGTTCATCTCAAAGTGGCAGGAAAATTAGCCAGTTTTCAACCATCATAGTCAGCAGTGATACTACTGTTGTAAAATGTGAACTCATGTCTAGCCCTAAGACTGCCAATGAAATATAAAAATTACTAAATTATTTTTTTTGCAGGAGAGGGGAGTCTGTGAACTTCCTATGCATTCATCTTTGTTCTGTTCTCAGGAATGACAATTGACTAGTTAGATCCAAGGGTCTTACAAATGACTGGAACTAATTTCCCAATCTGTAAAAAAACTTCTTTCTAATTTAATTAATGATGCACAACTTCAACATTTAATGTTGCTTGTTTGACCAACAGCGTTATTACATAATCTGCCTGATTTTTCTCTGGATGATGGAATGATGATTCTGGCAACAGGCAGAGTTTCACCCTTTGATTTTTAACTGGGCCTGAGTTGAACAGTGGAAGGACCCATCCCAGTCTAAAAGGCAACTACGGTAATTGGGGGCTAGCTTAACTCAGCTGATACCACTTTATCTAAATAATAATAATAAATTAAAATTGCATGTAACCTGTCTCCCAATGACTCTGGGTAACTCACAACAATCAATCAAAGAAACTACAATAAAACCAATAAAAGATAAAAGATGCTAAGACCAACAAAGCAGATGGAATGAAGCAAGGGGTTTTAATCTCCTTTGTCAAACAAAGGTTTAGGTGAAGAGCCAAGTCTTCATAGCTCTTCTAAGCAACAGGAGAGTGGGACCATCTGGATCTCAGGGGGAAACCTCATTCCAGAGTGTAATTAACCCACCATACCACACCCAACCTCAACTCTTCCCTTCATTAATTGATTCCTCATTCATTCAGAGGGTAACTGTATTCCAGAGGGTAGCTAACAATATGCTATTCTTCACATATACTGAAATACCTTTCGAAGACCTCCTTTATGACAGTTATAGATTGACATATATGGAGAGCGGTAGATTGAGGAAGGTTATCGATTTAGTCCCTTTTGACAACACAATGGTGCCTTCTCATTTTTCTAAACTGTTGACCCTTCCCAATTGATTCCTTTTGGTTCCATGCATGGGCACGGAATGACATTTTCTGTTTTCTTCTTAGGTGAAAGCTTAGGAAAGGATTTCAAACTGGGAAAATCCTTTAAAAGAAAAACTAATTACCTTCCTCCTATGCATAAAATAGGAAGCATATTATAGAGGTACATGATTATGAACAAAATAGATTTTGCACCAAGGTTTGCAAAATAGCTTAAGCTGGCCTTACCTTATAGAAGATATTGAATTTGTCCCTAATTCTGAGAATTAGGTGGAAATATGCCAACTAAGACTTTGGATCAGTGAAGGTACAAGATCTCATAGCTACTCTTTCAATCGTATCCACTAAACTTTTCAGCGCATGGATAAAAAACACGTAAAAAGGGTAAATATTTTGGCAAGAGGAAAGGTATGAACATATCCTTTTTTTAAATATGAAACTTTTGGAAGTGCTCCAAGAAGTGTTATCCACATATGAATGTGAATATATGCTTCATTCTGCAGAACATTTTCTGAGTAACTAGGATTAATTCAGATACTTTAATGGGATGTGTCTGGTTCTAGTTAGTTTCTTCACCAAATGTGTTGGAAAGAAACTATGTAATGGGACATGGGATTCTGTCCATCAACAGAATAACTCCGAAAATAAAAGAGAGCAAGACAAGAAGGTATGAAAAAAGAACCTGACAAAAGAAAAGAAATGGGCTAGATTTGGTCAAGGGAAATGGGAAAAATAACAGGAAAAAATATTCCCAATGTATTCTTAAGGGGAAACTTATAGTACAGCAGCTAAGAAGATAGCCGATTCCTGCATTCTAATGTTTCCCCAACCCCCATCTGGTCATTAAGCACTGTATTTTATTTTGGCTTTGGCTATGAGAATGACTGTTAATTGCTACCTTGAAAGTATTCCATATTATATCTGGATTGTACTTGGAGATATGCCCACCATTCCAACATAAACCTTTCTGATTAAGTTCTTAGTTTTAATCTTCCTTCGTCTGTTAGGATATGTTTGTATGTAATTACCTTTTTTGGTTATAGAGGTTTGGGTATGATATAGCTTCTAAGGGGGAAAGCCAGCCTGGAATTGCCATATAATTTTGCAATCTTATTTTATTCCAAATTGATATTCCAAATTGATATTAGAGCTTGTCGGATTTTATGTCTCAAAAAATATTGAGGTGTTGTATATCAATTAGGCCACAGATATGTGTGCCAGCCCTGTTGTAGATCATGCCCTTCTAAAAGTAAAAGTCTTTTTTTCCCCCAAGTTTATCCAATCTTTGATCCATGTTAAGGCGGCCCCTTGATAATATAGTTCCCAATCCAGGAAACTTAGAATGGTGGGCATATCTCCAAGTACAATCTAGATATGAAAGGGATAAAAAAGAATGGGGAATAAATTGTCAAGATACAATATTAGATAAAATACAATTAGGACCAGAAAAGAAACAAATAAAGAAATTATATAACTATCTATTAGATTATAAGATGTATGAAGAGCAGGTGAAAGAACCAATGTTAACCTGGGCTGGAAATTTTGGTTACAACATAAATTTGGATCAATGGCAGCAAATTTGGGATTGGAATAAAAATATTACTTTAGCCACATCTTATACAGAAAATCTGTTTAAGATGTCTTATAGATGGCATCTCCCACCCACCAGACTAGCTAAAATGTATAGTTCTCAATCTTTGGTATGTTGGAAATGTTTGAAAGAACGGGGCACCTATTATCATATGTGGTGGGAGTGCAAGAAAATGCAACAATTTTGGCACAAATGTTGGCAATGGTTAGAGGAAATGATAAACCTAAAAATAAATTATACACCAGAAATGTTCCTATTAGGAATAACAAATCAGAATCTAAAAAAGCAGATATATATCTAATTATTCATGTTATTACAGCCGCAAGATTATCAATTGCCCAAACATGGAAATTAAAATAAATACCCAATGATGAAGTAATAATAGAAAAAAATTTACACTGCGCTGTGTTAGATAGCTTAACATTAGAACTGAAGGAGAGAGATACTTTAGAATTCTATGAAATATGGGAAAAAAATTATAATTGGAGGGATATGAAAGGAAGTAAAAAAAATGTGAAATAGAATTTAAGAAAAAGTTTATACTGCAACAAAATATCTAAAATGGAAATGGATACAAAGATTTACAATGTAAATATGTATATAGATGTGTGTATGTGTGTGTATATATATATATATATATTTGTTTTCATAGATTTTCACGGGTAAAGGTATGTAGGTCTTGGTGTATTCGGGTCTTGTCCTGTGTAAGATAGATAGATAGATAGATAGATAGATAGATAGATAGATAGATGTTAATATTGTTTGATGACATTCTGCTATTATAACAATGTAAAGACTGTTGATATATGACAAAGGATCACCACGTTCAAATGTTTTTAAAATCTAAGTTTCAATAAAAATTTATACACACACACACACACACACACACACACACACATATACAGGGGTGGGATTCTACTGGTTCGGACCAGTTCTATAGAACCAGTTGTTATGATTCTGCGCAGTTTGGAGAACCAGCAAATCATGCCCCTGGCTGGCTCCTCCCCTCTCCACCCACCCCTCCTCTCCTTGCCCAGTCAGTTGCACATGCGCCACATTGCATGCATGCCCGACATCACTGACTGCATTTTCCTCCACCCAGTCACTCCTTAAGGTATTTCTTTTTTTCCTCCTGACAATTAGCTGCCAGGATCCCCCTTGCTGTCTTGCTGCTTTGCCCAGGAGGCTTCTCTGAGGCCTAGGAGGCAAAAGGGGGCACATGCGGGGGTGCCCCCCCACAGTCTGTTGCTTGCCTTCCTGGGCCTCAGGGAAGCCTCCAGGAGCAAAAATGCCCCCCAGGAGGCTTCCCTGAGGCCCAGGAGGCAAAAAAATGGAGTGTGTGGGGTGCTACAAAAAAAAGAAGCCACACCCACCCAGTCACATGGCCATGTCCACTTAGCCCCGCCCACCTAGCCATGCCCACAGAACCCGTTGTTAAAAAATTTGAATCCCACCCCTGTATGTATGTATGTATGTCGGCTGGCGACCCCCAGGGTAGGGCCTTCTCTGTGGGAGCACCCACCCTGTGGAACCAGTTGCCCTTGGGGCTGCGGTTGGCCCCTGATCTCTGTTCCTTCCATCGTGACCTGAAGATGTGGTTTTTCCAACAGGCCGGCCTGGACTGAGGGGGGTGGGTTTTTTAAATATGCTTTTATGTCTAGTTTTTTATGGGTTTTAGATAATTGTTTGGCTGTGGTTTAATAATAATTTTAATAATTTTTTAAATTTTGTATTGTGTATTTTTATGATGTGAGCCGCCCTGAGTCCTTTGGGAGATAAGGTGGCATATAAGTCCAAACAAACAAACAAACAAACAATAAATAAATAAATATATAAAGTATCTCATATTATATTGTAGTATATATTGACTTAAACTACACTATTCCCTCACTATTAGTGCTCGTCAACAATGAGGCTTGGTAATGTTTCACATGGCTATGAATTTCTCTCTAACCCTTGCAGCTCAGTATTTTTAATAGCTTTTTTTAAATAGGATTTAAGCAGACATTACTACCCTTCAGCCCCACCATCATTTTTCTGTGTCTTCTGTTGAATCTACTCAGAAAAACAAAATGCTACACTATCTACCAGCCTTGGTGATTAAAATGCAATATTGCAGGCTAACTCTGTCCACAGCCTGGAGTTTGATCTTGATGGAGCTCAAGGTCAGCTCAGCCTTCCTTTCTTCCTTCTTTCCGAGGTTGGTAAATGAGGGCCTAGATTGTTGGGGCCAATATGACGACACTGTAAACTGCCCAGAGAGTGCTGTAAAGCAGTGGTTCTTAACCTTTTTGAAAGAATCGCCCCCTTGAGCCATTGAGGAAGTTGTCATCGCCCCCCTCCCCCAACATAACTGCCCCCCGCCACCTCTTAGTGTTCCCAAGGGGGCCAGCAGAGGGGCGCTAAGAGGCGGCAGGGGGGCGGCATGCTGAACGTGGCCGCGGCAGCACATAACATGCCACTGCTTCCGCATTGGAGGCGCCGGCTCTGGAGCAGTGCTAGTCAATGGGTGAACCTGCAGGGCTGGCCGGCACCTCGAACGCCCCCCTGTTGCCTCTTAGCACCCCTCTGCCGACCTCCTTGGGGACGCTAAGAGGCAGCAGGGGGGCGTTCGAGGCGCTGGCCCTGCAGGCTCACCCCATTGACTGTTGTACCGTACCTGAACTGGCGCCTGTCCATCCATCCATCCAAAAGGTCTGTTTGTTTGCCTGCCTGCCTTCCTGCCTACCTGTCTTTCTTTTTGTCTACCTACCTACCTACCCATCTATCAATATAGATCTCTCTCTCTCTCCCCAATATATCTCGCTCCATCGCCCCCATATCGCCCCCTTCCGTTCCTTCGCCCCCACGTCGCCCCTTTTCATTCCATCGCCCCCCTGAAAAACAAATCGTCCCTTGGGGGGCAATATCACCCAGGTTAAGAACCACTGCTGTAAAGCACTGTAGGGCGGTATATAATTTAAGTGCTATTCCTATTCCTATCATCTTCAAGGAACAATTCCAATAACTGATATCCAATGCATGAAATAACCTTCTAAATCACAAGAGATATCGAATGAACAGCTTTATGCCACTCCCAATTAGGTCCCTTATTATTTTTCCCAAATCCATCTGTAATATCAAGAATATTGAAGGAGGCAAATCAATATCAGTCTTGTGTATGCCATCAGTGGGGAGTTGGTGTGCTAATAATTATCCATAATTTCCTACACAGGAATACGAAGTGCCTATAACTAATTTCTTCCTTATTCATATTTTCCATAACCTTGAGTCTACTTTATAGATCTCTTTTCATTACTGTAATATTTATATTAATTATATAAGTAGCACCAATAGTAGATCTGGGTGCCTTCTGCAACATGGGAGACTAGATTTCTGTCTCGATAGGATACAGTTTAAAATCTGACAATGTAAAAAAAAATAAAGGAAGGATTGAAGTTGATGTAAACTTGGAAATAATATGCAATTGTTTAAATTATATGTGTTGGCTGAAGGCTTAATTGTAGTGGGGAAGGGGAACTAGATCTGAACAAAAGAATTCTCTGAGGAGTGTCTTTTGAAGGAGGGCAGGGGAATTGCAGGATGCAAGAGATGAGGCATAGCACCTGTTCTGGAAAAGCAGCTCCAAGCTCACAGGGAAATAAATCTTTATGAATTGTTGAACACATTTCCCAATAACCCCAACTTGAAACATAGGCAACCTTACTAATCAGCTTGTGAATACAAGGGGAATACATAAAAGGAAATTGAGTTTTGTCTCAATACCTTTGTGTGTGTATGTGTGTGTGTTGCTTTTTTCCCCTCTAAAAGTGATGCAGCAGCAGTGACCATGCTTGGAAGATCTCTTCTGTATGAATGTGGAAAGAATTCACATAGAAGCAAAGCTAGATTAAGAGTGTGGTTAAATAGCCTATGGCAAATGAGTGAGGTTGTTGAGTTTGTCAACCATTCATTATAGTTCAGTTCATCAACAATTCATTATAGTTCAGGAATGATGCTACCATAAAAGAGATAGATACCATGATCAGAGGAGTAGGATTGGCATTCTAAATTGCCTAAGATTATGATTGGGCAAGGAATAAGGAAGAATGATAGTACTGAGAGAGAGAAAGAGAGGGAGGGAGGGAGGGAGGGAGAGAGAGAGAGAAAATAACAGCAAGGAAATTTCAGATGAAGCATGCATTTAACAGTAGTTGGAGATACATGGTATGCTACAGAGAAAGGAACAGTAAGCATGCAGGATTCTGGGTGTGGAAGGGGAAAAAAGCCATAGCAGCATATAAACCATTAATGTAAGAATGTAATCAGATAATTTTTTAAAGGGAAAAAATGGGAATCCCTTTGGTCTACAGCTTTCCCAGGTCCTGAAATATTTTCCATTTTTGGAGTGCATGCATAGGTACTGTTAGATTCTAGTCTTATCCAGCTTTAAACTTCTGTCCTTGAAAAACCATGGAAAGACTGTGCAATATAACAGCTGTGCATTTCTGGTTTAATGAATACCAATTGGCTAGGTAATTGCAATAAACTAAGTTGAAATTTTGGCCATGTCGTGCGGGGGAATTCACTGGAGAAAGCAATAATGTTTGGAAGAGTTAGCGGTAAAAGAAAACCAGGGCACCAAAGGACATGGTGGCTGGACACCATCAAATCTGACAGCAGCCAGAGCATAGAACAATTCAAAGAAGTAGTGCAAAGAAGTAGTGGAAGATCTGGGAGAGACCCGGCCTATAGAATCACCAAGAGCTGGATATGACTGAAGGGATAATATCATCACCATCAAGCTGAAATTAAAATCATATTATATGTAGCACTATGTGGGAATCCAGAAACAGAAAACAACATATACTTCCATTATCTGCAATATGTTCATGTACGATTTAAAGTTAATGCATAGGAATGCATAAATGAAAATCCTTTTTTGAAGCCTGCTTTAAGTTATCAGCCCCCACTACCTGGCATCACTTTCAGCGTGCTTATTGTTTGTCATCTCTACTGTAACTACCAGTTTGACCTGGTGGGTGGTTTTGATTATTACCAGAATAAATATGGATGCCATTGTCTCTCTTGCTGTTCTGGCTACCCATTTTTGCCATCACTCTGAAGTTCAGACTTCTACTGCAGAGTATGGTTTTCCTATAGTGAGTAGTGTTGATTAGCTTTGTTCTGACGAAAGCCTTAATTCTCTCTCCCAACACACGTAGACAGAATCCTCTTCCCAGATACCGTATATTGCTTTCTTTCCATTCATTAAACAGAAGAGTGTCATCTCTCCCGATGGATCACCCATTAAGAAGCAATATTCCCCCATCCTGGGAAAGAGTGAGAACTTAGAGGAATGTAACTGCATAACATGTCAGCATGAAATGGAGGAAATGTAACAAAACATATTCAGATTACATAGGAAACAAAAAAAAATAAGCAGCAGAAACCACACGTATGGACAAAAGGACACGTAGGGCTTAAGAAGGCATAACTCTATAGGGGCCAAATGGCACTTATGCTCAAGCAGGGTGCATCTCCATAGACAAATGAACACATAGACTGAAAGCAAGGTAGAACTCCCAAAACGTAATAGCTTTGTGAAATTCTACTTCCCTATTTTTGGAAATTGTATAAAAGATCATGCTTTGCTGTTGTTCGGGGTCTCAGCTCCCTTAGCGGTTGGGACTTTTTTGTTGAAGCGCCTCAAGAAAAGTTTTATGAACTTTGTGTCTGGCTCTGATTGGCTTCTGTGCCAAGCTGACCCATTTTTTGGGACAACATCCCACTGGAATAAAAAAAAAGGATCAGTCTGCATATTGTACATGTATGTAGTCTGTATTTCATCATCCAGTACTACATATGTGCTTTTTAATGGAAAAGTATCCACCACCACCACCGTTATAAAGTTCTAGAGTTTTGGGGTGACACTGATTTCAAAATAGAGGAACATAACAGAAGAAGCCAAGGAAACCACCAAGAGAGAAGATTAATTCAAGAAATAACACACAACTTCCTGCATGCCTCCAATTAAACTTCGATAGCAATGGCATTCATAGCAGGAAAGAAGTTTAGGTACCATTTTCTTTCATGTAGTTTGGTGCTGATGTTGAACCTGCACTGAGAAATTAACCCAGCCACTGACAAATAATTGCCTCCTGTGGGATTGTGTGCAACAGATTCCTGTAAGAACAAAAGAACCAATGTCAGCGCCTGTCTTTTAAGGCATTGATTGCCTTTACTTACCCTACAGCTGCCATCGAAACTCAGCAAGTTTGATATAACATAATTTCCTTAGATAAAGTAAATAAAATCCTTCAATTCAGTTTTCATACCATCCTGACATTCACTGAAATCCAAATGCTACTGAACAAGAATAGTCTTTTCCTACACTAATGTGTAGTTGCAAGGTCCCAAAATGAAAGATCTATAGGCGTAAATAGTTCCACAAATCTAGTGATTAAGCCACTGGTAACGAAGAGTTGTATAAGGAACTGCCAAAGGTTGACAAACACAGCTTTTACTGAAAACATAGCACTCCTTACAGAAAGAACAGACAACTAATCAAATACTTTATGATAGACATTGCTATTACTGAACAGTTGGAATTGGAGGTATGGGCAGAAGGAGTATTAAATGCTAATTGAAGGGATTTAAGCAATTAGATAGTAGATTTTGTGGAAGGAGTTAACAGTGGCTTCAATCTCATTGCAGATATGTATTAAAAGATTAAACTGTGATAGATGATTTGCAATTTTGGAAAAGTACAATGTTGTACAGTTACAATATACAATGTTGTACAGTTGCAATCTTTCAGACAATATCTTTAGGTGCAAACCCATTTTGGCATTTTATTAAATGGCTATGAAAAATTGGAACTCTGCTCCCTTGTTGAACACCTAACAAAATCTTTGATTTATGAAATGTAGTATGTATCCCTGTAGTATAGATCGGGGTAGGATCCTGCTAGGAATAGTATCAGGGGATTCTGGTGATGCCTTTCTACACATTTGCCAACAACAACAACAATAGCAACAACAACAATAATTGCAGGTAAGAAATTTGCTCAGGGATGCCCGATCTATCATCCCCCAGGTATGTTGTCCTATTCCATACTGTTAGCTGACCAGAAGATCAAATTGTTTTAAAGCTTTTAGCTAAAGCAAGCTATATTTAGTCATTTTTAAAATCTTTTAGCAGCCATATGATGTTGCTATGGAGATGGTGATAAAGATGAAATGCTGGAAGAACTGGGAGGAAAGAAAGATGAATTGTGATGATCATAGAATCATAGGTCTGAAGGTCTTCTAATCCAACCTCCTTCCCAAGGCAGGAGACTTTATGGCATCCCTGACAAATGGCTGTCCAATCTTTGCCTGTATCCTCCTGTGATGGAGCTCCCACAACTCCAAGAAGCAAGCTGTTCCATTGATTAATTGTTCTCCCTGTCAGGAAATTTCTCCTTAGATTGGATCTCTTTTAAATGAGCTTCCACCCATTGTTTCTTACCTTGCCCTCAGGTGCTTTAGAGAATAAGTTGTCTTCTTCCTCCCTGTGACTGCCCTCAAGTACCAGAAGACAGCTATCATATCACCTCTAATCCTTTTCTTTGTTAGTCTAGACTTACCTATCATTCCATACATGATTTAGCCTTCAGTGCCCTTATCATCTTCTCTGTACTCTTTTCTATGGCCCCGGCACCTGTTTTGCATCACGGTGTCCAGAATTGGATGCAATATTCTAAGTCTGACCTCACTAATGCAATATAGTATACAGCAGTAAGGGCAGCATAGAGCACTAGTCCTGTACTGAACTACACCAAGGACTTTGGTCTTATTCGTAACAGGTATCTGCCTTAAGGATTTCAATTTGCTTTGTGATACGGAAATCACTGCCGCCAAATGAGAAATGCTGTCATTGCTCTAATCCTTGTTGTGGTTCAGTGGTGACAGCTTCACAAATCCTCATTAATCATAGAACTGCTTTCTTCATGTCCTTCAAGCCAGACTCTGCAGTGACACTTTTAATTTTTAATTTGCACACCTTCCTGATTCTCTGATGCCATTTGCTGAGTTTCCCCAAATCGTTCAATTCTTCAACCAAAGCAGCCCTGTGTATTGGACACTTCCCAAAACACTCAGTCAGCACTGAGGACTTTGAATTCTGTTTTGGATAAAGTATGATCTATGGAAACCAACTACAGTGTGGGGACTGCAAAACTGCATGGATGTTGCTCACAATTCTAATGCCATGCACCCAACTGTGCTCCAGCCATTTTTGTCATGCTTCTACAAGTTGAGGGGGAAGAAAATTTTATTTGGATGATGTGGGTAGAAGTCATAATCAGAACAATGGAGTAATTTCTATTGACTTGTAGTCTGGACAGCTTCTGAACAGTTTAATTTTGTGAATAAAGTAGGCTGCAGTGCTGAATAGTTCCAGATCAATTACAATCACCAGTAGGAACACAATATTTTTAAAACAATAAAACCCAGTTGCCACACTGCAACTGAAGGATAGGGAGGGGGAATTAGAGATAGATGGGGTTTTGTAGCCAAACTAAAATACTTTCTCTTGGGAACCAAGGACATTCTCACACCTGTCTGAGGAAGGAGGAGTGATGTTACCAGGCAACTGGACAGCGTCTTGATTGGACCAGGTGACTGATTTTTTGGGGTTGAGGGAAAACGTTTACTTTTAATTAGGAGGAAACTATGGGAGCCTTCAGAGTTGCTTCTCACCAGATCTGTGCCAATGGGATATATCCAATAAAGCTATTCTTTGAGGAATCCACCTGCCTTAGTGTTTTGCCTGCTATGGATCTATTACTTAGAACCCTGACATATGGCACATATGTCTTTGTGGTTGGTCTTGTAGCATCAGCCCCAGCCTAGTTTAATCTGTTGAATGTTTATGGCTCAGATTGCTCTGAAAGAGAACAGGGAGGGGAAAAACAGCTTGACTTTAAAGCAATAACTCCGGACTCTGCTAAGAGTGATCTCCTTGTTTGTAAACGGAGAAAAAAAAATCTGGAATCAGTGGGATATAACAAATACAGAACACCAGGGTGTCATTTTAACAGCTAGCTGATCAGGAAAGCATGATGTTTAAAACAGTCTGAGGTTTGGGAATTGTTTGATTTTTCAGATTGTTGATGATAATTGCAATTGATAGGGATGTACAGATTCAGAGATTCATTTGTTGTTAGGAGATCAAATTCAGAATGCATTTTTTAAATAAATTTCATCTTATGCTAAACACAAGCACTGCAGCCAGTGCCAGGGCATTGGGCAGGTGTCTAAATTTCCCAGGTTTGTTCATAGGGGGTCCACAGGAAAAGGTGACAACAACTTCTGTGGTCACTGAGCCTGGCAATTTTTCATTGTCTCTCTTTATTGCTATTCTTTCAATAAACTTTTCAGCATGTGGCATCAGTAAGTCAAGAAGTAGCTACAATGCAGCATTTTCCGATTCCTAAAATACGTCTCAATTGTCTAGAAAAAGAATAGCCATTTGATGAGTTCTCAAGAAAGACATTAGGAAAAGACTGAAAAGTCTCCATTCTAATAAATTGAAATATAAATTGGTTCTAAAATGAAAGGAATAGAATAGCTGAATGTATTTTATTACATTTACCAGTCGGGAATTTATTTTCTCCCTTCCTGACTGGTAAAAAGAACCAGTAGGTATCTCATTTTATGTTGAGTTGGTTACCAATTCTTGCCTGGACATGCCTTAAATCTGAGGTCAAAAATCCCCCAAATTCCAGTATCTACACCTCTCCTTATTTATATCTGAATTATTTCCTCTGAATATACCTAACATGGGCATTGAAACTGCTAATAAAATTTTTAAAACCACCTTTATGTAGTTAAATGTCATTGAATATCAAATATTAAAATAATATTGACAAATATTCATGCATTAAAACCCCACAGAGGTAGGAAGAGTATTACTGGTCAGATAGTATAATAGCTTAACAAGACACTTTTTCTAGTTTTTTTCAGTTTCAAAAAGACCCAGTGATTACTTCTGGTGGGTACTGTCTGTGCAGGGCCTGAGAATTTGTATTCCAATGCCCTAAAAAGTCCGTAACTCAATGATTCCCTAGGTGGAGTAGTTTCAGGGATGACATGAGACTTAATGAGTCTAACCCAAGCAGTTCTTGACAGTAGTGGAAATAACTAGCTTTCTATAATAGGTAGTCAGGATACTGCTTTAGAACAGAAGAGAATAGAACAGAACAGATTAACAGAGTTGGAAAGGATCTTCTGGGTCATCTAGTCCAACCCGCTGCCCAAGCAGGAGACCCTACACCATTTCTGACAAATGGCAATCCAGTCCCTTCTTGAAAGCTTCCAGTGATGGAGCTCCCACAACTTCTGAAGGCGAAACTGTTCCATTGGTTGATTGTTCTCACTGTCAGAAAATTTCTCCTTATTTCTAGGATGAATCTAAATGCTTTAGCTGATGGCAGTTTCTGTCTCTGCATTGATGTATATACAGTGGGATCTACCTCTTTTATTTTTGGCAACAGCAAATTACCTTGTTTTATGAGTAGACTGATCCATAGTGACAGCCCCATTTGCAAAGTTAGAGACAGCCAAACTTCCAGCAGTATTTATAGGAACAGATCCCCTGGACCTGAATCATCTGTTGGGGTTGCAAATACTGGCATGCCATTGCTGGAAAAGTGGATTTCCTCAGTGGGGCTTAGTTTTGAATAAGCATGCTTGTGGCAAAAAAAAATCCTTGTTAAATTATCTTTTTTGTACCTCTTGAGCTCTTTTGGGAAAGAGTGAGAAGCTGGAGGATGACATTCTCACAAACAATTAGTGCCGAGACTGTTGAAGTCCTGTGACATTAGTCTAGGGACAAGAACAAATAAAAGCTGCAATAAAGACACTAGTGGAACAATTTATCAAGCACTCTTCATTAATTCAACGGTATAGGAGCCCTGCATAAAGCTACAGAAAATGTTCCATGAAGCCCCAATCATGAGATGTGCCTTCTGGTTTCTGTGTTCTGCTGCCTGGAATAGTTCGACATAAGCATATCATCATTTGTGCCAGAAAACAAGAGCTGCGAGCATTGTTTTGTGTTAGTAATTATGTTTTTTTTAAAGCATACAGCAAAGAGAAATTATGTTCCAATTTTGTGCATTACACACTCTTCTGTCAAAGTATAATGTGGTTCTCACATGCGGCAATGAATAATGAGGGAAAATGTCTATAATGGGTTGAGAAGCATGGTTTGCCAAACAGCATCACAACATCAAGAATACAACACATTCCCTCTTATACTTGTGTCATGATAAAAATCTCAGTTTGGTGCACAGGCCCCTGGCAAACAAGTATTCAAAGCAATTTTTTCTGGTTTGCAACTACGACTTAAGCATTGTATTACAACAGGATCTATCTATCTATCTATCTATCTATCTATCTATCTATCTATCTATCTATCTATCTATCTATCTATCTCACTGCCTGACTCCAACTACTGGTAACACTAGGTGGGCAACAATACAATAACATTAAAAAAATCCTATTACAAACCAAAACAAGATGAGATCCAGTCATATAGCAATAACACTTAGATTCATATACTGCTTTACAGTGCTTTACAGCCCTCTCTAAGCAGTTTACAGAGTCAGCATATTGCTCCCAACAATTTGGGTCCTCATTTTACTGGCCTTGGAAAGATGGAAAGCTGAGTCAATCTTGTGCCGGTTGGGATCGAGCTACTGGCAGTCAGCTGTATTAGCCTGGAATATTGCATTCTAACCACTGTGCCACCATGACTCTTATATACAGACAAAACCAGACATGAAAAAGCACATTCAACAAAGATCCTCCCTACATATCTCTCAATCCAAGACATGGGAGAACAAGAAGTTTGGAGGCTATAAGGAACTCAGGGGAAATCACATTCTAGAGGGCAGGCACCATGACCGAGAATGCATGCATCATGGATCACAACAGATGACATTGTTTAATTGAAGGGATCTGGAATGTGCCAAGTCTTGATAACCTGTACTGGCCAGGCAGAAACCATGGGAGATAGTTCTCAAACAACCTGGCCATAAGCCATACCAGGTTTTATAGGTAATAACCAGCACCTTGAATTCCACCTGGAAGCTCACTGGCAACTGAGCAGAGAAGTCCATCATTGCTGCATTCTAGAATAGTTGAAGTTTTAAAAAGTTATCTGGACCACCTGTCTTGTTTGATCTCGATTGGTGGAATGTCCTGCTTTAGCTTTTTTAGATCTTTTTACCATGAAAGCCTGACTCCTCAAAATGCAAGATTCCCTTCTATAACAGACACTTTATAAATTTGACCTGTTGGTAATACTTAAAGCATTCCTGGTTCTTTTGATATTAACTTGATGGTGTGGAAGCCACTGCATTGCAGCTTTTTCCTAGGCAGTTTAAATAAGTCAAGAATACCTAACAAGAAGCCGTTAACACCTTTCCTGGTGTCAGTGTTGCCCACGTTTTGGAAGCAATCAAGACTAATACCATAGATTCTTCCATCATGCTCCATGGTATTGATGGGAAGAGGCCTCCGATGGGATGAGGCTAGTAAACTAACCCTAGATGAATCCACTCAGAAGTATGCTCCACCATTTTCAATAGAACATTTTTTAAAGATCACGATATACTTGGCTCACTCAACCCCCTTTATCAATAATATAATTGAATACAAATCTTGTCATTTTAAGAATACAGAGTTCCACTCCCTTTCTCTAGGAAATGCCTATATCCCACGAGGCTTTGTGCCAGGGGACCATTGCCAGAGCTTCATTACTTCTCCCTCTTCCTCTCAATAAAGCAGATGTATGGCAAAACAGAGCTTGGGAAAGGTCTTGCTGCTGAGTTCCACAGGAGACAGAATTGCTTTATCTGTTTTTTCCCTTCAGCTCTTTTCTTGAAATGAGGCAGTTGGCTGTGCTTTGGAGAAATGGTTGACTGCATTGAGTTAGTTTAAACCCAGTCAAGACTAGGTTAGCTTGGGGCTAGATCTAACATCCTGAGAATTAGTTGAGCATGTTGAGTGACTCTTATTTTCACAATAGTCTAACAACATCCTTACTAAACCCATTAAGTATGTTGTGGGGAAAAGGGGTACTGCATTTCTTGATGAATAGCGTTACTGTTGATTGCCAGTAGTTTTGGTCAGGAATTTTTGTAGTCTTCCTGGAGATTCTGAGGATTAAATTGAGAATTTTCTGCATAGTAAGCAGATGTCCTCCCACCACCTTAAGAGCTCCTTTTCTTTTGAGTTACAGCTTCAGATAGCCTGTGAGTCAGGCAGAGCCTCATATATTTCATTAACACTTTGTATTTATGCAGCCGTTGGTTTGAAAGCCATTTCATATTTACATTAATATATGCAAATATATCTCACAGATTTATTTCTAAAGATATGTTCATGCCATCTTCAGGATTTCTGTACAGTTTACAAAAGGATATCCCAAAGCTGAGGTGAAAAGTTTGGCAGAGTAAGAGAGAGAGAACATTGCCAAAGATCACTATTTAAAAAACAGGCATTCTAACTTACAGCTCATGTTAACAGCAATATTAGTTCACACCCGAGTTAACACTCATGAAGTTACCCCAGTTGTCCTAAGCTCTAGAGCTCAGCTGTGAAATGAGACATAAAAATAATGAAAAATACGAAGTGCTTTTTCATCATCACTGTATAAATGGAATCACTTCAACCTTCTCTATATGTGAGGGATTTCTGCATCAGAAATCACAGCCACTAACTAGTCAGTTCTCATTTTAGAAAGCAAGTTTTTGCCTGCAATTAGTGCAGGCTCGAATCCCACCAGGCTCAAGGTTGACTCAGCCTTCCATCCTCTCGGGGTAGGTAGATTGAGGACCCAAGATTGTTGGGGGCAATAAGCTGACTTTGTAAAAATGCCGCTTAGTAATAAGCAGGCATATACAATGGAATGAAGGCTATTGCATTGGGTTGTATCCCAAAAAATGGTAAGCCACCCTGAGTCTCCGGAGAAGGGCGGCATATAAATATGAATTAAAAAAAAAGTTTTGGAGAAACATTTAAAGGCTAATGAGGGCCACAGCTGTGAAGGATGGAGTTACCTATATATTTTCCCCCATGGTCATATTTAAAAAGTTCCAGAGGAATCAAAACAGGCATATATATATATATATATATATATATATATATATATATATATATGGTAGGTAGGTCTTGGTGTATTGGTCTTGTCCGTGTATGATTGAGAATACCTTGGCAACGTTTCGACGAAATCTCATCCGTCATCTTCAGGCTGGTGTCTTCAGCTTCGTTCTCCTGGGAGAAGTGTGTGATCGTGGCTGTTTTTCCCTTTTAAACTCTAGAGTTGGATGTGTTGTTACTTTTTGATTGGTTTGTGGAGTTGATGTATGCAGATTGGATGGCTTTTTCCTGAGACCCTGTGTGGCTGAGGTGCTGGCTGTGTGTCTCAGCCTTTTGTGTTGTAACGACCTGGGTAATGGGCTGTGTGATGACCTTCTGAGTTCTATTGTTGTGATGTCCTGGGTGTGGTGCTGTAATCTCCTGGGTCGTTGTCTGTGCTGCAACCTCCTGATGTTTGTGTTGTGATCTCCTGAGTTCTGTGATGTAGTATCCTGGGTGGAAGGCTGTGATGTGGCATTCTGGGCTGGTTTGGCCAGACCTCAAACTCGGAGCCAAAAAGGCCAGAATGCACATCCACAGCCTTCCACCCAGGATACTACATCAAGAACTCAGGAGATCACAACACAACATCAGGAGGTTGCAGCACAGCAACGACCCAGGAGATTACGCACCACACCCAGGACATCACAACAATAGAACTCAGAAGGTCATCACCGCCCATTACCGGTCGTTACAACACAAAGGCTGAGAGACACACAGCCAGCACTCAGCCACACAGGGTCTTCAGGAAAAGCCATCCAATCTGATACATCAACTCCAAACCAATCAAAGTAACAACACATCCAACCTAGAGTTTAAAAGGAAATAACATATATCATATTCAGGCTGGCTGAAGCACCAGTGGATGAAGATGAGATTTCGTGACGTTGCCAGGTATTCTCAATCTAGAGGGACAAGTTGACCTACTTATATATATATATATTCTGGCATATAAGCATACTTTTCTGGCTCTTGCAGGACATATTTTAAGCTTTTGACATGTATTGCAGACTGGCAATTATCAATCATCTTTCTGAAATAATGAGCTGTACTGGCTGAGCTGCGGGGAGGAAAGTGAATGTGACCTCACACCAAGCACACCGTGATGGAACCTACCATCTAGAGAAGTTCCACAAGCTTCCAGTGAAGTGAGCCAGATGGGTTCCACAAAGCCACTGATCCCACTACAACTTCCCTGCCCCCTCCCCCAATAGTCTCTTATTATGTAACTGCCATGAACTAAAAATACAACTTGCAGCCGTGATGCAGCCCAAGCCGAAAAAGATGCAAATTTAATGAGGCTACCATGGAAACAAGGCTCACTTAGCTGGTGGGTGGGGGCATTGTGGGGAGCCTGATGTTCCTTTACCAAAGAGGGGGGAATGGTGGAGAGCCAGCCATTTAAAAAGAAAAAAGCCACTCTAACTCTAATAGCCCAAGAATATAGATTTCAGAAAAAAGGCAAATGAATGATTAGTCCTTCTCAGAGGGAGAATAAATATTTACCAGGTTTGAAATTAAATATATGCACACAGCATGAAAGATAAATTGAAGGAGTTTCTATCAAGGTTGCAATATTATAAATACCTTTTCTTGGAAAAACAGTGTCTGGTCCCATTTTCTAGGCCAGTGAACACCAAGCTGAGGATTTTCCCAGGGAAGCCAGGCTCATCTGATTGATGAGCCCACTGGATACTGAAACCGCTAAGGATGTAATGTGCATTTTGATATATACTCTTCATTAATGATTTCTTTTTTTTTTTACTGGCCCCAGGATCTTGACTAAATTCCAGCCTAAGAGTATAACAAGTCTTAAAATATGAAGTTTGCATATTTTGTCTATATAGCTGGCTGGGGAATTCTGGGATTTCAATCCACACATCTCAAAGTTGCCGAGTTGGAGAAATGTTGATCTGTCATTCTCAAATTATGGCATTACGGTTCATATTTTTCACAATTCCAAGTTTTATTTCAGAGCACAATTCAAATGTTGCATTTAGCATTGAGTGATTGTGTTTGCTTATTAAAAACACACTGTGGGATAGATGACAGAATAAAATGTTTTGCTATAGAATACAGCGCTTTGAATTCCTAGCAACTCAGCAGGATGTTGTCTGGTCAGCTTGGGGATGGGAGGCTGCTGGAGAATACTGGGCTTCTAGTCAGACTGGAAAGTTAAAAGCAATCCCAGGAGAAAGTAATGTCAAACCTCTTATTGCTGTGAAGAAAATCATAGACAAGTCCATCAAGCCATCAGGATTTCAAGCTGTTACATTCAGGTTCAGCAACAATTTACTGAACAGACTGGCTGGAACATTCTGGGGCGCTGATGCCAACACCCTATGAATAACAGCCTTGGCTTTGTTTATTCTACAGCTAAATATTGTGCTGGCATGTGGCTTAACAGCGTCCGCACCCAAATGCTCAGTGTCCAACTTTGTCAGACAATGTGTATTATCTCTGGGACTTTGCATCTCATTCGTCTGCATTAGTTACTAGTACTCACCGATATTATACCACCCCACATTAGAAGACAACAAGCTCTCGCTCGGCTATGGTCAAGGATGCAGAACAAGGGACTTCAAACTTGGCAAGTTTAAGACTTGTGGACTTCAGCTCCCATAATTCCTGAGCTAACATGACTGGAGGAGGAATTCTGGGAGTTGAAGCCCACAAGTCTTAAAGCTGTCAAGTTTGAAGACCCCTGCTGGGTCTCAACAAGGCCCTCCCTATTAACCAGGATAATGCACAGCCCATTACAAGACTGAAATGCCATAGGCCAGCATGGAAAACAGCAATTCACTCAACATCTACCTAGTTTAATCCCAAGAATGCCTGAAGAGAGGAATGGGCCAAGTTAATTCTTGTAGCCTGGCCATTAGTGACCCCTTTACCAAACCAGCTGGTTTTAACCTGCCACGCTCTTCCCAGATAAAACTGAACAGAATAAGATGTGACATTGGAAGAAGTGCCTCTGCCCTTTTTCAATGGAGCTGGAAAAATTCCCCTTGCTGTGACTGTGATGCTGCTAAGCAAACTGTGGTGCTGCTATGCAAAATTGCCCACAACATGCATTTACTAATTCCTTAGAAGATCGACACAAAAAGCAATGCCAAAGGACAATCGCCTGGATAGCTGAATTGCACATCGAGTTATGAGGCCACTGCCATACCCCCATAGAGGTTTTATATATAACTACATAGTTTATATGCATATCTTTATTCTCTTCATCATGTTATCATGTTCTGATCATTTGCAAAACAAATTCGGGTTCCCAATGTAACCTGTTCAACTATCAGAATAATTTGGAAGTATAGAGCAAATGCCTCAGCCATATTTCATCTCAGGGTATTGTTGCAAAATTAAAATTTACCCTATTTGCTGGGGGATAAATTGAAATCATATGCATGCAAACAAAATAACACTCCAGTGGAGGGTAACTGCAGCCTTCACGTGGTCTCCCAGGCCTCCCTCGTCCATTTGTAACCTTTTTTATGTGTGTGCTTCAAGTCAGTTTTATTTCCGGGTGATTGCCTGAACAAGTTCCTTCCCTCTCTTTTTTCAATTATATTAATGTTAATTTTCAAGTCTTAATTTCATTATAGCTCTTTTGTAGTCCAGATTTTTATTTACCTTATATTGTCCTCTTGTTTTCTATACGCCGCTGTTGTACTCTCAAGCGAGGAATCTTTCTTTCTGCTTTTTGGGGTTATTAAAATAAAAGGTTCAGCTTCTCTTGTCTGGATACATGCCACTCACCACTTCACCTCTCCAGCACACACTTAGGTCCCAGTAGCTTCCCGTCTTCAGGGCAGCCATTAAAACTGCTGCTTCCCCCTGTCTTCCAGGGGAATATACCAAGCCAGGGAGGGGAGATGCAGCTCCCCTCAACCCAGCTGGTGGTCTCCCCCTCTTCCCCCACCCCTCCGAGGTGGGTCTGATGGTTCAGTCCCATAGGGACTCCTCCAACAGGGTCAGCACGGATTGAAGCCACACATGATCGCGGTCTCCCTCTATCCTCGATGGAAGTGCCACCAGAAGTCACCTGGACAAGTTCCTGAAGGTTTCTTGGCAAGACTGCAGAAATGGCTTGCTGCTGCCTGCTTCTTAGGGCTGAGAGCAAGTGATCGGCCCAAGATTATCCAGCTGGCTTTGTGCCTAAGTGGGTCCAGAATTCATGGTGTCCTGGTTTCTAACCTGGCACCTTAACCACTATATCAAACTGGCTCTCTTGTAATCCCTACATCCCAAGAATGCACCATCAAAGTTTGGCAGCAAAATGACTGAATCAGCAAAGTTGGGCTCACTTCTGCAATGTTTTAGGGGACTAGATAAAAAAAATAGGTACAGTCAATGTATGTGTTTCCCCGTCTTAAAAATGCAGTGGAATAACTGTAAACAAGTTATGATTATTACTAAGACTTAAATAGAGGGAAAATTTCCTGATGATAAAATCTGTACAAAACTGTCAATCTGTAAGTTTTCCATCTCTGGAGGGTATAAGAGAGGCAGAACAACCACCCCTCGTAAATGCTTTAAATTATTATTCAACACCCAGCAGAGCCTTGGTAATGAGGTGGGCTATTCCACAAGATTCTCAGTCATCCAGGTCATGGTTGTCCCAAAGGTGCTGTTCAAAAGGCAATTGGACTTTCTTGGATTTTTTCCCCCCCTTTAAAATGTTTCGCTTCTCATCCAAGAACTTAAGAACTGAAGAAAGTTCTTGGATGAGCAGTGAAAATGTTTTCAAGGAAAAAAAAACATGAAAGTCCAGTTGCCTTTGGGACAACATCTTTGGGATTCCAACTCTACCAATTCTTTGACTGAACATGTCCTTCTCTTGGGTTGTTTACTTCTATTCAGCATCCACCTATCCCTTGTTTAAGCAATAGCAATTGCATGCATGTCTTAATGATTTTACAAATTTTCAGGCAGCCCATGAAATCTTGATTTATACACTGGCTAATTTTACAGTGTCTTTCTGCAGACCCTCTCAAAATTAGCCCATACACTTGGTTGTTGTACATAGGAGCAAATATCTTCTTTGCCTCTCTTCACTTTCTTCATTCAACCGTTACTTTCCAATCTTGTGAGACTGCAACATTCAGAATTCTAGTTTCATAATTAAAAACAGTACACAATTTTCCTATCTAAGAGATGTATAGGTCTCTGATGAGAAGGCACTTTTTGTATACCCTTTTTGGGAGAGGGGGCTTTGAGTCAGTGTTGACTCCTGGTGATTGCATGGACAAGTCCCTAAATGTTTCTTCTTAGCAAGACTTTGGAAATGATTTACCACTGCCTGCTTTCTAGGGTTGAGAGAGTGAGACTTGTCCAAGGTCATCCAACTATCTTTGTACCTAAGACAAGACTAGTAGTCATGGTCTTCTGGTTTCCAGCCTTAACCTCGGCACCAAACTGGCCTTCCATCATTAAATTGGGTTGATGCAAATATTTTTATTTCCACATTCTACTGTAACTTAAGAACAGAAAAATACTTCAAATACATTCTGAATTACCACCATGAACAGTCTAGCCAGCTAATGTTGATGTGCTGGATGATCTGCTGGGTCACATTTAAAAAAAAGCAGTCTGTGTACACTTGTGAAATTCTATCACAATGGATATGAAATTGATTGACACAGAAGATATATTTGCCAACATAACTGGGGTAAAGCAGTGAACCAGTTAGCTTATTTTAGACTCTGGATTTAATGATCCTGCATAGTCCTTCCCTTTAGATAATAAAATATACTGTTCAAAACAATATTTCAGCCTACTCTACTGCTTCTAAATGTCATAGAACATTGTAAATTCCTAAGTATGTAATTTTCTCCATTAGCATTCAATAGAGCTTATCCCAAATAAATTTGGGAATAATGATTACACCTAAGAAAATCCTAATCTCAAAATTAAAAAAAAAGATATTGGAGATAAAAGGTAACAAATACTTAGCAAATCAGGGAAATTGGGTTTTTTTTTTTTGACAAATCCTCCCATTCCCACTTCACCTAATAGTTGCATTCTCTAAATATAAGAGCAAACTGTCATTAGTTATATTCCCCCAAAAGTAGTGGGAAAAGCCAAATATGTTTTGCTTTTTTAAATCATATTTAAAGTCCCACATTTTAAGCCATTTAATTCATCACACAGCCATCATAACTACAGGATTAAAATAGGCTTTGCTTCTGCTTGACTGAACACCCATACCTCCATACACACACTTCTCAAAATGTAGGCCAAATGATCTTGAAGCAAATCAGTAAGGCCACCCAAACAAGTGGAATGAAACTGCCTAAGTTTTAGGATCAGAGCAGAATTCCAGAAAACAATAAGATGACCTCCTAGATATTTGAAATGTTCTAGAACAGAGGTATCAAACTCTATATTTCATTAAGGGCTGCATCAGGGGAGGGGGCATGGCCAACTCAACATCCCTCGTCGAGGCTCTGTTTTTGGCCACGATGGCTTCCTGCAGCCCTTTGCCAGTGAAAATGGAGCTTGGGACAGCCGTGTGCAGCCTGCCCGGGCTCTGTTTTCTCTGGCAGAGGCACTGCGGGCTAGTCTTTCGCTGTTTCCAGGGTGGCTCCAGGGGCCAAATCTAAGCACCCCATGGGCCGGATCCAACCCACGGGCCTTGAGTTTGACACCACTGTTCTAGAACCTCTGTGGCCCAAGCCATTCTCTGTCTTGGGTAGCTGAGCTGATTTATTTCTAGTGCTTTGAAACCATTTTTTTTGGTGGGACTCTCTGAAAGTCTGTGGAGTTTGGACCACTTCTCCATTGGAAGGAAGTTTTGCTTTAGGTCTCCTGAACAAAAGGCCCTCTAAGTAGAATGCTGGCTTGACAGCTTGGCATCTTCCCTTCTGTAACCCAAGAAAAGAGAGCATGGTAACAAGACGCTTTGGGTTTCTGATTACCTTTTGTGTGAAGTGGAGATGTAGGATACACAACAGTTCAGGGTGAAGATTTTTACTCCTTGGTCTGAGCCCTTCTTCACTAGCAGAAATTAAGATGATCACAGATTGTTTATAAATGCCTTTTGACAAACTGAGGAATGGAACTAATGTTGGTAAGGAATACTCCCAAGCAGCCCCATTGGAGAAACTTCAGGTTTTACCAAGAATCATAAGCTAGTCAGGATGTGGTGATGATAACAGATTATAACCTAGTTCTTTGTCCTACAATATGACAGAGGGTGATGTTGCCAATAGTGGTGCTTTCTTTTTGAGCCTTTGGTTTGGTAACTGTTGCAGCCCTGGACTCATGTAGCTCCAACTAGATGATGCACTGTTACTAACCAAGTCACACTCCCTTGTGCATCATCGTTGCCTCCTCTCTTCATGTGCCTCTCTCACTTCACTTCCTTCTGCTGCTGCCACCCTTCTCCTGCATTCTCTGTGCCCACAAAACTGGCCTAAACACACATTGCCACTGGAAAATGAGAACAGAAGTATTGTATCCTTGTATTCTGGCATGAAACCCTGAGCCCAGCTTAGTGCTATCACTTGCCTTTGGAGTCTTCCGAGATCCAATCTGTTCAGAAAGACATGGGATTATTGTTTTAAAAGTCTAGCTTTGACTAGCCCCAATGATGTTACCTAGTTTGGGTAATGAAATGTCTGCAAGAAGACAAGCAAGCTCAGAGAGCACCAAGGACCCCTCATATCAACCCTGAACTACAAATGTTCTCCTTGACTGAACCATGAATCTCAGATTCCCAAAGACAAGATTTGCTTCTGTAGGAAGTTAGCACCCACCCCTCTCCTAGAAAAATGAAATATCCTGGGAAATATTAAAAAGGCAGAATATTTCCTCTAAAAAGAGTAGAAACTCAGAAGCAGAAACTCACCTCAGAAGCAGAAGCTCCTTTGTTAATGGGTGAGCCATTAAGGTCTGGGCCAGAATGCTTTACATAACTAAGATCTCCAGGTAAAGCTATAGCAATTGCTCAAAAGCCCTTTTCAGTGCATCATCATCCAGCAAGGCTCAACCAAGCCTGGAACTCAGGACAGCCTACAGAATTGCCCCTGCATGGGAGGTTGTCAGACTCATGGGAGTCTGATAACCAGTCAGAATACAAGCTCCAATTCAAATCCCAACAAAGGTTATAAAACCCAGGCACTCTCAGCATATCAGTCCTTCCTTCTCTTTTCCTTCACCTTGGAGCATGTGATCATCCTTCTTTGGAGCTTCAAGCCATGTGGTCCTGCTGTCCACCATTAAACCATCTTTCCTAACAGCCTCCATGTTTCCAGTGTCTTTTTCCCCACTTGGAACTGAACCCAGAAGGATATTTCTTCCAACACTTCCTTTTTAGTATTACTGGGGATCAGCAGACTTGATGTAGCAGAGTCAAGACTTAGCATGAGACCAGTCAGAAATACACCAGCGGCTTCAAAATCTTTGGGGTTTTCTCTCTCATTTTTAAGAAACCTGCTCGGTTAAGTGGCAATCTGGAGATGCCATTAACTCTGAGGCACGAGGATTTTGTGCTGGTTTGAAATCTGTCTTCCCACCAGCTCAGTCAAGATGATTCATTTTGGTGTATGTTAGAATTTACTTTGTCTCCGCCACCCCCAGATCCCGTGAGTCCGTTTTCCCATTGGAGAATGGCCCCAGGCTTCCTCCCAGCTCCTGAGCTTGAAAGAGGAATGCAGACTTGAGGGTTTTGCAGTTCCCTTCGGAGGGGGAGTGAAATTGACAAGCGAGTTCCCTTCTCCTTTTCTTCAACAAAATACCAAAATCCTCTGTTTTGTGTGTGGAAGGGGGAAATTACTGCACCAAACTTACAGCAGTTCAGAACCACTCCATTTTTAAAAATATATAAGTCTCCTTTTTCTCAGCATTTCAAATCAGTAAAAAGAAAAACAGTCATGGACTACCTTCAAGTTGCTTCTTTTCTTCGGGAATTAAAAAAAGAAAACTGGCTGGGAAAAATGGTCTTCCACCACCTTCAAGGACATTGAGAATAAGAAAACCAACTGAATGAAAATAGTTTATCAGCCAGGTCTATAACTAGATGGCACACAATGTTACCTTTCCATAGGGTAAAACTAATCTTTTTAAAAACTTTTTCGTCCACATCCAGAGGTATGAATCCTCTTGCCTATTCTAACAGATGAAGAATAGCAAATTATCAGAGGGGTGTTTTAAAAATGCTATTGGGAATCTCACTCTATGATTCACATTACACTGAAGTGCAATGCTGGAAGTGCAACACATATTACAAAGATGATACGTGAATTTTGGAATTATTCCCAGATTCTTGTTCTACAGATGGATGGTCTCCAAGGAAGATGTGCTTTACTCATGCACATATGCACCTGTAACTCAAGCTTTCAACACTTCAGTGTTTGACAACTTGTAGTTGAATACTTAAGTCCTTCAACAGAACAGTACTTGGTTGGTATATACACTATTGTTATTCCAGGATTTCAATTTGTGATAGTTCAGTCACAGGTAAGGCTAATCTCTGGATGTAATTGAATAGTGAGAAGGCATATGAGAACAGTACTAAGATGTTCATCATATCCTGCAAGAGAAAACTGGAGGACTTCTCTTTAGTCATTGTTACCTATACCTAATGGATGTTATATTTCACAGTGCTACCTTAGGGCAAGCTAATTTTCCCCCAGAAAACACAGAAAATGTTTGAAGACAGAAAACATTCAATAAAAACTTGATGTAATCGTATCCTGGGAATATACTAGGGCTAAAATAATACATCATAGATTAGTAGTGTAGGTAGTGCAAAGAAACAGATAGGAAAAATGGCTCACAAGTTAAACATATTCAAAACCTGCAAGTATTGGCTTCCTGCAAATGGTACGGCTTTTTTTTTTTAAATTATACACCTCTGTGAAGACTGGGAACTATAATTTACTCTGAAGGCAGTTCTCTCAGGCTTTTCCAGGGGGTATTGGATTAGAAAAAAGTGCTTGCTTTTCCTAAACAAAAACAGTTCTGACAGCTTTCTTTCATAAGCATTTCAGAATACATTTTATGTCATACATACATATGCATGTATATCCACACTCATCTTGTATGTTTACACACACACGCACACACAAAGACACACACATCCTTCCCCCACTATTTATCTGACCCTATAATAGCAACAGCAGCGGCTGTAGCACTTAGACCTACAGTATATGCAGCTTTACAGCCCTCTCTAAGCAGTTTACAGAGTCAGCATATTGGCCCCAACAATCTGAGTCCTTATTTTACTGACCTTGGAAGGATATTGTCAACTTCAAACTGAACCTGGCAGAAGCCATTTTTCTATTCCTCAGCTGCCACATGGGAGGGGGGGGAAGGAGGATGAAATAAACTTTCTCATGGGAACCAAGGTCATTTCTACAGGTGGTGGATAGAGACAGGGAGGAGTGCCTGGAGAGTCTGCCAATTAACCTAATTGGCTAACATGTCCTGTGACTTTTGGGGAGGGAGTTATTTCCTATTTTAATTATACCGAAACCATGGGAACCATTTAGAGTTGGTTTTCCATTTGATTGTGTCGATATGATGTATCCAATAAAGAAGTTCCTAGAGGAAGATCTCCGCCTCAGAGTTCTGATTTGCTTGGGTTCGTTAGTTGGGATCATGACAGATGTGATTATGGCCCAGGTTATCAAGGCAAGGCAGGCCTCTAGAGCAAGGGTCTTCAAACTTGGCAAGTTTAAGACTTTTGGACTTCAACTCCCAGAATTCCTGAGCTAACATAACTGGAGGAGAAATTCTGGGAGTTGAAGTCCACAAGTCTTAAAGCTGTCAAGTTTGAAGACCCTTGCTCTAAAGAGTCCTTTATTGCTCTAAGTAAATGTTCCAACAAGCAGCTCTCCAATGACTGGTAAGGGTCCACCCCACATTACCCTGAAGTGAGTCACCCTCAGTCCCCCATAAATAACAAAGAACGTCTACAGAGTAAGAACATGTTCACAGGGCAAGGTTCATGGTCCTAAGTCCAGTCCACTCAGCTAAGTAAGTCCATGAGACAAACCGTACTCCATGAGGCAAAGTCAAGGCAGAAGACAAAAGGCAGAAGGCAGTCCTCAAGGCTAGGCTAGGCAAAGCAAAAGGCAAAAAGCAGCCCTCAAGGCAAGACAAAAGGCCCAAGTCAAAGCCAGGGAAGTGTAAGCCAAAACAAACAATTTTTCCTGGCAAAGACTAACTCCCCACGATCTCTCCTTAAGTCAATCCACCCCAAGGTGTTCATTGTGAGGAGAGGTGCGGCTATCTTCTGCTGAGTTGCCTTGTAGCCCTTCTCTGAGCTTGCCTATGCTCTGCTCTCCTGCCCTTAAATCAAGTGGGGGAGGCTGCTGTTCCTAATCATAGGGGATCCGCTGCCTATCAGCCCCACTGCCTGACAGCAACTGATCCTCCCCTGTGTCTGTGAGGGCAGGTAGCTCTCCATCCAGTCAACGTCCCGCATGCCTGAGGAGCCTGGGAGAGCATCGTCCTCAGCCCTTGCCTCTCCAAGCATGCCAAGGGAATTGTGCCATCCCCATTGGATGGTTCCAGTTCCAATTCCAACTCTTCTTCCTCCTCCTCCTCCTCTGATGAACTGGGCTCCAATGGGAGCTAAGTCAACCTTGAGCCAGTTAGGATTGAACTCCTGGCAGTGGGAAGGTAGAGTTAGCCTGCAGTACTGCAGTCTAATCATTGCATCACCACAGCTCAATAAGATGTATGAATATTGTAAATTGCCAAAACAAGTACTTTGTCATCACATCCTCTAGAACTTAGGTAAAAAGAGATGCAAATTGGATTACTTTCTAACCCTAAGTTTCAGATATCACTTTTGTCCCACCTTCGTTATTTTTTATAAATAACTCAAGATGCTAGAAATACCTAATTACTTTATAGCTTCACTACACTACTTGACATGATGTCAAGTAGTATGCAAGAGACCCATTGCATGATGTAATGTAGCAAATCAGGAATCTGTTGCCATCTTTTCCAACTGATGCATTTTTTTCAAAAGGCATATCCTTTCATGACTGCAGTCCCACAGAATACCACATCTCTCTTCCTTCAATATATGGTTTAAGTAGTTGAAGTCTGTTAGGTAAAGGTAAAGTGCCCGCCCTGTGGAACCAGCTTCCTGCGGATCTGCGTTTGGCCCCTGATCTCCGCTCCTTTCGTCGAGACCTGAAGACCTGGCTGTTTCAGCAGGCTGGCCTGGATTGACCCTGGGGTGGGTAGTTTTAACAATGTTTGCCCATTTGTAATTTTATTGTTTTAGTTGTTTTGTAATTTGGACTTGTTTTTTATTCATTATTTTATTGTATATCTTTTTTGTATGTTCGCCGCCCTGAGTCCTTCGGGAGTAGGGCGGCATACAAGTCTAAATAAATAATAATAATAATAATAATAATAATAATAATAATAATAATAATAAGGTTCCCCTTGCACATACGTGCTAGTCGTTTCCGGCTCTAGAGGGCAGTGCTCATCTCCATTACAAAGCTGAAGAGCCAGCGCTGTCCGAAGATGTCTCCGTGGTCATGTGACCGGCATGACTAAATGCCGAAGGCGCACGGAACGCTGTTACCTTCCCACCAAAGTGGTCCCTATTTTTCTACTTGCATTTTTACTTGCTTTCGAACTGCTAGGTTGGCAGAGGCTGGGACAAGTAATGGGAGCTCACTCCATTATTCAGCGGTAGGGTTCAAATCACCAAACTGCAGACCTTTCTGATCGACAAGTTCAGCGGCTTATCCACTGAGCCACTGCTTCCTTTTATTGTCAGTTAGTATACAACTAATCCCATCTCTCAAACGTTGCTATTCCTGTTTAAAACATCTTCTTGAAACCTAATAAGCAGAAGTCAGTTCTTGTCATGCTCCTGGTGGAGACTGACTCCGAGGAAGAGAAGGAACAGCCAACAGGGAGTGGGAGTGTGGTTCCAGAGATGGTGGAGGAGGCTGGGGAAGGGCAGAGGCTGGCTGAGCACTCAGAGGAGGATCCAGGCCCATCTCCTATCCATTCCAGGGCACACAGGGAGGAGAGGATCAGGGAAAAGTGTGGTCTACTCGGGAGGAGAGGGCCATGATCCTCCTCAAGGCTTACAGCTGGGAGCTCTGTATATAAGTTGAGAAATGCGTAGTCAGGCTGCTGGAGTTTTAGTTCTAAAGAAGGTTTATCTTAGTTGGCGTTATTCCAACTGACTGTCCCTGGTTATCTTCCTGCAGATGGCAATTATCTATCCTGGTCTGCTGAGGAACTGTATTTAATGCGGTTTGTTTTTGTTTTTTTCTTCGTTATCGGCTCTTTAAATGCGAACTGTGTTTCTTGCCTTTGAAATGTTATTTTGACTCCTCCACTGTGAACAATTAAACAGTGAAGCCAAGTTGAGGGCATTAAAGGACTTTTCGTTACGTTTTGGATTTTGTTATATTTCTGAGATACTCTGGGTCATCACAGTTCTTTTACTTGATGAGCCAAGAATCCTTTCCATGTGGAACAGGAGCAAATGTACACCATTTATTCATAAGCTTTCACGTGGCCTATGTCATACTGGTATGATCGCTAGATATATTTTTTTATAATTTGAGAATGGATAATTGCATAAAAATAATTTGTGTGCACACACTTGAAAATACTATTTCGTATATTGTAATGGAATTTACCTTTTAAATTAGAGATAGGAAATAGTTCAGATTACAGACGTTCAATTGTAATTATATCAGAACGATCTAGATGAGATGGGAAAAATTCTGAAAGAAAAATGATATTCTGTCTATTCTCAACTTTCTTATTGTGCACAAGGTATGAATTATGAATTAGTTTACAAAGAAAATTCTTGCAGCTTAATGGTGCTTCTCTTGCTGTAATGAACATACACATATATACACATTCATTGTTATTTATATTTTTATCCCATATGTCTAAGAATATCAGTGTCATGCCCCTGGTGGAGACTGACTCTGAGGAAGAGGAGGAACAGCCTACAGGGAGTGGGGATGTGGTTCCAGAGGTGGTGGAGGAGGCTGGGGAAGGGCAGAGGCCAGCTAGGCAATCAGAGGAGGATCCAGGCCCATCTTCTATCCATCTCAGGGCACGCAGGGAGGAGAGGATCAGGGAAAAGCGTGGTCTACTCAGGAGGAGAGGGCCATGATTCTCCTCAGGGCTTACAGCTGGGAGCTATGTATATAAGTTTGTAACTGTGTAGTCAGAATTGCTGGAGTCAAAGTTAGTGTTTCCTTTGAAGGAGGTTTCTATTTGCTGGCGTTTTTTCCAAGGACTTTCCCCGGTTATCTGCTTGGAACGTATGATTACTTATCTTGGTTTGCTTCAGAACTCTTGCCGAGACGGTTTGTTCTTGTTTTCCTTTTGCCTCATTATTTACTTTTGGGACTTTAAACTGTGACTAATAAAACAGTTAAGTTGAAGGCATTGCCGGACTTTAATTCATGTTTTGGGTTTTGGGTTATTTTGAGAGACTACAGGTCAGCACAATCAGATTTCTCATCCATTCTTATTGCCACAGCTTCCTGTCAGATAAATGGGGGCCAAGTGAGGATTTGAATCCACATTTCTCAGACCCTAATCTGTTATTGGCCTGATTATCACACTTCTTTTTCACACATTCAGACTGTCTGTTATTTAAGAGAAGTTGTTCTGACCCAGGCTTGGTCAAACTTAACAAAACACAAACTTATTTTAAAAGCAAAACTTATTTTAATGCAACACTGGGAGACTTTCATTCTCAGCCAGAACTAATTATAAACAGTTCCCCCAGATAGGAGCACACTTTTCAGTGCTGTAGAATGCTGCCAAAAAACCGAAGTCCAATTAATTATAACATAAACCAACCAAAGCCCCAGAAAAAACCAACCAGCATACACAGGGCTTCAAAGAGGGCTTGGAATCTATTGAACTGCTTTGCTTCCTGCAAAGCGTTCATCATTGAGGTCTGACTTTTATCCCTTATGGGAGGGGCAATCACCTCCCAGCCTTACTCCCGAGTCGCCCCTTCTGCTTCAGCTGCTCTCACTTTCTAGCAGCTCTGCACGCATGCGCACTGGGAACAGGCTCCCCTGGGTCCTCTGCTTCACTGCTGCCAGACTCTGAAGGCTCCAAAGGCAGCACCCCACTCCCAGATGGTCATGGCCCCATCCCTGCATTGAATGCAAGACCCTCATCCAAGTCCTCTCCAGACTCCCTGCCTGGTCCCCTTTCTACCTCACTGTCCAACTCCGCTGCCAGCTGCCAGCAAACCACAACAGAAGTTTCCTCTCTTTAGCCGCTTTAGATTTTACAGAATAGGTCAGGTTCAAATTCCAGAATATCCAGATAAGAAACAGGGGAAAAAATTCACCTGGCCAGAAACTCGTCCTCAATTTCTAGATCCTCAACAGCATGGGATGAGAATTCTGAAGTCCTAGCCTCATTACGCTTACAGAGTGCTGCACAATGACAATTCCCATAAACAGGTTAGGTGACTGAAGCAAATACTTCTGTCTTCAGTGAAAGAACCATTTCACAGAAATGCAGAGATGTCATCTTCCCACTTTGATCCTCATGCAGTTGCACTAATGCAGTTCAATCCATCCATCAGGCAAACTCAGCAGCAGCTGCTTTCCAACAATGCCTTTCAGCTCTGCCTAGGAACAGCTCTGCTGGCATTTTGACTCTAGCAGGAGTCACCTGCAGTGTCAGACTGCAGGGTTTCCTAGCAATTATGGCTGCCCCCTCCTCAAATAGATTAAATCAGTACTTCGAGCAGCAGTGGAAGATAAGGTCTAGATGCTCTTCTAATTTCTTCCAAAGTTACAGTAGGATGGAAGCATTATGGGACATGAGAAAGGAAGTCAGTGTAGCTACACAGTGCAGAGCCAGGAGTAAAAAAGTCAAGGGTGTCGGGAAGACAGATTGCAACAGCGAAGTCTTTTGAGCAGAAAACTGGGTTTGCTCAGATAAGTAAATAAACAGCAGGACTTGGCACAGGAGGAGATGTCACTGGGCACAGTGGTTTGTTAATTGTTATACTTACAACGCAAATGTTTGCTCTATGAGTTGGCAGCAATTGGAGTGCTTGAATCTCTTCCTCAGTGCTGTTATTTTTGTTTTTGCCTTGTTTCAGTGAATTGTTGTTTTAAATTTTGTGTTTGATTAATTTGAATGCTGCTTCAAGGATTTTTAATAGGAAAATGATTGCATGCCTGCATCTTCCCTTATACACTCACTGGGGGATATGTATGTGAGTGCAAGATTCTGGGACAATGTTGGCAAATCTCTCTCTATGGTAAGGAGTTTTGCTAGCTCATGTTTTTTTTTCAATGTAAACAAACATGGAAGTTAGACTCATCTGTGCTTCTCTTTCTGTTTGCTAAGAATTGATTTTTTTTTGCTTTAGGATGTCTACTCTAGGGAAAAAAGAAGTTCACATGAAAATGGCAAACTACAGGTTTAAAACAGTCTTCATTTAGCAACTGCCTCATTTAACGACTATTCACATGAAGAAAAAGTAACTTTAGGATCAGTCTTTGAATTTATGACCTTCTCAGGTCTGTAAAGCAAAGGCAAGCTGAATTAACACAGAAACGGTCCTTTCACTTAGAACACTCCTCCATCCTCTTTCCCCTCCCAATCTGTATTGTGTAGCATCTTCCAGTTTGTTATTTTGTTAATAGTAACTAGGAATTCCGACAATCTCATCACATCTGGGGATATCAGGGAGGAAGGTTATACAAGCACAGTGAACAGAATGATAACAACCACTAAGGAAACTCTAAATGTGAATACTTTCCACTTGGCTAATTTCTGAACAGACATTAGTTGGTCGTTAACGTTCAATGAAAGATGGAGAACAGAATATGGAAATCTATTAAATGAAGTTGGATTGTTAGCAGATCAAGCTCCAATGTAAATTAATACCTACAAACCAGAGCTTAATATATATATGCCTATTTTTTAAAAAAAGTTCAACTGAGTCCAATAAAACTTATCCCCAAATAGGAGACAAAATCTATGAGCCGCGGTGGTGCAGTGGTTAGAATGCAGTACTGCAGGCTATTTCTGATGACTTCCAGCTGACTGCAATTTGGCAGATCCATTCTCACCAGGCTCAAGGTTGACTCAGCCTTCCATCTTTCCGAGGTTGGTAAAATGAGGAGCCAGCATGTTGGGGCAATATGCTGACTCTGTAAACCGCTTAGAGAGGGCTGTAAAAGCACTGCGAATTGGTATATAAGTTTAAGTGCTATTGCTATTAAGGACCAAGAGTCCAAACCTATGCAGAGAATCAGAAGGAGCCAAATATGCAATTTTGCCCAGGTTCAGCTGGTTCGCCAGCTTCGCCCTTATTTGGACCGAGATGCCCTTGACGGTTACTCATGCGCTCGTCACCTCTAGAATCGACTACTGCAATGCTCTCTACATGGGGCTTCCCTTGCGGATGGTCCGGAGGCTTCAGCTGGTGCAGAATGCAGCCGCGGGCTGTGATGGGGTATCCCGATACTCCCATGTTACACCCTCCTCGTTGCATTGGTTGCCGGTTGCCTCCGGTCGCCTTCAAGGTATTAGTTACAACTTATAAAGCCCTTAATGGCTTGGGTCCAGGGTACTTGCGGGAACGCCTCCTGCCAGCATCACTTTCCGATTGCCCTGTTCGCTCTCATAGGAGGGCCCTCCTTGGGGTGCCGTCCAGTCAGACATTGTCGGCTGGCGGTCCCCAGGCTAGGGCCTTCTCTGTGGGAGCACCTGCCCTTTGGAATCAGCTCCCGTGGATCTCCGCTTGGCCCCTGACCTCCGCTCCTTCCGCCGGACCTGAAGACTTGGTTGTTTCAACGGGCGGCCTGGAATGACCGGGGGTGTGTTGGGTTTTATTTTAATTCCATTCGGCTTGTTTAGTTGTTTAATTCTGTTTTATTGTAAATTTTTCTCTGTTTTAATGTTCGCCGCCCTGAGTCCTTAGGGAGTAGGGCGGCATACAAGTCAAATAAATAAATAAATAAATAAATAAATAAATAAATAAATAAATAAATAAATAAATTGAGTTCAAGCTCTAATTCAGGAATCCAAATTAAAGCATTTCACGTAGATGACTATTTACTTTCCACTTGAATGCATCCTAAGGAGGGCTTTCTATTCTTTCTATGAATAATCAATTTGATTGTCAAACTTACATTATTGTTGGGAAGATTGCATATTTGTTAAACACATTTATATGGCTTCCAAACAGTGAGTCCAGATGGCTTACAGCCTTACACCATTAAAAATCCTACAATATTTAAAAAAAAACCTAACCCCTTCCCCATCCCTTAATTGGAATCTGTTTTCCTGTGATTTAAATCTATTATTCTATATCTTGTTTTTTTTGGGGTTGTAGTAAGACCACTTTGTTCAGTAGGACTAATATCCATTCCATAGGCACAAGATACCTCTAATGAGAAGGTTTTTGTACCAATATCTGCATTAACCAAAAAACCCATATCAACGTGGTGTCTGCACAAGCATCCAGGATTCTTTGAATTAAACCTTGGAAAATTTTGTTTCATTCAGAAAAAGAATTCACTTCATGCCTAAATGGAAGAAAACAGAGATCTGTTGCTAAAGCAGATCAGGCTTTAGTATTCCTCAAACTAGTATTTTGCAAATTTGTTGAGACTGCAGTTTTCAGAATTCTCAGCCAGCATGGCAGCAAGCAAACAGTTCGGTGAAGTGAATACTATTCAGTGATCCATTGCTATAATTCTTATTTATGAATTCATTTGAATTTATTAGCTGCCCAACTCCCATGGAATCTCCAATGGACACATTCAAAATTCCAACTCTCCAACACTGTTTATGGTAAACTAGGAAGCTTTAAGATTCTGGGTGTCCTAGTTATGTGATCCTGGTTATGTGATATCCAGGTGCTTTCCCCCCTTATATGCACTGCATTTGGCTTTTCTGCATTGTTATATTCAGACAGAATCAGAGACATCGGCTGAGCTGACTGAAGTGCAGAAAAAGCAAAGAGATTGAACAGAAAGAGAAGAAATACTGATATAAACTGACAAGGCTTTGCCAGGGCTGCAGTAGCTTCTGTCTGAGTTGTCTTAACCTAAGATAAATTCAAATTTAGAAATATCTTCCAAATAAGTTTGAAAGAAACTTATGGGTCAATTTAAGGACACCAAAGTGAACAGATACAAATATGCTTGAAACTCCTGAAACTGTGCTCTTTGCTTTTTTCATCTATGTTTACTAACTATCTCCTTAAATTTGCTGGATTTCTCCTCCCATGATCCTTAGTGAGAATAGCCAGGAGTCCATCATATCTGGAGGGCAGTAATATGAAGAAGCTGCTATATGTGGACTAACAACAGCAGCAAAATACTGTATATCCCAGATAGTTTGCCTTTAGGCTTCAGCTGACCTTATCAAAGTCTTTGCATCTTCACTCCTGCATCTCCCCGACTGCTTTGGGAGATCACAGCATATTGCCTCAAGCACATACAATGAATCAGAAAGACTGGCACCCTCAGAAACATGGAGATGCCCCATGCTTGTGGGATCTTTAGTTGTGGCTTTACAGTCAAATCAATCTGGAGATAATCCAGGTATATCAGTGGGAGGAGGGCAGAAGATTCTGATGAACCATCTGCCCAAGTGCTTAAGCCAAGCCACAATTATAAGAAGTAGCAGCTGAGTTGAAAAGAAGCCTTTAAAACAGGGTTGTAAAAGACGCTGTAAAAGGAGATGGGAAACGTTATGGGTGTACTTGTATATATCTTATTCAGCACATCATCATTCTCCACCATGGTGCTGTCTAAATTTATTGCTGTACTTACATACATATATAAGGATTTTATGAGTGAAATTATCAATGCATTTGAAGATAAGAGGCTGAAAAAGATTGCCAATACATTTATAACTTTTCTGCTTAGTCTACAGTAAAAACTGGTTATCCTATGTCACGGGTGTCAAACTTCCTGCACAGTTCTGTCACGTGATGTTTTGCGACTTTCCCCCATTTGTGGAGCTGGGGTGGGTGTGGCCTGTGCGTGACGCATCCTGCCAGTTTGACACCCCTGTGGTGGTTCTCCAAAAATGACTAACAAGGGCCACATTTAATTGGAGGTGGAAGAGGCACCTATGCATGCATAACATGATTCTTCTCCAAAAATCACATGTATCAGAAAATGTTAATTTTAAAATGATCTTTTCTTTATTTACACTACAACCACCACTGCACTTTACATCCTTTGGGGAAAAATCAATTGTGATATTATCTAATTGTTTCAGTCTGGTTTGTGCAAACTTAATGTTACATTTTTTTGGTAAGTTATACCTCATCTTTTGCTGATTATTTTTTCATTACAGGTGAAACTCAAAAATTAGAATATCGTGCAAAAGTTCATTTATTTCAGTAATGTAACTTAAAAGGTGAAACTAATATATGAGATAGACTCATTACATGCAAAGCAAGATAGTTCAAGCCGTGATTTGTCATAATTGTGATGATTATGGCTTACAGCTCATGAAAATCCCCAAATCCACAATCTCAGAAAATTAGAATATTACATGCAATCAATAAAACAAGGATTGTACATAGAACAATATCAGACCTCTGAAAAGTATAAGCATGCATATGTACTCAGTACTTGGTTTGGGCCCCTTTTGCAGCAATTACTGCCTCAATGTGGCATGGCATGGAAGCTATCAGCCTGTGGCACTGCTGAGGTGTTATGGAAGACCAGGATGCTTCAATAGCGGCCTTCAGCTCTTCTGCATTGTTCGGTCTCATGTCTCTCATCTTTCTCTTGGCAATGCCCCATAGATTCTCTATGGGGTTCAGGTCAGGTGAGTTGGCTGGCCAATCAAGCACAGTAATCCCATGGTCATTGAACCAGGTTTTGGTGCTTTTGGCAGTGTGGGCAGGTGCCAAGTCCTGCTGGAAAATGAAGTCAGCATCTCCATAAAGCTCGTCTGTGGAAGGAAGCATGAAGTGCTCCAAAATCTCTTGGTAGATGGCTGCATTGACCCTGGACTTAATGAAGCACAGTGGACCAACACCAGCAGATGACATGGCTCCCCAAATCAACAGACTGTGGAAACTTCACACTGGACTTCGAGCATCTTGCAATGTGTGCCTCTCCATTCTTCCTCCAGACTCTGGGTCCTTGGTTTCCAAATGAGATGCAAAAGTTGCTCTCATCAGAAAAGAGGACTTTGGACCACTGAGCAACAGACCAGGTCTGTTTCTTTAGCCCAGGTAAGACGCTTCTGATGACATTTGAAGCCCATGTCCAGGATCCATCTGTGTGTGGTGGCTCTTGATGCACTGACTCCAGCCTCAGTCCACTCCTTGTGAAAGTCCCCAACACTTTTGAATGGCCTTTTCCTGACAATTCTCTCCAGGCTGTGGTCATCCCTGCTGCTTGTGCACCTTTTTCTTCCACACTTTTCCCTTCCACATAACTTTCTATTAATGTGCTTTGATACAGCACTTTGGGAACATCCAACTTCTTTGCAATTACCTTTTGAGGCTTTCCCTCCTTATGGAGGTGTCAATGATGGTTTTCTGCACAACTGTCAGGTCAGCAGTCTTTCCCATGATTGTGATTCCTACTGAACCAGACTGAGAGACCATTTAAAGGCTCAGGAACCCTTTGCAGGTGTTATGCTTAATTAGCTGATTAGAGTGGGACACTTTGAGCCTAGAATATTGAATCTTTTCACAATATTCTAATTTTCTGAGATTGTGGATTTGGGGTTTTCATGAGCTGTAAGCCATGATCATCTCAATTATGACAAATCATGGCTTGAACTATCTTGCTTTGCATGTAATGAGTATATCTCATATATTAGTTTCACCTTTTAAGTTACATTACTGAAATAAATGAACTTTTCCCTGATATTCTAATTTTTCGAGTTTCACCTGTATATGTGGGAAGCAAACAGTTCATGCATGCACTCTAGCAAAATGTGGAGCACAAGAAGAGAGAGATGGGGAAAGGAGTGAAAGTTTATCATTTCATAAGTTAAAGATCTGGATGGAAACAGGGACTTAGCTGGCTGAGAAAAGAAGATTCGATTTACTGAAGTCTGGGAGGAAATAGGGTGCGTGGTACATTCAGTAACCTTAAGAATATACATCACCCACTGCCTATTCAAGGTACAAATTATGCTGAACAGTTTTGCTAATAGGGATAGATCTAATCACTGCTCTTTCTAAATTGTGTCTGCTTTTTTACATTTCATGTTGAGAGAGAGAAAAGAACGAGAGGAAGAAATTCAAAGCTCACTGATCCCCATAATTCAATCAGAAGCTGGTCTAGAAAATTAATACACATTTTGCAGTTCCAATGTTTCTTGCTGATATGATCATTTATGTATTAGATCACTGAACATAGAACCTTACAGTAAACATACTCCCAGTACCCAAGAGACTCTCTTTCTCAACCACCTTTTTTTTCTTTTGCAGAGGGAAGAAGTAACAAAGATGCCACCATAGTTCAGAACTGCTAAAATGCTAATTGCTGGCTTAAGCAACTGTATGCAGCCCTAACAAGATGGCAGTTGATACAGCCTCAAACCCTCTTAGCAAAGTGGATGGACTCAGTTAGAGTAGTAATGGGTATACTGTCAGATGACCTGAAAGACCAGTTTAGGGAAAGAACATTATAGAGAAAATTTATGTGGTTGCTAATCACTTGATGGCACATAATAATCAATCAAACTTTTTCTCTTAGTCCTCTAAGAAAAGAGCAAACATAGAATTAGAGTTTGAAGTTCTATTGCAGAATTAATATACTGAAAGAATAGAAGGACTTCCTCACGCAGCTCTAAATGTGGCCACAAAGCAGGAGATTTTGAAAACATTTGTTTGTGTACAAATTTACTGCTCAACCTTTATCTCCAAGGTTAACAACCTATTTTTTTTAAAAAAAAAACAACCTGTGGGGTAAAAATGAAGTTTGTGCATGATTTAGAAGCCCTTTGTAAAACAGCAAGTAGGTTCCCAAGGAACCGTATAACATGATAAATTATCACTGCAACCAGTTGTTGCCTAATTTAGATAACATCTTTGATCTTGCCGGAAGAAACACTTTACTAACTTTATTGGCTATTTATAGCTGCTTATTAGCTCCGATAAGAACATTATCCAGATAATGTTTTGATTGGGAGTTGGGGAGTTGGAAAACAAGTATCTTTATGAATAAACCCATTAGCTATAAAGCTTTGGTTTTTTCCATTTTGATTTTAAAGTCTATTTGCCTTACAGATTTCACAGATTGGGCAGTGTTGAGCCTCAGGGTTTAGTGAACATGATCTAACCAACAGACTTCCCAATGTTTTGTTGGCAACCATGGCTGGCATCTTGACAAGAGGTCCACAATATGGTGTTGGAGGATAGTTGAAGTGTATTGTGATATAAGCTTACAGTGTACCCACAAGGTAAACTCTTGTACTAGGGATGAAAGCTGCTCCATTATCTATTAAGAATCAACTACTGTCCATTATGTTTGTGCAAGTGCAGGAGAAAGGGGGAAGCATGTCTACCAAGAACTAATGGGGTTTATCAGCGGTGGGATTCAAATTTTTTTTACTACCGGTTCTGTGGGCATTGCTTGGTGGGCGTGGCCATGTGACTGGGTGGGTGTGGCTTTCTTTTTTTGCTTTTTGCTACCCCACCCATTTTGGGAGCTTCCTAGCCTCAGAGGAGCTTCGGGGGTGGGGGCGTTTTTGCTCCCCTAAGGCTCAGGAAGAAAAAAAACAGCATGGGAGGGCACACAGCACCCCTGCAAGCTCCGTTTTGGGAGCTTCCTAGCCTCCGAGGAGCCCCTGGGGGGTGGCTTTTTTGCTCTCCTAAAGCTCCTCTGGGACTCTGGAAGGCAAAAAATGTAGGGGAGGTGTGCTCCTCCCTCCATTTTTTGCCTTCCTGGGCCTCAGCAAGGAGAATCCCAGCAGAGGTGATTGTCAGGAGGGGAAAAAAAGAAATACATTATTATTATTATTATTATTATTATTATTATTATTATTATTATTATTATTAAATACCTTAGGCGAATGTCAGGCGGGTGGGTAAGCGAGCATCAGGCGGGAGGGCGACCAGATCGGGGGCATGGCCAGTCAGAATTTACTACCGGTTCGGCGACCCATGCCAAATTCTTGCTACCGGTTCGCCCAATCCGGTGTCAACCGGCTGAATACCACCACTGGGGTTTATTCTCATGCACTTAAATATACACCACCAAAAAACTAACGGTGTTCAGTAGTATCTCTTGGAGTGTTTGGTAGATCATTTCAAACTCCAGAAATGAAAACAGACGAATTGTTCAGAGGTGGAATTCTTCTGATGGAAGGACCTAAGTTATGGATGGCTGATAAAACAATATGAATCAACAGCATGGAGATAAGCCTGTGACTCCCTGTGATAACTGCCACTATGCTAATTTGTTATATACCAGTCTTGCTATGTATCATGGCTTCTATTAAACTGCAACATAAACATTAAGTTCATATCAGGCAGCCAAAGGCATTTTTAAAAGGTCAATGGCAATGGAAGCTTGTAACAAGTTTAATGAAAATTGAAGGATGATGTGGATCATTAGTGAGGACCAATGATTTTTGCTACTGCCTATTTTTCTGAATGGGAAAAATATTGCTGACGATATAAGTAGAATAACGTGCACATGTATTAGTTCTTAAATGGTTTCATTTACATTTTTATTCACACCCTGACCTTATTCCACCATGATTGCTTACAGTTTGCTATGATACATTTACTTTCTTTTTCCAGCTGATAAGTTTGTGCCAAATATTATACAGCAGTAAAGAAGAAGACACACCCCTTACCCTGTGGCACTATCCAAAAATATTAGTCGAAATACCCTGCTCTCTTACCAGTGAACTACACTAATTAGAAACCCATTTATTTTCTGCAACAGCTAATTAAACAGCCTATATATATAGCACTCCAAACAAAAGGTAGATTTGAATATGGAAGACAACTGATCCAAGAACCTTTTTATTCAGTAAAAATGTTATGATTAATTATAGAAAGCCCAAAGTGGAAAGTCGCATTTCTGCAAGCAAAAACAGAGGTTTTAAATTAGAGATATTTGAATAATGTAATTTTGCTGGCAGTGGTGTTGGGTATTTTAATGGGAAGGTTACAGCTGTGGGTAACAATTACTTCCATAAAGAAAGAGATGCATTCATCCAGAGAACAAGTGACCATGAGTACAGTCAGTGTTGCTGTCCATAATTGCTGGAGGAGAGTGCTACCATAAGCTGTAGCAGGGATACAATAATCACAGCCACAGCCACAACTACAACTATACAAGGCCTGACTCATGTGGTGAAACATTCTGAATTAAATGCAGAGAAGAGCAACAAAGATGATTAGGGGACTGGAGGCTAAAACCTATGAAGAACGGTTGCAGGAACTGAGTAAGTCTAGTCTGATGAAAAGAAGGACTAGGGGAGACATGATAGCAGTGTTCCAATATCTCAGGGGCTGCCACAAAGAAGAGGGAGTCAAGCTATTCTCCAAAGCACCTGAGGGCAGGACAAGAAGCAATGGGTGAAAACTAATCAAGGAGAGAAGCAACTTAGAACGAAGGAGAAATTTCCTGACAGAGCAATTAATCAGTGGAACAACTTGCCTCCAGAAGTTGCGAATGCTCCAACACTGGAAGTTATTAAGAAGAGACTGGATAGCCATTTGTCTGAAGTGGTGTAGGGCTTCCTGCCTAGGCAGTGGGTTGGACTAGAAGACCTCCAAGGTCCCTTCCAACTCTGTTATTCTATTCTATTCTATTCTATTCTATTCTATTCTATTCTGTTCTGTTCTGTTCTGTTCTGTTCTATTCTATTCTATTCTAAATGTATTCCCTTTGTATTTTTTTAAACAGCAGAAAATATTGGTCTCTGAGGGGTGATGACATAAAGAAATGCCACCAGTATGTGGCAGAGTTGACAAAAATAAAGTCCACAGAAACTTGAAGTGAAAAAGGGAACGCTTGGGGGAGATATGGCTACCTCATTCTGACCATCCCAAATAATAAGTAGGCATTTATCATCATGTAACAGGAGATGAAACTAAATAATGACATTCATGTAGAAGCAGCATCTGCTGGAAGGAATTTATTTATATTCCCTTTCTACTCCCTCAAGAAGACAGAATGAGATTAAGAACAAATGTGTATTAGACTGGCATGGAGGAAATCAGGTTTTATACGTACTGTTCAAATGGGTTCATATCTGGGGAGTAAGAGATTTGCCAGGAATATAAAGCAGACTTCCTTGCTTTGGGTACTTTCTAGATGTTTTTATTTTAAACTTTCATAATCCCTAATCAATGTAGCTTTTGGCTACCCTGGATGAAATTGCAAAAATTGAATAATACCTCAAGAGGGTATCAGGCTGGGAGAAGGCAGGTCTACAGCTCTGGAAAAAGGATTAGCCAAATGAAAAAAAGGGGTGTGGGGAATAAGGTAGATATGCTGTTAGATGTTATTGTTGCTATTCAAAAGAAATAAACATAATAGTTGAGCTTAGCTGGAGGAAAATAACAAGGAATTATATGAACCTCCAAAGGAGTTATCCTCAGTTGAACAGAAGAAAAATATACATCACATAACTCTCCTTGTTTTATCCCAGTTTTACTCGGGCATCTCCTACAGCCAAGGCAGCAGTACAAACAGTGGAAAAAGTGTCACTAACTTAAGATCTAGCCAATGCAATTCTCAAATAAGCTTAGACTGTACTGGAATTTAGATTCCACTTCATTTCATTAAGAAATACACGGAATGTTGATTAAGAGTGTTTGAAGGGCAATTCAATTTGAAGAAAATATAATCAAATCACCCCTTCACACTGAATCTTTAAACTGAATCTTAAATTGATCGCAGGCATCAAATCAAGAGCTGTGAGCTCATTTGGAGGGATTCATTCACGATTCAGCCATTTGATTGTTTTTGTGGCTTTCCAAAGTCTTAAAACACTGTTGTAGCCATCTGTCTATACAGGGACAGCAGTTGGGAGGGGGCTGAATGGTGTGGCTATTCTTTGATACTGAAAAAGGTAGCCGACAGAGCAATGTTACCATGTCTACAAATCCTACCTATCGGAGAGTTTGTGAGTATTGGTGCTGTGCTATTTGTGGTTTATTCTTCCACTAGCATTCATTGTGCCAAGCTCACTCAGAGGGAGACAGAAATAGACTGAGATTTATTAATTACTCTTTTAAAATCTGGCCTGCTCATTCTTATGCAATTCTTTTTTTTAAAAAAAAATTATATATTTAGTTGATGGTACAGTCTGTTCCTTCAGACTCCTTTCATTTCCTTTTATTCCTCTTTAATTCATCCTACTTTCCCCACCTCTTTTGCTATTCATATCTTTTCTATTTGCATGGATCTTCCTCACTGTATAAGTGAAGCAATGTGTTTGCTGTTTACTATGCATAAACAGTCACAGAGGTCATTAGAGAGTCAGTGTGGTGTAGTAGGCAGACTAGAGCAGAGAGATCACCCTTTGCCATAGCAGCTCCCTGGGTAATGTTGGTCCAGTCACTCTTTCTCAGCCCAACCTACCTAAAAGGACAGTTGTGTTATAATGAGTGGTATTGGTAGGGCTAGGAGTAGGAGGAATAGGTCTGGTACTGCTCTCAGTTCTAAGTACATACCAAATAAATACTAATACCATTCAATATGGGATAATGAAAATTATCAAGAATATTGGTCTGCCATTCCAACAAGCCTGCCAACCCCCCAAAAATAAAGTGATATTGGAATGGTTAATCAAATACAGAACAACTAGATTCACACATGAAGAATTCGGTTTCAGACTAAATTTAGTTTAGACTAATATTCTTGATAATTTTCATTATCCCATACTGAATGTATTAGTACTCATTTGGTATGTACCCCTGTTTTCCAGAAAATAAGACCTATCCAGAAAATAAGCACTAGCAGGTTTTTATGTGTGCACCTAATATAAGCCCTACCCCCAAATTATGCTCTACTTAAGAGCCTGCACTATTCTGTCTGATTGCTCCTGGTGTCATGCCACAAGGCAAAGAGGAAGGTTGGAACTGCCCCACATACCCCACACCACCTTACCTCAGGGCCCCTGCAGTCAGGCCACCCATGTCCCAAAATGCCTTGCCTTGTGGCTGTGGCACCAGTGTGTTGATTGGCCTCATGCTCCATTGCGGCCATAAGCAAGCAGAAGAAGTGGGTCAGTGGCCACATGGGGGGGGAGACTGCTGGAGCTTCCACCGCAAGGTGAAGCAGGTGTTGGGGCATGGGTGGCCTGGCTGCGGGGCCCTGAGATAAGCTGGTGCAGGGCGCATGGGGCAGCTCCACCTCCCTGGCCTCACAGCAGTGGTACTGTCATACCACATAGCCTCCTGCCTTGCCACAAACAAGCAGAAGATGTGGGCCTCCCATACATGGAAAAATGTTCAGGCCCAAAAGAAAATAAGTCCCCATCTTATTTTTGGGGAAACATGGGTACTTAGAGCTGAGTGCAGTACCAGACCTATTCCTCCTACCACCCATATATAACACATGTCAACTCATAAAACATTTTGTATACATGTTTTATAGTTGACAACAGAAAGAAGCGGGGAGTTTCAAAGAGCAGGCAGCAGTGTGGAATCGAAAGTACATTCCATTCATATTTTCTTCAAACACTGATTAGATGACTGAAGCTTCTGCAGCAAAAATCTAATTGGAGAGCATGATTGATGACTCTTGGCTATGGGCGTTTTGTTGGATTATACATCCAGAGGGGTGGGGAAAGCAGGATCAAGGGTGACAGTGATTTATGTATCTCAGAGTTGGCTACACCCAGGTAGAATGTTACCTTCAAATAAATCTTTTTAGTTTTGGGAGTGTGGCTCGAGGCTCATGATTTAATTGGAGTAACTGCTGGAATCCTGACAACACAACTGTCCTTTTAGATGAGTTGGACTGAGAAAGAGTGACTAGCCCAACATCACCCAGGGAGCTGCTTGATGCCTACTTCTCAGCAAGAGTGGCAGTTTGCACCTGGGCCAGACTAGATAAGGATCAATGGCATTCAAGGCAGCTCTTGCTGTCTTGTGCCTTCCTAACGATTTCAGACTAATTGTCTGCTTGACTCCTCTGTGCTCAACCAGTTTCTCTCTGACTTTACTCCTGATATAAACAACCATATATCTTGCTTTCAAGTGTGATTTATTGACAAAGCCATGAATCCTTCATTCCTTGGATTGCCTTCTCTATAACAATGGCAACATTCAGATCTTTTGCATGGTCAGCCACTGATTTATGGATATTACCTAGATGCATTTTAGGAGCAACTCACAGAAACAAAAGGCAAGCAACCTATCAGCACATCAGGTTATAGAGTTTTATATTGTGGTTCCAGATAGTTGTTATCTGCGGCATTACTTTCAGCCCTTTCATAGGCCTTGCCCTTGTATCATGCAGTTGGTCAGATTGGTCCATCTATGACTGCATCCCAGGTGGATTGTTCCATGCCATGAAACAGAAAAGCAAACTCAGTCTCTTCTAAATCAGTATGACAGCTGAACATGAGTGCATATTTAATTCATACCTTCTGATTTGACAGCACAGTATGCTTATATTGCCCATTACAGTTCTAGGAGCTCTCAGGGAAAACCAAGAATTAAAAGGTAATGGCGGCAATCCATGCCAATTTTGTGTTTCAAAGAAATACTTAGAAAGGAGGCCATTTGCTCATTCAGAGTAGCGCTTGGGAAACTTTTTTTTAAAGGAAGGAAAAAAAACATAAATTCAGTTCATGCAGAACAGTCAACATATGGAAAGGGTTGTACCCACAGCCTAGCCTTTTAATATGGTGAGCTATTTGTCTGCAATGGCTTTCTGTGTGGATTTGCTACCCTGGGGCGCTTCTTCCTGCCACAAAGCTTTCCCTTTGGTAGTTCTGACAAGCTACAGCACACCGCTTGACACCAGAGGCAACTAGGAGGCTAATAAAATTCCAGCCTCCCTTACATAGCCATTTCACTCTGTTCTGAAGCTGAGCCAAAATAACAGGTCATTTTGCAAACACCTGCCTTCGCTGAAGTAACTTCTCCTTCAGGGTGATCTTTTGCATCCTTTTGGAAAAGGTATCCAAATAACCAGCACTCTAGAGGCAAGTGTCCCCAGAAATAAGGAAACCACTATGCCAGTACTTTCACACCTCCTGGTTGGATCCAGAGGCAACTATTCCCTTAAACGTAATGGAGTGTATCCACCTCATGGAACAACAACGCTGTGCATGATCCTGCTTTATAACATGTTACCTTCAAAGGGATGCTTCTACACACTCTGTTCTAATTTGTCATTTATTGCAGCTGAGTTTGCAACTAGACAAAAAAGTCATGCTGTGCACGAGTGAGGGGTAGTTAAAATTCCAATGCATTTTACCAAAAACAAGGCATTTCAGCCTCACCATGGATTTGAGGGGAACCAGGCAAGCCCTCCTTTTCACTATCATTCTGAAATTAATTATAAGAATCCATTGCATGGAAAATATTTTTTTTGTTTCAATTCTTTTTTTTTTAATGATGGAAAGGTTGGACATTAGAGGGCACCAGAAAGAACTACAATTATAATTAAAGGAGAAGAAAACATAAAATTTGACTTGCTAATACAGAAGGAAGCAATATATTTTGGATATATTGAAAGGTATTTTTGAACAATGAACCCAGAAGTCAATTTTAAGAGTATTTGTCTCTATAGATGTACTGTGTTTAAAAATGTTATGGAAGAGTAATAAATTTTATCAGATAAGATTGAGACTGATCTGAAAGTGGATTTACAAATAACACACTACAAAAATGATATTGTCAAGTCCAAGAGCCAAGAAATGACATGGCAATTCTTCCAAGCTGAGTTTTACTGCTCCTGATTAAAGACAAATTCTTGATAGACTGAACACTCTACTATCTGCCTTCACAACATGCTCTATTTGAGAGGGGCTGTCAACACATAATATCTACACTGAGTTGCCTCTTACTTTTCTGAAATGCACCTCCTCTCACCTGGGGATCCACCACCTTACTATAGGTAATCCTCAACTTACAACAGTTCATTGATTGACTGTTCAAAGTTACAACAGCACTGACAAAAAAGTGACTTCTGACCATTTTTCACACTTATGGCCATTGCAGCCTCCCCAAGATCATGTGATTTACATTTGGATGCGTGACAGTTGGTTCTTATCTGTAGTATCCTGGGGTCATGTGGCCATCTTTTGTAACCTTCTGACAAGGGGAAGCCAGATTCACTTAACAACCATGTCACTAATTAAACAACTGCAGTGATTCCCTTAACAAATGTGGGAAGAAAAGTTGTAAAATGACAAAATTCACTTAACAAATTTCTCACTTAGCAACATAAATTCTGGGCTCAATTGTGGCCATAAGTCAAGGACTACCTGTACATTCCATTACAGATATAGAAAAAGATGCTATGCTGGACATAAAAAAGAAGCTGCCTGATAACTAATAATTAAATAATTATTACCTTAATAATTAAAAGTTATATACAAATACAAAACCAACAGAGTGGCCTGGATAATTTTTCTATATTGAATTTACAAAAGTGGCTTGTTAATAAAGCTTTGAAGAATTTTGTGAGAAGGGCAATGAAATGAAAACATGAAGAAAAAAAAGTCCTAGGACATTATTTGAAGGGACTAAAGTTTAAGTTGTTAAAATTAAAAGGAAAAAATGTAAAGTTGGTTTATTTGATCAAGTTAAAATAGATAAGTTGTTATCTCTGGTAAATCTTAATGGATTTTGCTAATCAGAATGGAAACGATGAAATTCTCCTAATTCTCTTCTACCTAATTCTCCTCAGAGTTTGGATACAAGCAGTTGGTTTTGTTCTGTATTTAGCAAAGATCTCAGACACAAAATATTAAGACTACAAATGTAACCTTTAGTGTCTACCTCTCATACAGACAAAATGTTTTTCTTTTTCAAGCAAGCCCTATATCTCAGGTTTTTAAAAGTTTCCTCCTCTCTCTCTTTTCTTTCTCTGTATTCATTCTTAGTTTTAGAGGGGAGACATTCGCAGTCCTACTGATTATTTTTGTAGCTAGATTCAAGACACTGAAAATATCCTGAAGAAGACACATCCAATAAATGTAACATTGCCAAAGGACAGATACTACAAATGCTTCATGATTTAGGAAGGTCATTCCCTTTCACAGATTGAAGAGCAGAATTTCAGTAGCATCTTGACAGGGGCATTATTTATATGAAGAAAGCGATAAGAGTCGCTTTAAAAATGTAATGCTATTTTGGTTCATATTTTAACATTTTTCTTTTAAATGATAATGGTGGTAGACATTCTTGTAAGAAAATGCATACTTTGGGCTGCTGACAAAGTCGGCCTCTGTGCTGTCACTTTTCAGCAATGGGCAACAGAAGGAATAATGATGCCCAATCTCCATACAGGTAGCCCTCATCTAACACTGGTAATTCAGACTAAAATTTCTAGAGCTAAGCGATGCAGCTGTAAAATGCAATGTCTTGTGACCTTGACAACTTTCAAATATGTGGACTTCATGTGTGTTTTTCTGTTTTCTCCATTTTGCATTTTATTCCTGTTGATAAAACATTGTGTATGCTGGAAGGGTGACCAAATGCCAACAAACAATTTGATAATCCATAAGGTTCTTGATTGAGCTGAAATGGATGTGCTTACCCAAAAAACTAAAGGATGAATGAGGTAGACTCAAAATATAGTACAGTTTGGGAAAAATGGTACAATTGGATTAAGGATAAAAACCAGGGAATAAAAAGATAAGGTATGGAAAAATAAAGTGGTTAGATTAAGAGTATTTACCAGAAACAGGAAATGAATATTAGTAAAATTGTTTTCGAGAAAATAACACACCATCTAAATTGATTAGAAATATATATGTTCTATGTTTATTCGTTATGTTTTTCATATTGATTTCATTTGCAACAAAACGTCATATATTACGTATTGTACATACTTTTTTTAACCTTTAATAAAGTTTATTTTTTAAAAATTAAAAAAAGATAAAACGTGTGTGTGTGTGTATGTGTGCAGATCGACAGATGATAGATAGTTCTAGATGTAGACATAGACATATAGAGATAGATAGATGTGTGTGTGTGTGTGTGTGTGTGTGTGAGAGAGAGAGAGAGAGAGAGAGAGAGAGAGAGAGAGAGAGAGAGAGAGAGATGTGGACTTCAACAAGGTTGAAAAACACATCCGAGATGAAAAAGACCTATTTAAATACTTCAATCAATTAACATTTCTGGTAATATTTTGTCAAAGTCAACTGTCTTGCCATTTTCATTCATTACTTCTAATTCTGGCCTCTAGAGTGAAAGAGTACAAGAGAGCTTTTCCATGACAACTTTTTGGTTAACTGATGACAGGTATCACATCTCCCTGTAGCCTTCTAAAGACTAAACATGCCCATCTGTTTCAATCAATCTTCAGTCAGTCAGCATGTTGTACACACACAAAGAACAATTAGGTCTTTGACTTATTAGGTTAACACAAATTGCACTGTATAATTAGGGACTACTTCTACATAAAAGCACAACCTCATGTGGATCCCTAATTTTCATCCCAACTGGTGAGTTTATTTATAGGTTACATTCACATCATGAGATGAATCCAGTCAGTGAGATAGTAATAAAGATGCTGTTACAGTTTTGTAGAAATCCAGTTTAAAGGGCAAAACAGGATTCAGAGCACATGCTGGTATATGCACAGCACTTGCTGAGAACACTTTAAAACACCTGATCTTTTCCTGGGTTCAAACAGCTGCCTTCCACAGATGGCATGCAGCCCTGTCAAAAGACACATTTGATTTAAGTTGTTCCAGTAGCTTCTACATGTGTATAAATCCGCACACTATTCTGTCCTTTGAATTTGGATTGCTGCACAGCCCAACCTGGGTTACAAAAAAAAGGAGAAAATGCCAGATGCCAACAAAGAAATACACAAAACCCTAACTCTTTTCTGCCATCTAGAGATAGCTTTGCAAAGCAGCTTTAAATTCTGAAGTACCTGACTGGAATTAGACAGCATACCATCAATGGTTCCCTCCAGTTTTACCAGTTATTCATTGGGGCCGTGCATCCAGATTGTTTTAGCAAATCTTCCATCATGTATATAATACATCTTAAAAGGCACAAGCTGTAAAGATGAAAGTGAAGATGTATAATAGTGTTCCATCAGATTATTCCTTAAAGGATTGTAAAAATTGTAACATAGCAAAGCACCAAAGGACCTTAGAACTGGTAACAGTTTTCATCTTCCTTGGTGTAAAATTGTATCCAGCAAGAAAGATGGATTGATGCAATGTTTGTCATGTTTAAGAAAGATGGTTGTAAAACACACCAAATGTATCTTAATTTCCCCAGTGGCCAAACAGACAACTATGGGTACAGTTTGGTAATCTATAGCAGGCTGATGTTTAGATGGTGTGTCTTCTATTGCCAAGCTTGGCAGAGAATGATGTGATGGACCTTTTATTTTCAATCTCTCTTCAGGAATGGTTGGACGGGGCCTAGGCATCACCTCACAATTGACTCAGCTCTTGGAAAGAGGGGAGATCACTGAATCACAATTGCTCTGCATATTTGGAATCATATTTACTTCTGAATATAGGGGTTCCCAAATTGTGAGTTAGATCATCCAGGGAGGGAACTTGAGAATGTGGCCACTGTTAAAAAAAATTGGCCACGATTTTTTTAAAAAATGGCCCCGGTTAAAAAAAAAAATGGCCATGATTAAAAAAAATATGGCCACGGTTAAAAAAAACCAAACAAAACACCTAATGATGCTTGCATAGGGAAAGTAGGACAACCATCAAAGCTTGTCCTGTGCTTTGTTCCCAAGTTTTGGCTACACATGCCTGAAGTGGACCAAAAGTACAAAGTGGACCAAAGGCTATTTTGAACAACTTTCATCCTGTTTCCAACCTTTGCTTTGTGGCGAAAGTTGTTGAGCGTGGTGGTGCGACAGCTCCCGGTGTCCCTGGAGGAGACCGATTATCTTGATCTGTACCAATCAGGTTTCAGGCCTGGGTACAGCACGGAGATGGCATTGGTCGCTCTGGTGGATGATCTCTGGAGGGCACGGGATAGGAGTTATTCCTCTGTCCTGGTCCTTTTAGATCTCTCAGCGGCTTTCGATACCATTGAACATGGTATCCTGCTGCGGCGTCTCGAGGGGTTGGGAGTGGGGGGAACCGTTTTACGGTGGTTCTCCTCCTACCTCTCGGGCCACATGCAAGTGGTGTTGGCAGGGGGGCAGAGATCGGCCCCAAGGCACCTCCTTTGTGGGGTGCCTCAGGGGTCGGTGCTCTTGCCCCTTCTGTTCAACATCTATATGAAACTGCTGGGTGAGATCATCCATGGTTTTGGGGTGAGGTATCATCAGCATGCTGATGATACCCAGCTTTTCATCTCCACCAACCCAGTGATGCCCTCAACGTGATGTCCAGGTGCCTGGAAGCGGTGCGGATCTGGATGGGGAGAAACAGGCTCCAGCTCAACCCAATTAAGACTGAGTGGCTGTATATACCAGCATCTCGAGTTGTCCAGGACATTCCATCTCTGACTATGGGAGGAGAGATATTACCCCCCATAGATAGGGCCCGACACAACTTGGGTGTCCTCCTGGACTCACAGCTCAGTCTGGAGGAGCAGGTGGGAGCTGTGGCCAGGGGGGCGTTTGCCCAGCTTCATCTGGTGAGACAGTTGTGCCCCTATCTGGACCGGGATGCCTTGCGTACAGTCACTCATGCACTCGTCACCTCCCGTCTGGACTACTGCAATGCTCTTTACATGGGGCTGCCCTTGAAGTTGTGCTGGGAGGGTCCCGATACTCCCATGCCACACCTCTTTTACGCGAGCTGCACTGGTTACCAGTTGCCCTCAGAGTGAGATTCAAGGTACTGGTATTGACCTATAAAGCCCTTCATGGCTTAGGACCAGGGTGTTTGAAGGGAACCCTGAGGCCAGCAACGGCTTCCCAACATCTTGTGCGCTCCCATAGGCAGGGTCTCCTTGGGGTGCCATCGGCCAGGCAAGGTCCACTGGCGGCCCCTAGGTGTAGGGCCTTCTCTGTGGGAGCACCCACCCTCTGGAATCAACTTCCCCTGGAGCTACGGGTGGCCCCTGATCTTCGATCTTTCCGCCGTGACCTAAAGACTTGGCTTGTACAGCTCACCTACCCAGACTGATGGAGGGATGGAAATTTTTAGTTGTTAGTTTTGTTTTTAGCTTAATGAGATTTCTTATTCAATTTAGTTCAGTTTTAATTTTTGTACTCTTCTTTTAATGTAAGCTGCCCTGAGTCCTTCGGGAGATAGGGCGGCATAGAAGTCTCATAATTAATAAAGAAAGAAAGAAAGAAAGAAAGAAAGAAAGAAAGAAAGAAAGAAAGAAAGAAAGTACAAATCAGGTGAAACTTGGCTCAAAAACAGTAACTGTGAGAGGAATCTTGGAATCCTAGTGGACGATCACCTCAACATGAGTCAGCAGTGTGTGGCAGCAGCCAAAAAAGCTAATAGAATCCTTGATTGTATAAACAGAGGCACAGAATCAAAATCATGTGAAGTATTAGTATCACTTTATAAAGCCTTGGTAAGACCACACCTGGAAGACTGCATCCAGCTTTGGTCACCACATTACAAAAAAGATGTTGAGACTTTGGAAAAGGTGCAAAGAAGACTAACTAAGATGATGAAGGGCCTGGAGACTAAAACATACGAAGAATGATTGCAGGATATAGGTTTGGCTAGTCTACTGAAAAGAAGGACTACGGGGGACATGATAGCAATATTCCAGTATTTAAGACACTGCCACAAAGAGGAGGGGAGTGGGGTCAATTTATTTTCTAAAGCACCAGAGGGCAGGACAAGAAACAATGGATGGAACCTAATCAAGGAAAGAAGCAACCTGGAATTAAGAAGAAACTTCCTAACAGTGAGGACAATTAATCAAGGAATGGCTTGCCTTCAGAAATTGTGGGTGCCTCATAACTGGAGGTTTTTAAGAAGAGACTGGACAGTCCCTTGTCTGAAATGGTATACCGTCTCCTGGTTGAGCAGGGGGCTGGGCTAGAAGACCTCCAAGGTCCCTTTCAGCTTTATTCTGATTGATATTGGACCATTACTGTGCTGCAAAGTTTGAGACTACTTCCCTCCCATGAAACAGAGATATAAGTTCAATAATAAACAGTGATATATTTATCGCTTGCTGAAGTCATTAGGTTTATTTGTGGGAGCAACATACAGATTCATGCATCATTTTAGGAAGCTGCAAAGTGAGAACAACTGCATTAATAGGCCCACACAATACACCACTGACCCAATTAACAATATTGAATAAACCTAGCCTTCAATTGCTAACTGAGCCTCGTCTCATCTTTGCCTCTCCTTTTCCAGCTATTTTTTCCCCAGTCTCACAAATCATATGATGATTCATCCAAGCCTAAGTGATCATCATTATCAGCCACCTCCTAGAAAAAGAGAACTGAACTCGGGATGGAGGGAGGAGGCAAGAAAATAATTATTTTCTAAAATGTCCATAGGAATTTCAGACTCAAAGCCCCAAAGTGAATATTATGAGAAAAGAGATTAAGCAAGAGAGTAGGCAAGAACCCTATGGATCTCCTATACTTCTCTGTTCACTGCCTAGCAACCTAAAGATGCTCATTCCCAAGGGCAGCTCTTCCCTTGATTCATAACTTTGAGTAGCAGGGTGTTCTGACCCAACCGGGTTCCAAGACAGCAAACACAAGACAAAGGCAGCAGCCCACACCTTTTAAAGTTTAATCTACGAATTCTGTTTTTTCACAGATAAAAGGCTGCTTCCAACTAATTAGCTCCGACAAGAAAGAGCCTTGCCAAGTTGTTTGTCAAGGCTGCCAAAAACCCAGAGATAAGAACTAATTTACAAGAGTTTACAAATACTAACTATGATGTCCACGAGGCTGAGCTTCAGAGCGTCTTTGCCTTCTGCAAAGAACGCTTCTTCAAACTTGGCTTTTATCCTCTTGAGGGAGGGACCATTACCTTGCAGCCTTACTCCTGAGTCGCCTGTGCTGCTGTAACTGCTCTCTCCTATGATCAATCCTGCACACACATACTTGGCACAGGCTCCTCAGGAACCTCCTCATCACTGCTGCCAGCCCCCACAATCTCTGAAGAGAGCAGTCCACTCCCTAATGGTCCTGGCCCCTCATCTGATTCCTCCCTCTCCTCCACTGTCCGGACCTGCTGCCGGCTTACCACAACACAGGGTGTCAAACTCACATTGTCACAGCGGTGTCACATGACATATCAGGACATTTTCCCTTCACTAAACCAGGTGTGGGCGTGGCCAGCACGTGATGCATCTGACCTGCGGGCTCTGAGTTTGACAGCCCTGCACTAGGCAAATATTCGGCCTTCACACTTACAAAAATACAGGGGAAAAATTTGATCTTTAGTGGAAGCATCACTTGAACTATTAAGAAAAGGATGGAGACAAAAATCCCATGCAGAACTCACACAAAGTCTTTTGTGGGGAGGGGGCAGTTTCTTCAGTGCATACAGCTGAAGTTAAAACAAAATGTGATTGAACTCCCATATGGTGTCAACTTGTAAAACATTCCTATGCCTGTTCATGGAATATGCTGGTCATGCCAGTATGTTGCTCCTAATAAATCTTTTGAAGTTTTTTGAAGCTTGGCTCGAGGCTTATGATTTAATTAGGGTGATCGCTGGAATCCTGACACACTTAAATTCTCCAAGTTGTTAGTCAGGAGATGAGGCTGCAACATGAAGTGAGAATTCTCTTTCATTGGAGATTTTCAGAGACCAAATGGTCATCTGTCAGAGAGGTCACTGTCACTGAGTTGGAAAGTGGACCAAATGACCTCTCTCAACTCTGTGAAGAATGAATCCAGTCCATACTCTAGGTTCTCACAATACAGTGAACAATTAACTATCCAAACAGATTGGCCTCACAAAATGCAGAGATGCACAAATTTAACATAAGCCAAAATTGGGATATTGTGTGAATACATCTGCTAGATCCTTACCTCATCTATTGCACTGCATTGTATTTGGTAAACACTATCTTGACATGGTTTTACTCTTTCTTCTCCTACTTCAGTGAAGCCAAATCAACCTGCAGTTCTCCAGATGTGTAAGCACAGGGGTGGGATTCAACTTTTTAACAACTGGTTCTGTGGGTGTGGTTTAGTTGGTGGGTGTGGCTTGGTGGTCATGTGACTGGCTGGGCGTGGCCAACTCAACATCACTCACATTGAAGCACGCATCTCCTCATCTGGCCTCTCATGACTGTGGGGATGCTGCAACAGTCATAAGTGTGAAAAAGTCACTTCTTTCAGTGCCATAGTAACTTTGAATGGCCACTCAACACAAGCAAAGTACCAGCCAAGGAGGGAAAAAAAACCTCCAGAGAAGTATATTTTTAATTTTTGATTGGAATAATCGTTTTAGATTTTTTTAAAAAAATTTATTGTTGGTTGGGCTTAAATTCTAGTTTAATCTTTATTTTAATTTTTGTACTGCATGTTTTTATTGCCCTGTAAACTGCCCTGAGTCCCTTGGGAGAAGGGCGGTATATAAAACTAATTTTAAAAAAAGTTCCTGAGACAGGAAGTCTAGTCCTGCCAAGAATGTAATAAGGGTTAACGGAGAGGCAGTTTCTGTAAGCAACACCAGAATGTTTCCTTCCTGCCTTCCTTACAGGATTAGGCCAGTAATTTCTTCTAACAACCAGTTCTCCGAACTGCTTAGAATGTTAACAACCGGTTCTAGAGAATAGGTGCGAACTGGTAGAATCCCACCCCTGGTTAAGCAGATCTGTAACTGAAAATACTTAGAATTGAAAACCTGTTTAGAGGAATCAGCAAGTCCCAACCTAATTCCTTCCACAGAGCTACAATCTATGATGACTAGAAAATATGGGCATTGTAATCCCAAAAAATCTGAAGGAACTCTGATGGGGAAGGATAGTCAAGACCTACAGGAAATGCTGACTGTTTTAAAGTGTTATTTGATTTTTAAAAAATGAGCAATATGGGATTGCCTGGTTCTAAAACAAGCCTTTGGAGCAGAAACAATCCATGCTATTTCCAAAAAAGAAAAAAAAGAATGCTTCAATAGCGCAGAGAGGCAAGTGAAAAAGATGGGCCTAACAACAATTTTGGATAAAATCAAAGGCTTTTTGAGAATATTTTTTATAATGGCAAAAACCACACCAGTATTTAGCAAATAAGAAATCATGAACATACCAACCACATAAGTAATTGTAGCCCAATATTAGGAATGAAGAACAGCTAGAAAACTAACTTCAAGACTTGGCTACTTGTTTAATCTGTTTTTGAGATTAACACAATGCACCAAAACCTACATTAACCAAAACATTGGCTTTGTACATTCCTTTGCATATGAGGAATGGGAATAAGTCTCCCTCCTCTGTGAAACAAAGCAAAAAACCAAAACAAAACAAAGCCAGCAATCTAACTTTGCAGGTCCTTTGAATACAGCAGGTAAATCTTTTCCTCACTGGGCTAATTATGTTGTGTGAACAGAAGCATATTTTGCAAAACTCCAGTTGATTGAAAATACTGTGTTCCTGAATAGAATTCTTTATTGGCCAAGTGTGATTGGACACACAAGGAATTTGTCTTGGTGCATATGCTCTCAGTGTTCATAAAAGAAAAGATACATTCGTCAAGAATCATAAGAGTAGACTAAACATGGTTTCCTTCATAGTGTTTTACTAAATAAGCTACAACATTGAATAAACTGTACATTCGCACATCATGCTAAGCCATAAAATGATTATACACCTTAATAAGAAAGTTCACGCAACGTCCTAAACCAAAACCAAGTAACATCCCATGAAAGCTTTGCGTGTTGTGAATTCTGCCCTCTGATAAGGAGGTAAGATACCGTCACCATGACTATCGGGCACAAAATGTCTCTTTCTTCTTTCAAGAACTGCAGGGTTGGAGTCATCTTGACATCTTTTGAGAGGAAACTCCTGGAGCTTAAGAGAGCTACGCTGCAGGTGCTGGTGTCCCCTGCAGGAGACTTGATGGAAATGGAAGAATTGGCCACTCTTACAGAGTGCCTGGAAGCAGGAGAAAAAGAAGCCTGCTGTAATATTGCCAACTAAAAAGGGAAGACTCTCAAGACTGAGAAAAGCTGAGAAAACCTTATGAAAACAGCTTGTGCTTCAACTAGCTGTGTATCCTGTCAACCCTCTTGAGTTATATATCATACATAACTCCCCACCCATAGGATGGGGTAGTTTCTGTCACCTCTCTGATTTATTTAGAAAAACACACAAGTGACAGTGCAACAACATCAAAACATGCAAACATTAAAATGACTCCATAGCCTAGATTCTCTCCCATACTCTGAAGCATACAAGGTTACCTAAAGTATTCTCTGTATAATTCCCGCTTAGTGCATTATACATGATTGACTAATGTAGCAGCATTGGCATAAAGTGAAAAAAGAGCCTTCTGCATCTTTCCAAACTTTGGTGCAACATCACTCGGGAAAGATGAATGATTTAGTAATTTTATTTATAGAGCTCACATCTTGGGCTCACCAAATATTTTATTGGATATTGGCAACTTTCCAATACTCAAGTCGCGCCAATGCAATTCGGTCATGACCTCCAGCAGCAGCTGCTGTTCCTCTAGGTTTTCCTGCCAATTCACCTCAGTGCTGAACTACACAGAACTTTGTAAAGCAAAACATGTTCGAGCCTGAGCCAAATTGGAAAGCCGTTTTGAAAATGGGACAAGAATTTCTGTGCCAACACTTTCTACACCACAGTGAAAGCTAAATCCTGGGCACAGCACAGCCTTCACCCATCTCTGCTGCTGCTCGCTATTTTTGCATTCATATATTGTATGAAGTCATGGCTCATTTAACTGTGCTTTAATTGAACTAGTGAGCTAGGGACTTTGCCCTGTGCAATAAACTACAAGCACATCGAGGTTTACAAGTCACAAGAATTTGGTTTACACATTATGCCAAGCCAAAACCAAATAAAACATGTTTGTAGCTTAATGGTATACATGAACTCAGCCAAAAGAGGATTCATATCACCCAAACAGTGGATAGATGATTGGAGAAATGAAACTTTTGACTCAATAGGCAAGATTATAGTTCCAGGGTAAAGCATGTGCATTGCAAGTAAATAGCAGCTGATTGAGTGCTTGACATTCACTTGTCTACAGAGTTGACATGACAATAATGTGAAACATAATGTAGTGCGTGCCAAAGTACTATTTCTAACCCTCACTTCAAAGTGCCTTCATATGGAAAAGACTTCTTGAACAAACTCCAAGCAAGCAAATCATAATGAGGTGTAAAAAGGATGCACTGATTTTCATTGCAAATTCCCTGCCATCATAACTAATAGACGATGTAGGGACATATAGTTGGAAAGATGTTGAAAAAGCAATGAAACTTGGTTCTTGGGCTCTTAAAATGCATTACTGAAAATGCTCCAAGTTTATTGAGCATTGACTACCTACAATCATGGATTTGATCACATGCTAAGGAAGATGCTTCAGTTGAAGAGGAAAAAAGAATCCACTGTTCTATTTATTTGAAGATACCCGCTTTCTAAAAATACACTTATTACTTATTAAAATATGTTAACATAACATTAATCTAACCAGGCAGATTCCAGACTGTCATTTGTGTTCAGTAAATACTTCTCTTGAACTATGAACAGTTTTCCACCAAATGCCATCACTCTGCTAAACAAATAATTCCCTCAACACTGTCCAACTATTTACAAAGTCTGCATTACTATTACTATTAATCTTCTCATCACTCCTTATCACCCATCCACTCCCACTTGTGACTGTATGATTGTAACTTTGTCACTTGTATCCTTACGATTTATATTCACTGTTTCCTAATATGATTTGATTGCTTGTTGTACCCTGTGACTATTATTAAGTGTTGTACCTGATGATTCTTGACTCTTGACGAATGTATCTTTTCTTTTATGTATACTGAGAGCATTTGCACCAAGACAAATTCCTTGTGTGTCCAATCACACTTGGCCAATAAAAGAATTCTAATTCTAATGAATGCATCCATTATTATACAGAAAGATTTTGGGTGTGGTACAATTACTATTTTAATAGCTTATACCTTTAATTGTCTTCGAGCAACAGAAAAATGTCGATTCTTCAAAAAACTTATCATCTCAACTTATTTGAATCCACAATCCATCAAGTTCATCCGTTGACTCCTAACTGTATTTGTAACAGGAAGAAATATAGCAGTGCTTCAGCAGATTGCCTGTAAGACTGTGTGGCAGATCACTGCATTTTATATTCTAATCTTAACGCTATTACTGCCATCACAAAAAAAAACAATGGTAAAGGCTGGAAACAGCAAGGAGATGTTCAATTCACTTGTTTGAGTTTTAAGATTGGCAGTTACCAATATTTCTCAGTGGATTTACAACATCCCCTATATAGGGGCAACCAAGAAATGCTTCATTATCTCCAGCCACAAATGACATTGATAAGAAGAACCTGAGGAAGAATTTGGATATCGTAGAAATGTTGTATTGAAAGTACATGAAAGTATTGGAGTTAATGATGCAGAAAATTTCCCAACTGATTCTTTACAGATGTATTGGGACTACAGCTTCTAGTATTAGCAACTTAGAAAGAGACAGTGGGAAGAGATCAAGAAATAGAAATAAGTGGAGCCTGTTATCAAGTCATACTAAAATAGAGCTCTGGATCATGGGCTTCAGATGATAGAGAGAATAGCTTTATTGTCACTTTGTATGTATACTAACCGGCATACATTAAAATGAATTTTTGTTGCATACACCTCTCCAAGGGTCATCCTTCTAATATACACTACATAAACACGAGAAAATAAATAATAACAAACTAAAATAAATACAAAATTATACCCCACTTATATTATATGACACAGAGAAACAACACAGTCCAGTTCAGATATTTACATGTACATGGTGAGAAAAACGAATCTTGTGAGTTTACCAGACAGACAGCATAGGGAACAAAACTGTTACAGAATCTGGTAGTCCTGATAGAAATGCTCCGCAACCTCCTTCCAGAGAGAAGCAACAGAAACAGACCATAAAGTGGGAGTGTGAGGTCTCTAACAATGCTTTGAGCTCTAAGCACATAGTGCTTATAAGCAGTATCCTGAATAACAGGAAGCGATATAATCTTCTCGGTTGTCCTTACCACTCTCTGTACGGGCTCTCGGTTGTCCTTACCACTCTCTTTCTATCTGAGGCACTGCTGCCATCAAACCAAACAGTGATGCCATTTATTTAAATGCTCTCAATTGTGCCTCTGTAAAAAGTGGCCAGGACAGAAGGAAAAAATGTGCTCTCCTCATCCAATGCAAGAAATGCAGATGCAGGCTTCACTAAAGATGACGTGTGAACTAACAATTCAGAGTGTTAGTTATCTGCACCCCCTCCTTTCTGTGGTTTGCAACAATACATAGGAAGGGAAAGCCTCTTTCCTGATGGGGCATGCTTATCATGATTTGTGAAGATGATCCATACAGAATGTAGTAATTACTTTCTGCCATTTCAGGAGGTGTCAGATGTGAGAAAAGACCAAACTAGACAGCTGACTGAAGACGACCAGAAAAAGGGGAAATGCAGGGTCCCAGCTTGCCAGAGGCCCAGAATTTACTGAAAACTACCCATTCTTACAGCAAAAGAAGACTATGCAACTCTTTTCTACATAATTAACTCACTTCCATGGATTTCATTGAAATGGTTTTTGAAGGAAAAGGACTTTACATTGCAGAATAACAGCAGGAAGCCACAGCACTTATCCTCTGTCAATAGAGATAGCTCCATTTTAGCTTCCACACAGGAAGGAGTTCAGATATCAGAATTGTTCCTTGAACCCACAACCCACCAAGTTCAGCTGTTGATTCCTAAGGGTTTGCACCTGTTCTTCTTGTTCTTCCTATAGTAAAGGCAAGTATCTTCTCTACACTCTAATACTCACCTTCTCTCTTCTTTATTACTCCTCTGAGGTCAGGGATTGTGCTCTGGAAAATGTATCTATCAATAAATATCCAGACTTGGAAGTCTGAAAGTAAAGTATCTTCAATCTTACAGTACAGTGTGAGGATAGACAAGTTTCTGGGTAGCAAACTGTAATGTTATATTAGTAGCAGATAAAATGGGACAAAAGTCACAGCCAACAAGAATATTATTACAAAGGGAAGTGATGAGTAGTATTGGAAGTTTTAATGAAAAAATGCAGCTGGGTCATTCCCAAAACAATTTTACCTACAAAAAGCTCCATTAGTACTAGACTTGACTTTTTTTTAGATTGTTTGGGCAAACACAAATTTGTTTTGCTAAGATAAGAAGAGCTCTCTTGGCTTACATGGATTTCAGCAAAGTATTAGACACATACACAGAAATTTTTGCATTCACATTTTGTGCTTGTTCTAGCTTTAGGGTGTTTGGGGACTAACAACATTATTATTATTATTACCTTTGTTGTCAGAGTACAACATGTATACAAGGAGATTGGCTGAGCCTCCCTTCATGCACCCTCCCCCCCCAACACAACTCACAGTGAGGACAGAAGTCAAACACCCCATGGTTTTAAACAAATCAAATAACTGTATTATTTAGGATGAATCTACAAGAACTCCCACATTCAAGGTCAAGATATCTCTGAGAGGGCATTACTGCTTTCAAATATTTCTTTTTGGCTTCTCAAGGCCACTGTGAGAAAATGTACTGGAGTTCCTAGGTCAGGTCAACCTTGTCCATTCTATGAGGTTCTTGATATGGCTTGATATTATGGTCCAGATTATTGGACCGTAATATAACAAACTGAAGGATGCTACTGCTTACCTCTTTTAGTAGCCAAAAGTTTTTTTAATTAGCCAAAGAAGAAACATTCTTTGATTTGGCTTTCTTGCCAGTTACTTTCACTGAATGATGGCATCACTCTAGGTCAGGGGTGGCGAACAAGTTTGACACAAAGAGCCACAATTTTAAACTGTGAGAGTCAGAGACCACACCACGCCGCTGGCCGTGCAGTTGTTTCGAGGGATGGAGACGGGATGACGCAGACTACGACTGGAAATCTCTCTCAGAGATCCCTCCTCAGAAGCAGCATAACAAAATCCAAACTTGGCAAAGAGCCACAGTATACAAAATAATATAATATAATAATAATATAATAATAATATAAGAGGCAAAGAGCATTCATTTTGGCAGTCATGCTTCTCGAGCAGCTGTTCGCCACCCTGCTCTAGGTGGAACCCAAGGTTCTGAGAACCTCTGATTTTCTTCTTTCTGCTTCACTTTATTTTCTAATTGGTCAAGTGTCTATAGACCACTCCAAGTCATAATTGATTCGGGAGGTTATATGTTCCCCTAACAATTCACTTGCTAAAGCTGAAGTGCCATCTCTTCCACCACCCAGGAAGTTCCATAAACTCCACTTAAACCTGAGAATATATTTTGAGAGGGACTAAGGATAATGGGGTTGATGGCTTTTGATTCGGCTTTATTGTTAGTTGAAGGAATTGGAAATTATTCCAATTCCTTCAACTAACAATAAAGCTGAATCAAAACCCATCAATGGAAGGAATCTTACTGTTCAGTGGGAGGTTTCTGTAAGACAGGGATGAAGAACTATGGCCCTTTCATGACTGAGGACTTCAACTCCCAGAATTCCTGAGTCAGCCATGATGTCTCAGGAATTCTGGGAGTTGAAGTCCACAAGTCATAAAGGGACCATATTTCCCTAGCAAGAGCAATAGCACTTAGATTTATATACCACTTTATAGCCCTCTCTAAGCAGTTTACAGAGTCAGCATATTGCCCCCAACAATCTGGGTCCTCATTTTACCCACCTCAGAAGGATGGAAGGCTGAGTCAACCTCAAGCCTGGTGAGATTCAATCTGCCGAATTACAGGCAGCTGGCTGCAGAAGTAGCCTGCAGTGCTGCACTCTAACCACTGTGCCACTGAGGCTCCTCCCTACCTCTGCTTTAGGAAAACATTTGTGTTTGAAAGCTTCTTTCTTTTTCTTGACTGCTACGTTATACAATTCTTCATATGTAGCTGCATTGAGCAGAAAGCTTATCCTATCAAATCCTTGGTGGGCCTTGGTGGTGCAGGCTGCTAAATGCCTAGCACTTAAGTTCCAGCTGCCTGCAATTATTGTAGGCTCGAATCCCACCAGGCCCAAGGTTGACTCAGCCTTCCATCCTCTTGGGGTAGGTAAATTGAGGACCCAAGATTGTTGGGGGCAATAAGCTGACTTTGTAAAAATGTCACTTAGTAATAAGCAGGCATATACAATGGAATGAAGACTACTGCTGAGCGCATTGGGTTGTGCTCCAAAAATTGTAAACCGCCCTGAGTCTTCGGAGAAGGGCGGCATATAAATCTACTTAAAAAAAATCATTCTCTCTAGGGATCTTAAAGATGGGTTGCAAAAATGTGATCAACCACTAGAAGCTATAAAGAGTGATTGAAAAGCCAATGGCACCTAATGGTTGGCTTTTATTATTGCAGACCAGCTACAGTACTGGTAACCTATTATTTGTCACATTGGTTTCAAATAAAGACCTGTTTTAGGACAAAAACCCTTGCAGTCTTGGCCTGAGATAGAATTTAGACAAGTATCATACAAAGGTTAAAATCCTGTTTCAGCAATCTGTTCCACCATCCAAGTGGAAAGAGAAGACAAATAACTTTTGTATCCATGGTATGGGAGATAGTTGGGATAAATGCACCAAAGACAAATTCCTTGTGTGTCCAATCATACTTGGCCAATAAAGTATTCTGTTCTATTCTATTCTATTCTATTCTATTCTATTCTATTCTATTCTATTCTATTCTAATTCTATCCTATTCCATTCCATTCTAATTTTCCTTTTGATCTTTACCTCCTAATACTCCTTCCCCGACCCCTGAAAGCCTTTTAATTCACAGGGACTTGTTAATGAAAGGACTATGAATAGTGCCTATGGAGAAGAAAACGTAGACTGTCTCTGCTTATTGCAGGAACAGGAGATAAAGCACCCTAGAGCTTCTATTTCAGAGCTTTGCATGTCACATCAGTGTCTGTTAAGGACATCACAGCAGTAGAGGTATCAAGGGAAAAACACAGTAGGTTGAAAGCAATGTGCTTGTAAAAACTAAGTGTGGGGATGGTGGGGGGTGGGGAGGGAGACAGAGATAGCACTAAGCTAGCTGAGATGGTTCAAATAACTATGAAAAGCTACATGGGCATACTGCCCCAACAAGAGATGGCAATGCCTCTTCTGATCATATGCCCCATTTCTAATGTCAAACTTCTAGTTAATGATCTCATTCACTCCAGGAGGCAAAAGAAAATACATGACTCAAAGTAGTGCCTGCCAAAATCAGTGGAAACTAATTCTCAGAACTCCCTGGTAGCATGGGAAGGCTGGCAATATATTCTTATAAAAGAACATCCCCCACCAGAGTGAAATGAGTCGATAGGTTGATTGATGATTGATTATGTGTCATCAAGTCATTTTGACTACTAGCGCCCAGACAAATAGATTTTCTCCATGACAATCTATCCCTGACTTGTTCTTTCAAGTGTCCCAAGAGTCCCCATTAGGCTGATCTAAAAATCAAATAAAGATATTGAATTATTTGTTAACGTAATCCTTTCTAGCTGCCTTTCTAGCAGCTAGTCCTTGAAGCCATTATTCTAAGAAAATGAGGCACTATATCCTCTACAAGAAGTTAACAAGAGCTGTGTAGGAAAATTACTCAGCATATCAACATCAATTAAAATACATTCCTGTGTTATTTTTGAAGATTGTAAGAATCAGACATGTACAATGCAGTTCTGTCTATTGTCTACCCAAAACCAAGTCCTCCCGTGTTCAGTGAGGTTTATTTCCATGTAACTGAGTAAAGAATTGCATGACTGAAATTACAGTTAGTCTTTGACTTGCAAAGATTACAACGGCACTGAAAAAAGTGACTTATGACCATTGTTTTCACTTACAACCGTTGCAACAACCCCCCCCCATGATCACGTGATTTGCATTTGGATGCTTGACAACTGATTCACATTTATGACAGTCGCAGTGTTCCATCCTGGGGTCATGTGATCACCTTTTGCGACCTTCTGACAAGCAAAGTCAATGGGGAAAACGGATTCACCCAACAACTGTGCTACTAATTTAATTACCGCACTGATTTACTTAAACAAATGTGGCAAGAAAAAATGGGACAAAACTCACTTAACAAATTTCCCACTTAGCAGCATAAATTTTGGGCTCAATTGTGATCCTATGTTGAGCACTACCTGTATTCTAAAAGGGAGATTTTTTTGTAACCCAGTCCCCTCCAGATAATTGCGAGTATATTTCCCATCATTCATACCCACCAATTGTACTATGTAGAATGGGATTTGTAGCCTAAAACGTCTGAAAGGACCCAAATTGGAAATACTACTCAGAGTTTGCTTTAACATTTACTTCCTAAGCTCATTCCTATCCAATATCTCTTATCTTAAAATAGAAAATCTCTGTCCACAAACATGCAGGTATTTGTGTATAAGAACACTGAGTTGTTAATACAAAAATGGTCGCATGGGAATGCTAGCTTCCATTGTGTAAAACAACTGCTACTTATAAAGACATAGTGTGAGTTGGAAGAAGTAACCACAATCTCTCAGAAATCCAACTCAATGTTTTATTTGGTAACACTATAGAGAACTTTTGATTTAAATTGAATAGTTTGCCATATTTGAGTTGCAAAAAAGGACTGCAGTACTCTGGATGGCCACCAGATGGAAGCAAGGCAATATAGACAGTTCTTACTGTTTGCTGCCATCTTCTAATTGTCCAGAATTTGCAGCCTTAATAGTAGTAGTCCTATAATCCTATAAACATAAAACTAATATTGTTGCAGGTGACTGTCATTGCCCATTCAACATAGAAGTGGAAATGATTCCCAAAACTAAAAGTGTGCATTTTCAAAGAGTTTGAAATAGTAGTGTTGGGAGGGAGATTTTAATTTACTGCTAGGAAGCATGGTCCTTTCAGGAAATTTCTGATGTATCTTGCTGACAACCACTTCCTTTAAGTGGTGGGAAAAGATAGAAAGTTTTTCTTGATATGACACTAGCCAATCGGAAGCTAAATGGAAATAACAGCAACCTGGGAAAAAGTAATGGAGTAATGTGGAAATTCTTGTTTTTAGGGTGCACAGAGATGCATGTAGTCAAACACACATCTTGAACTTCAAGATAATAGATTTTAATTAACTCAGATCGGCGATAAGTTGGATTTCATGGCAGGGGAAGCTAATGGAAAAAGAATCCCAGGGTGGTTAGAGATTTTGAAAGAAGTAGGTACTAAAAGCACAGTCACAACAAGTACAAGGGAGAAAAAGATAAAAAGCAGAGACAGCTAATATCGCTGCACCAAAAAAAAATCTGAAAAGCAAAAAGAAAGAAAAAGTGCAAAAAGGATCAGACCACCAAGGAACAAGACAGACATGTAACACAGAATTGTAGAGGGGATATGGATATGTTTGGGATAAAAGAAAAAGAATCAGTATGCCAACTGGTCAGTGAAGATGGTAAAATGCTCAAAATGCTAACAGCGAATAAAGGGAAAAAAAAAATAAAGATATTCAATCCATATTTCAGTCCGTATTCTCCATCAAGGGAATTTGTTTTACCAGGAACTGTGAAGATCAGGAAGAAAAGGCAGGATAGAAGCTTGAAAATGACAAAAAGTTGGTCTGGGGATATCTCTTTAAGTGAGATGAAATCTCCAGAGCCAAATCTTCAGATACTGAAGGAATTTGAAGGAAATGCTAGACAACTGGAGGAGGCCGAATCTTCAAAAGCAGCAAGGAGGTTGAGTGTGTATTTATGTACTTGATATACCACCAATTATTAAAGCCGTTCAGTGGTTTACATTTGGAAAAGACTGGACAAAAACCCAAGCCCTAAGAAGAGAGATTGAAGGAATTGGGAATGTCTAGGCTTGGGCGGGGGGGGGAGTCTGAGATGAGATGATAACTCACTTCAAATAGCTACAAGGTCAGGAACCGATATTGTCCAAGCATGCAGGATACAGAATAACAGACTGAAATCACAGCAAGCAGAGGGCATTGAATGTTAGAAGTAGAAAACTTAACGATCTTCCTAACAGAGTGGTATGATAGTGGAAGCAATGATCCTGAGCTTTATTTATTTAGATTTAGATATATAGGCTGCCAAACAAAATATAATAAAATGTAGGTGGTGTGACATGATTTCCTTCACTGGTTATGTTCAAATGGATGCAAGACAACTATTTGTCAGGGATATTTGATTTTGGATTTATGGACTGAGCCAAATATTGGACTCAGTGGCTCAAGTGCTCCCTTATGACTTCTATGACTCCATGGTTTTCTAAGATTGCATGTAGTTTATCTCAGAGAAGTGGAGAAAGTGCAGGGAAAAGCTTCCTCACTGATATGCACATTCCATCTCCTTTCTGCCCTAAGTCCTAGGCATGTCTAAGTGAATCCAAAATTGAATTAATCCTGTGACATGATTCCTTCTCCATTGGGTATTAAAATATTATGGTTCAAAACTGCTTTTTCTTCAATAAATGTTGAATTCACATAGAAGGACAAAGAGAGAAATGGAGACAGGGTCAACCATGTGGTGAGCTTCAAAATATCGCGACTGATGATATATTTCATTCATTGCACTAAGCCATGAACTCATTTTGTTTAGCTTTGATAAAGAAACTGAATAAACCCAGCCAGTGCAGTTCATTTGAAAAGTCATGGTTTAGCATAAACTAAATTAAATAATCTTTATTTTTAAAAATAAAATAAAAATAAAATACTTTTATTGAGATCACAGGGTAAAAATGGGATTGGGTGGTCCTAATGAGTTGTCAGAAATGGAAACCTTCAAACAGAGGTGAAATCTAGCAGGAATTAAAATTTGCTGGCTTTCTAACTTTGATAATGGCTACTTGACACCAGTTAAGATGGGGTTTTTTTTGCTTACATCTGACAGACATTAGCTAAGTGGCATGGCTACATGGAAGAGTACAATTAAGATCTTACATTTTTATTCTTTTCAATCCAATAGAATGTTGGAAAGAAATTATGTAAAGGGGCTCAGAACTCAGTCCGTCTGTCCATTATCAAAACAACTTTGTGAAAACTGAAAAGAACCAGACCACATTTGGGGTTTGTGTGTAGTGAGTAATTGGCAAAAGAAATATTATATCTAAAAATTGGCCAGATCTTGTTTGGGGTTGATTGTGCACATACACACTTATATACAGTACATGCAGTACTTTTTTTTTCAATCACCCATGCATCTAATGCTTGGGATGCAACTGAATGCTCCATTTTTAAGCCCCACCCATCACATGATTCAGTGGGGCTGTTATTAAGGGATCAGAAAGAATGCTCTGTCGGCTCTCCCTTTCTTGTTTACTATCTCTTCTCATCCTAGGTTGGGAAGAGAGCGACATTATTGTATGAAGGGGAAATGGCAGCATTGTGTGGCTGCCTCTGGGCTGCTTGTCCTGGAGCTAAGTGAAAGCCTCAAGTTGGCTGAACCATCACTTCAGCACTTGATTCATTTTGGAAGGTATTAATAAGAACCAAGAGACCTTTGAGCACAGAAGGTTGGAGAAGGGCAGCCAAAAGATCAGACCATGGAAACTATTCAGAATACATTCATTGGATGTGAGATGAATGTGTGAGGCAGTGAGAGCCAATCAAAGACTTGAATTGTATTTTTTGGAAATGTTTCCAAAACCTTATGTTGCAATGAATGCAAATGCAATGCAAATGCAATGAATGCTAAAAACATTGAAGGAAAATAAAACACAACTAGCAGAATATGTATATTTTTGTGAATTTTGAATGAATAAGGACAAATTCAATTTGGTTGGCCGTTTAATAAAAAGCAACTTAATTCCTACTTCTCAGGCTAATGTGTGAAGAACATTATTAACTTCTTTACATTTATATTTCTCCATCTTTTTCAGTGTGACTCTCTATTAAAAATGCACTAAAAGGAGACTTTTCAATATTAAGACATTAAAAGAAACTGTATATAAAAATGTACAGATGGATCCATCCATTCCTAGAATTAGGATAAGATCTTTACAGGGGAATTTCAGTGACTTTAGTCTTAAACACCAGAATCAGACCAATTTTGCTGAAATAATATTGGCAAAAACACGTGATTATCAAATTACAGAACACAATTCCCACCAGAAACTACTTGAGGCATAATCCTATATTGTATTGACTTTTCTGTGAATAAATGAATTCACTGAATTCAGCAGGCCTTATTTTTAGTAGTTAACTGCCACTCTTGTGGAATATTCCAGAAAAGTATAAAGCATGTTGTAATTAGGTGATATACCAAGTGAGGATATTTTTCCCCTTCATTCTTTCTAGAAGTTGACACTAGGATAAACAAAAGCTCAACATGATGCAGAAGAATACTGTGGTAAGATTAGCAGCTGAAGACCTTTGTCTTCAATGGTTTTTAAAGTAAGTCAAGGACCCAGGAAAGATAGATCCCTTCATTATTAAGTGAAGTCTCCAGGATTCAATGCCATCAACAAGGAACAGGTTCTCTGATGCTCATTGCTTCCAGTTTTCTTAGAGATATCTGTCTGCCTATTAAAAACAATACAGGCACGAGGGAATATCAACCGATCCAGCAGAAGAATTCCTATTGACTTAGAAAATCTGTTCTAAAATATAAATTGAATTTGAAGATGGGAAAAGTCCATCTTTAAATCCCCAGTTGCTTTTGAAGTGAGCCACAGTCTTTTCCAAAAGAATAAACTGCTCAGAAGACTTTAACATCTAGGGTGGATTTGTAAAGAAACATAAAAACATATTGTGAAGCGGCCAATGTTACTTTTGGTCATCTGTTTACAACAGTCTGTAGTTCTTTGTGCGACAGGATCTTATCTTCAAACACAGGGATTCGAGAATATTTTAGCACTCACGCTGGTGCATTCTGGATGGGTTAGGTTTCAACCTCAAAGTCCCCTAGACAATTATACCAGGGTGTTGCAGCCTTGATGAGGACTTCAGGAAAATCTACATTTTTCCTTTCTAAATTGGCAACCAGATGCACATTGTTCAAAGATACACAATGGGGTCTGAAAATATTTTTGCTAGATTTGCCATTAAAATGTAGCCCCCTTCCTGACTGAATTGAATAGATTCATTCAATTGCAACAGTGCTGCACATTTCCATTATACTGCCCTCTCTGCTTTCGATGGAGAATATGGTGTGTTATCCAGCCGATTCATAGATATTAGACTGTGTGAGATATGCAGCACCAATTATAGCTGCTTTTCAGTGTACCTATTTTGAATATGTAACATCAATGTGTAGGAAGGTAGCAACACCTTTAGTTGTAAAAGCTGTGTGCTTTCTTTTTTTCCCCAAGTCTGGATATCTTTCTGGCCAATGCTGATACAAAACCCGCCTTCTAAAGCCTGACAATTCAAAAGCACAGTAATTATGACAGCTGGCTAATGCGTCTGTAGATGCTATTCTTATTCCCAGAAATGGCTGGTCCTAGTGTCTAATTCATACAAATGCTCAGAACAAAAAGGGAATCAAAGGACTTTGTGCAGGGAGACAAGAAACAATTACCAAAGCAAGAACTGCAAATCCAGGCTGCCTTCTGTCCCCAGTTGGATTTCCATCTGTCAATGACTGTCTAGCATGCCTAAATCATCAGCTATCTGCCTCCCCACTTCTTTCCATCCCATGCCTGCTGAGTGGGATCTCCCAAAGCAACAGGACTGAAAATACAAACTTAACCATTTTAACTTGAACCAATGTTCAGATGTACAATCACCCCTGATCCCCCAATTCAAAATACGATCAAACCATTCTTAGAATATTATCACTGTTCTTCAGTTTTTGTATACATTTCTGAGAACTGTGAGCTGATGCACTATTCTCAAAGGAACATTTTAAAGGTGGCTGAACTATCCCCAGGTGAAGTGCTTGGTCCCTTGGAAGAGCCTTTCCTGAGACCTCAGCCCAACCAGATAATTTTTGAGCATGCCTGTCAATGACTTATTTGGATTATCCACTGTGGTATTTTTCATACAGTGCTGCCATGGTTTCCTTTAAACCTCCCTGTAATGGGCAGAAGAAATAACCTTGAGGGATAGGAGGAAGACCCATCCTGAGATAACAATCAGATAAAAGAGCTGAACCTGGCAGAAGTGTAAGCTGAGAAGGCAAGACTGTCCCTAGTTTATCATTAAATATTATAAAAATTAAATATTTTTATTATAAAAATAAAATTAATATCCTTTTATTATTATTAAATTATTAATTTTATTTTTATAATAAAAATATTTAATTTTTATAATATTGAATTGAATTGAATTGAATTGGCATCCTTCAGTCTCAAGAGACTATGGCAGTGGTGGCTAACCATTTTGAGCTCCTGTGACAAAAATTGTGTGTGTGCTCGCGCTCGCGTGCCAGCAACAGAAGGCAATGCGCATCCCCCCACGTCCCCTACGCATGCGTGCGCAATCCCCCCTGCACTGTACCTCCAGCTGATTTACAGCCTCCCAGAGACTTCATGAAAGCTTCTGCAGCCTCTGGAGCCCGAAAAACAGGCCCGTTTTGTCACTTCCAATATTTCCGGAAATACAGGAAGTGACAAACGGGCCTATTTTTCAGGCTGCAGAGGCTTTCCTCAAGCCTGTGGGAGGCCAAAAATCAGCTGTGAGGAGCGCACATGCACAGTGAGGTAAGTTTGCTGGCACAAATGGCTTTGCGTGCCACCTGTGGCATGCGTTCCATAGGTTCACCATCATCATGGGACTATGGTGTCATGCTATGAAACCTGTAACTGCCACTTCCCGTGTTGTTTCAATGCTGTATGCAAAGCTGGAGTGTCCTCTCCAGAGCACGAGGCCTGGGTAATTTAATATGGGGGATAAACTGTTACCCAAGCAGCAGATCCCCCGCCTCTCCACGTCACTGAAATAGTCTAATGGAACAGCAGAGCCGATACAATTAGTTCCAGCTGCATCACAGGAATTACCAGAATGTGATTGTACACAGTCACGAACTGCTTCCGGGACTCTGGATCTGGATTTTGCCTCGAGGTTGAGTCCTGAAGCCTTTTCCAATAATAGATACAGCCACAAGGCAGTGGAGGTTTGAAATCGGAGTTTCCCTTCTCCTACAAGATGGTTCTACCGTTTTATCTGCCATTGGGGCATAAAGCCCTCTTCTGCCTTCAAAACTGTTGACCATCTTCTCCTGTAACCCTGGAAAGGGGCCTTTATGAGGTGCTACCAGCCAGGCAAGCTGGACCAAGGTTTTTTAAGGAGGTATTACTCTTCCGGCACTCCTCCTCACTCCAGGACACCCAGGTCAGCTCCATTTGCAGTGTCCATATTTAATAATAAAAGGAATATTAGCCTGCATGATCTTGGTTTCCTAGTCTGCTCTACCTTGAAGGACTGAGATCTCCAATCCAAAGCTGTTGCCCTACTGCCTGGTCTTACAGTCTACCCTTGTAGGCTGCTGTAATTCCTCTTCAAATTCTATTTTCAGAAATTTTGAGAAAAACCAGAGAAATGAGCCACTGTTTGACAATGCAACTCTAAAAACAGCAGAATTTCACAACAAGCCCTTTCTTACCACAGCTTTACTTTTTCCTGGAATGTCTGATGGATCCAACAGAATACTGATTTCTGCAGGGCCAGAGGCAGCACGTTCAGGAAAACAACAGGAGAGGGCTATTAGTTTAAATCCTGCTCATAGCCTTCCCAGGAGTGTCTCGTTGGCCACTGTGCAAAGCAGGATGTCAGAAGAGACACTTTTGATCTAAGCAGCATGGCTCTGCTTGTGGCAAAGTCTGATCTTTGCACTTCAACATTAATTTTATGAGTGCTGAATCCTCTCTTTTTTTTTTTGCTTTACAAGCAAATACCTTTTACGCTGTGGGAACCTGGCCCCAAATAATACATATTTGATTTCAGAGGAAATGTTAAGAAATGGAGGAAGATCTTAGAGAATTAGAATTAGAATTCTTTTATTGGCCAGGTGTGATTGGACACACAAGGAATTTGTCTTGGTGCAAAGAGCATCAGAAAAGAAGATTTATTCTTAACATAGGCATTCTACCCATCCACCATCTTACTAGTAGAGATCCTCTGTCTATAAAAACACAATCATTAACTGAAAACAGTGTTGCGTGTTGGCATCAAATTACATGAAGTTCTCTTCTCTGTCACCTGAGACACCACTAAAAACATCCATTATGACAAAAGTGAATGATTCCAGAGTCCTTACTTAACAAGGTAATGCACTATATTTTGCTCATGACTCCTGAAGCCATTTTCTCCCCCCTCCAGTCAGTTCACTCCCACTAAAAACCTGAAATACGTGAGGATAGAAATATGCTTCTGTTCTATTGGATCTGGATTTATTACACTAATAGAAAAAGAGCAAGGTGAGAAAATGAATGGTACACTGTCTTTTATCAAAGTATTGCTTCTCTATTTTTTAATGTGTTAGGTTTATATCCCAGTAGAGAGCCAGTATGGTGTAGCAGTTAAGGCATGAGGCTAGAAATTAGGAGACCATGAGTTCACGTTTTGCCTTAGAGTCTTAGACGAGTGGTCCCTTACCTTTGCAGCTTGGCAACCTGGCTGGAAGAGGGGGGAGAGGGGAATTGGGCCACCCGAGCGACGGGCTGGTGTGCACACGTGCATTCAATTCAACTTGCATGAGTGGTGGGCCAGCGCACACGCATATGCATGCACAGCTCAACTTGTGCAAGTTGAGCTGCATGCAGGCATACACGCACCAGCCTGCTGCTCACACAAGTCAAGCTGCACGCACACACGTGCATGCCGGCCTGCCATTCACACAGACCGGTTCCGACTAGGACACCGCCTGTTAGTGGGCCTCAGCCTAGGCAGTGGGGACCCCTGCCTTAGAGCAATGGTGGTTCAATGCTTAGAATGCAGTACTGCAGGCCAACTCTGCCCACTGCCAGAAGTTTGATCCTGATAGGCTCAAGGTTCACTCAACCTTCCATCCTTCTGAGGTTGGTAAAATGAGGACCCAGATTGTTGGGGCCAATATGCTGACTCTGTAAACTGCTCACAGCACTATGAAGCAGTATGTAAGTCTAAGTGCTACTGCTATTGCTTAGTCATGAAACCAGCTGGGTGAACATTGGGGCCAGTCACTCTTTCCCAGCCATAGAAACCAGGCAGAGGTGGTATTCAGCCAGTTCTGACAGGTTCTGGAGAACCAGTAGCAGAAATTTTGAGTAGTTCGGAGAACCAGCAAATATCTCCTCTGATTGGCCCTGCCCCCTTCTATTCTCTGCCTCCTGAGTCCCAGCTGATGGGTTGGGTCTTCTTTTGTTGCCCTGCACAGGAGAACAGAGCTGGAAAGCAGGTTAGTGGGGTGGGGAGGGAATGGGGATTTTACAGTGTCCTTCCCCTGGAGTGGGGTGGAAATGGAGATTTTGCAGTATCCTTCCCCTGCCATGCCCACCAAGCCATGCCCACCAAGCCACCCCCAAAGAACCAGTAGTAAAAAAAATTGAATACCACCACTGGAACCAGGTAATAGCAAAGTAAGAAAATTGCAGGGAGTAGTCACCCAGAATTAACACTGACTTGAAGGTAATCCCTACCCAAATTGTCTGTAGAATCTCAAGGAGGCATACACACAGCTCCTCTAATTATTCCCACAACAGAAAAGTGTGAGCAGCTTGGTTAAAAACCAAGTGATTGGTCTAAAGTCACCCAGCAAACTTCCTTGGCTGAGGGTGGATGTGAAACTGGTTCTCTGTATTCAACATGTTAACTACTGTTGAAGTTCTTATTTTATTTTATTTTTAAATTTTATTTTGTGACTTATTTTATTTTGTAACTTGATACATGCTAGGTGGCTTGGCCAGCACTACTTATAGGCAATGGAGTTAGTGAATTATGCTTCAACAGCTAAACCAGGTTGACATTCATACATGGGAAAAAAGGAGAATGTACAAAGAGCTGGTTTTGTCTAGTGGTTAAAATACCAGGCTAGAAAGTAGGAAACTGTGAGTTCTAGTCCCAACTTAACCATGAAAGCCGGTTGAGTGACCTTGGGCCATCTTCTAGTGATCTTCTCCTAGTCCAACTCACCTCACTGTATTGTTGTTGTAGGGAAAATGAGAAGAGGAAGGTAGAAGTGGATATGTTCGCTGCTTTGAGTTATTTGTAAACATGGAATATAAATAAATAAATAAAAATAAAATAAAATTTTATTTTATTTTGTCAAATTATAGCTGCCTTTAGGACACTGGAGTTAGTTTGCTGTTCACAACATCCTTTCCAGGCAAAGTGCCATGGCTGGTTTTCTCGTAATACTCGTTGGCCTTTGATAAACGCTGAACTGTTGATGAGAAGATATATCCAGCTGAAAGTGGAGAAGGAGGGAGATAATCCTGCCTTTGTAATCTGATATCTGGAATCTGCCTGAGTCTAAATGAAAGGAAAGCAGCTGACAAATATGGATTCCAAGATTTCAGGGAATCCTCTTCCTTGAATTGATCCTTGCCCCAATCTTCTCTTATTCTCAGTGTGCTTGTTCTTTATTTATGCCAGTCTATACTGTAGTGGAGAACAAGGGCAAGAGAAGGGAGGGTCAACCTTTTGGACTTAGAAAAAAATAGACTCTCAAATGTTTTGACCTTGCCATTACAAATGCATTTGGACATGATGTCCCATGAACAAGAAACATCAATGAAGAACAGAAGGAGGAATATAAGCAGAGTGTATTAGATAAGGGGGGAGGCCTCTTCTGAGATATGGGGAGTTCAATTATCTTAAACCCTGGTCTTAATAGAGCTTTGTGTTATGTTTATGTACATAACGTAGTTGGGTTGACAATATTTAAATCACAAACATATATGTCTGTAGCTTTAAGGAAAAATACTGTAATGTATTATGCTGTGTTCTGATTGGTTGAGTATGCTGCAAGTTGCCATAAGAGGGAGCTATAGATCATGGTTTAACTCTCTCTCCCACTGAAGATCTCTCTTGATGCTGATATTGACTTTCTCTCTGACTGAATACGGACTGATACTGACTAACTCTGTTTACTTTGATATTCTGTTCGAAGATTATCTGTTGTATTATGGTTTGATACTTGTCTGATGTAAAAGACGTGAAAAAGTTTGTCTGCTGTAAAAAACGTGAAAAGGGTGAGAAGACTTTATAACTGGATACTGCTGGACTGTTAAAACGTGTATGACCTGGACTGTTTATTAGACTATGCTATTTCTTCAAGTAAACATTAACACAATTTGGTGTATCTCTGTGTGGCTATGTATTTATCCATCACTGTTCTCACAATGCTTCAATGTGCATATCCTTGCTACTCAAGGGTTACTCTACATATATCCTAACACTTTGGATGCCTGTTATTGTTTTCTTTTCGATGACTACTAGTATTGCTGTTTTATTGTTCCTGATGTACTTTTGTATATATGTGCTTGATGCTATTCCTAATTTTGAAAGTAGTGTCATTAACATCTATTGAGTGAATTTTCTCCCCTTTATTCTTTTTTTTAAATCTAAGATTTTAGATACTCCCCCTTTCCCATAATAGTGAACAAAAATGGGAAATTTGTTGAGATTTTGTTCCGCCTCTATCCTTTGTTTAAAGTGTCCTTGCTTGACAATGATTTCTCTGATTCAAATAAGATGTCTTCGAATGTTTCATGGATACGCAACGTTTTGTTTCAGCAAAAGCTCTTAAACAAACGGCTGAATTCTCTTATTTTCTCTTCTTCTGTTTGCCTTTCGGGTGGGCAACAGGGAGGGATGGTTTACGAGGATCCAGCACCACTTCCCATGTGCAACAAGCTATAATTCAAGCTAGCTCTTTGCCATCAATCCTTGCGATGGACCTTTCCTGTCACATTTTGGCAAAGGAAAATAGATTGCAGATGCTTGCCAGTCTGTCATTTTTCTAGAGAGGATATAAAATACAATAGGCAAGGAATGACCTTGCAATTTATGCCAGTAAGCAAGATATGTCTTGCTTGAGGATAAGTGCTGGTCTTTTCAAAGACAACTTGGCGTTGCAAATTAGGAACTATGAAAGATGGAGAGAAAAAGGAGGACTTATGTCTGTCTCCTGAAAGCTGGAGCAACTTTAAGACTTGTGGACTTCAATTCCCAGAATTCCACAGCCTTTATTTATTTATTTATTTATTTATTTATTTATTTATTTATTAATTATTTGGTCTTATATGCCACCATATCTCCCGAAGGACTCAGGGCGGCTCACATAAAAAATAATGAATATAAAAGTTAAAAGAAATTAAAATATTAAATCAATTGGACCAAATAAATATTTAAAACCCATTAAGTTGTCAAGGTTGGACACCTGTGCCTTAAAGTGTGGCTTTAGTCAGAAAGCAGGCTCTGTCATTTCTTCCTCTCAATGGCTTAAATATGCTCCTTTTAAAAATCAGCTTAATCTTTTTGCACATTCCTAATTCTGCAAACCACTTCTTAGGAACCTGTGGCCGGAAATATTCCCTTTCTGCTTCTTATTTCTTGCTCAACTGGCCATAAAGATGACAGTCTTTAGAGTTAATTTGAGAAGCCGCTGTGGATGCGCAAATGCACAGTTGTCACAATGTCTCTCTCTCAAAGTGCTATTTCCATATCATAAAGAGATAACGCTAACATAGAACTACAACTCAAGAGTGTGGGGTTATCTGAATTCTACACAGCCTCTGGGTCAAACCTTGTCCAATGGTCGTTTCCATTTTAACGGCCATCAATTAACATAAAATGACACCAGTTTATTTGGTACATGACATCTTCCTGGTGGCGCAGTGGTTAGAATGCAGTATTGCAGGCAAACTCTGCCCACAGCCAGGAGTTTGATCCTGACCAGCTCAAGGTTGGTTCAGTCTTGGACTCAAATTTTTGGGTGGGGGCAATATGCAGACATTTATAAACCACTCAGAGAGTGCTGTGAATCTAAGTGCTATTGCTTCCTGATATTGATTCATTTTCCTACACACTTCAAATAAAGCCATGTCAAACCAGCACTGAATGTGGCAATAACAACTTTCATTTCTGATTTATTTTGTCTTTTAGGACAGTCTTCTCCAACCTAGCTCCTCCAGGTGCCTTGGACCTACAACCTGATCAGTTTCATGTGGCTGAGTTCTGAATATCCTGACTGAGAAATGTGGGAGTTGCCACTCCAATATATTTGTCCCATGTATATAGTCACTTATCTGACAGAAAAGTGACTTCAGGCAGGTTACCAAAAGAAAAATCATTAAAAACCAGAATGTTAAAAATAATTACAGCTAAAAATGCATTTGAAGGGTGCCATTTTTGAAAGAAAAAGTTTGGGTCTGATTGCAAGTTTGAGGAGCCACTTAAAACACCATCCTCCCTGGATTCCACTCATCCTTCCTCTGAGGCAGCTTATTTGATAATAGCATTCTTCTAATTGATCATAGGGCTTACAACCATTGCAGCATCCCCATGGCTACATCACATGATCAAAATTCAGATGCTTTGCAATTGGTTCATATTTATGACAGTTGCAATGTCCCGGGGTCATGCGACAATCTTTTGCGATCTTGTGGCAAGCAAAGTCAATGGGAAAGCCAGATGTGCCTAATAACAATGTTACCAACTTAACAGCTGCAATGATTCGCTTAACAACTATGGCAAGAAAGGTCATAAAATGGGGCAAAACTCACTTAGCAAATGTCTCGCTTAACGACATGCATTTGGGGTTCAATTGTGGTTTGTAAGTTGAGGACTAGTTATATTTGCTTCAACAACGCAAATAATTTATCCAATAAGAAGATGAGGTGAAGTGTTTTCCCCCTCCAAATAGTTACCTGTGCATAGACAAGATTATATTCACTGAAATAGAAGGAACAAATAAACGGGACGAGAAGATGCCGAAAGCTTGCTGAAAAGCAAGGATGCCTTTGAAAATTAGTCACTGCTTGGGAGGAGAAGTTTCTCTACAGGATTTTAAACCTTGGTTGCAACAATGTGTTGTCCCCAGTTTGGGTCTGAGCCTGGTGCCAAAGCCAATGATAGACGCCAGACACGAGGTGCAGGTTTTCTGATTGCTGTTTATTGGAGTACTCCAAGGAAAAGGGCCCCTGGTCAAAATGCCAAGAGCCAAGAACAAAGGATTGAGTAAGTTTTATACATTTTCACTAAAGGAGAAGGTGGGACAAATAAGAAATATCATCTAATAAAACATTTTAGTAATAATTCTACAATTTATCCTATTGGTCTCTAGCTGTCCCTATTCCCAAGTCTTGGCTAATGAATGCCCTAGGAATTATCTAATACACATTTGATTTGCTGCAGGCCTAACTTTTAGCTGAGGCCTGCAAGTTGGCTAACCATGTTACTTTTACAGCTTTCCAATTAGCCGGGATTGTTACAAGATTTACACTTGCATATCTCCTGTGGATAAGCATTCTTTGATCTTGCCAGACAGACTCCACAATTACAGGCTTCCTGATTTACTTTGAAGTGTGTGCCATCACCTGGCTTTATTTTAGCAGATGGCCCATCAAATGCAACAGGCACACAGGAATTTCTTTTCCTTTACTTTCCATGGCCATTTACCTCTTCTTCTCCCCAGTTTCACTCTCCACAACCATCAGTACAACCATCCTTTCCTCTCCATATTTTTTTTTTTTAAATACATCATTTTTGCTATTTCGACTGGAAACTCTGTGTGTGAATGTGCGTACTTATCTGTATCTGCATGAGGCAAAGGGCTTGGGATATGACACAAAATGATTAATACAGGCAGATAGGAATCCATTATTTTTATAAATGTTATCTTTTCCTTCACAGGCAATTAAAAAGTAAAGTAGTAATTAGTATTTCACTTAATATACATTTACCTTTTTTATCCTAGCCTTTACCTTTCTTTTGGAGAATAGCTTTTGGAAGGAATATCTATACACACACACACACACACACTATATATATATATATATACTTGCACATAAGGGTGCCATATGCCCAGATCTCTGAGACTGGTTTCAGCTAGAATTAATAACTCAGATTGATCAAATGGGGGGAAAAGATACTTAAATGTCTACTTTAAAAAAAAGTATCTGAAATTTAGAGTTGTCCTTGGACCAATTTGGCAAATATATGCAAAATCACCGCTGCTTTATTTTCTAGCCTTTTGACATTGCCTTTTCAAATGTTCATTCCTTTTCATCTGCTTGTGAACAAATGTTCAGCAAAACAGGTGAAGGACCACTGCGTCTATTATACAGCAGCATATTCTTGAATAGTTTCAGGCTAGCATTATTATTTTGATGAAATAATGAGGAATGGCTTTTTGCATTTTCCCAGAGGAAATTTAGTATTCAGACTAAATTAAAAAGTCCAATGCAAAAAAAAAAAAACCCAAACACTTTTGAGTTGCTTTGAAACTTCCAGGAGAAACAGTACTGAAAGGGCATAGAGTTAATGTAAGATTCAAATACCAAACTAGACATTATATAGGAAATCTCTGAGTTAATATCCAAAGTTAGTTTCATTGCTTAAAGCAGTGGAAGGATGCAAGAGAAAGTGCCCTTTAAGGCATCTATAAAGAGGTAGGAATGGGATTAGCATTTCTTCCTGTTAGCTTCCCTGATTTAAATGCATGTAGAGTTGCTATGGGTTGCAGAATAAAATAGGGAATGGAGAGGACTTCTAGTTTTTTTCCTGTCTGTATGTCTTTAGCAGTTGCTTTTAAGCAACAAAAAAGAGTGAAGGAATAGAGTTGTTCCATCAAGGATGTCTTACTTTGTGACCTAAAAACTTGGCTGTTCCAACTGGCCTACCCGGACTGATGGGGGGGGAGGGTTTTTAGCATAGTTTTAATTGGCATATTTATGAGACCTTAGGTTTAATAGTTTTTTAAATATTTGTATATTTGTATTATTTTTTACTTTGTAAGCCGCCCTGAGTCCTTAGGGAGATAGGGCGGCATATAAGTCTAATTAATTAATTAATTAATTAATTAATAGCCTTGGTGGTGCAGGCTGTTAAATGCCTAGCACTTAATTCCAGCTGCCTGCAATTAGTGCAGGCTCGAACCCCACCAGGCTCAAGGTTGACTCAGCCTTCCATCCTCTCCGAGTAGGTAAATTGAGGGCCCAAGATTGTTGGGGACAATAAGCTGACTTTGTAAAAATGCCGCTTAAGTAATAAGCAGGCATATACAATGGAAGGAAGGCTATTGCTGAGCACATTGGGTTGTGCTCCAAACATTGTAAGCTGCCCTGAGTCTTCGGAGAAGGGCGGCATATAAATATGAATTATAAATAAAATAAAATAAAATAAAATAAAATAAAATAAAATAAAATAAAATAAAATAAAATAAAATAAAATAAAATAAAATAAAATAAAATAAAAAAATAAAAAAATAAAAAAATAAAAAAATAAAATAAAATAAAATAAATTAGTCTGGCCTTTGAAGAAAATGGATAAGACCAAGTAGACTTGAACTTCTTTTTCAATTGCAAAATCTTTTATTCCCCCCCACTCCCCGCTTCTGCAGTTCCAATAACCAGTTAGTATCTTTTCTGTCACGCTGATCTAAAAGCTAGAGAATGTTATACCATACTTGCATCAAAACATAAATTCAGCTGTTCTGTTTTATTTTTCTACATTGGCTCAAGTGATCTTGAAGGGAGTTATCCAAAGAAGTATTTATTTATTTGTTTGTTTGTTTGTTTATTTGATTAGTCAATTGCTTACAAGATAATAGGTATAAGTATAAACATAGTTATAAATACATGGATACATATAAGAAAATAAAAGAAACAATAGGACAGGGACGGTAGGCACTTTGCTGTGCTTATGCATGCCCCCTACAGACCTTTTAGGAAAGGGGTGAGGTCAATAGTAGACAGTCTAAGGTTAAAGTTTTTGGGGTTTGGAGAAGAAACCACAGAGTCAGGTAGAGTATTCCAGACATTGACCACTCTGTTGATGAAGTCGTATTTCCTGCAATCAAGTTTGGTGCGGTTTACCTTGAGTTTGTATCTATTGTGTGCTCTTGTATTGTTATGGTTGAAGCTGAAGTATTCATTGACAGGTAGGACATTGCAATGTATGATTTTATATACTATACTTAGATCAGACTGAAGGCAGCATGGTTCTAGGTTTTCTAGGTCTAGAATTTCAAGTCTGGTGGCATAAGGTATTCTGCAATGAGTAGAGGAGTGGAGAACTCTTCTTGTGAAATATTTCTGGACTTTCTCTACTGTGTTAATATCAGATACATAATGTGGGTTCCAGACTGGTGAGCTGTATTCAAGTATTGTATTCAAGTTTTGCTAGATGTTCTTTATCAGGGCTGTTATAAAGTTCTGAATGGGTGATCCCAGGAAGCAGAACTTTGATCAAATTCCCCCTTGATGCAAACTGAAGTGCTCCAAAGCAATACATTAACTTGGATGCTCTAAAACAGGAGTGTCAAACTCATGTTGTTACGGCATCGTCACTTGACATATCAAGCTTTTTCCCCCTCCTTCGCTAAATTAGGTGTGGGCGTGGCCAGCACATGATGCATCTGGGCCATGGGCCACAAGTTTGACAGCCCTGCTCTAAAGCATTTCTAAGACTTTATGGACCTTCTCAAGCTTTGGAGATTCTAACAGACAACATACAATGTTGCAACTTCAATTCCAGATATGGAAATAGCATATGTGTGACGAGGAGAGTTAAGCGGTATAAGATTTTGGCATGAGAGATTTAAATTCTCTGATTAGCTGAACATTTTTCAGGATGTCCAGGCTACCATCACTTTGGACTTGGTTCACTTTATCAGTTTTCAACTTCTCTATTGTGATCAGCCAGAAAGTTCCATTTTGTTCTCTTCTGGGCTAGTGGAATATTGTAATTCTACGATGGTCTTGCCAACACAACTGGGTTTTCAAACCTGCTTTTAGCATTCTCAAGGCTCAATAGCACCCATTCTTGGCTCAAATGTTTGCCCTTTCTCTTCCGTTCTGCATGATGGGGGTATATTGTGGTCTTTGCACATTAAGAGTGAACATGTGCCAAGTTTATATTGGCAAGGGTTAGATCAAACATTTAGTGGTTTCAATGGGGACAAGGCTATAATTGACGCTTTCTCTGTGCCAGGTTCTTTCTTTACAGCCTGCCTATCTCTGTGGCATTGTATTTCCCTTCGCCTGCCTCCTTCCGCTGCCTCTGCTAATTCACTAACACAGCTATTGTCAGCAAGCCAAAACTTTGCAGGAGCCTGGGAGATAGGGGCAACTTTGCCAAACGGCACCAGCACTTCTGGCACTCAATCAGAGGCAGCAAAGCACAGCCCACAAGTTGATGTTCCTTCTTTCACGCCCTGCCCCAAAGGAACCACGTTCAGATGCTGTGTCCTGGCTCCTCAATGAGCCCAGTGTGGAGGATGCCTTCCCAGGAGGACTAGTTACAACTAATGGAGTCCCAGAAAAGCAAGTGAAAAGGGATGAGCTTTTTTTTCTTTTTTGCAATCCTGTAATCCTTTGCATTGGGGTGGAGTTGTGATGACTGAATGGAGCTGAGCATTTACTGGCTGGATGCCCTTCCTGACACCTATAGGGAGTTTGCAGTAGATATTTTTCTCTTTGCACCCCGATAGAGAAACATCTGCTGCTGCTTAGGACTGAACTCTCAACCTTCCAAATGGGGAGGGGAAGTATGTTTACCTCTAGGCCACCACGCCACTCTAAAAAAAAGATGAGCTTAATTTATTTTAAAAAGAGTTTGGAAAGTCTGGATTTTTAATTTGCAGTATGATACCACCCTGCTTTGTACTGAGTTCACAAGTCCTTTGCTAGATTTTAGACCAGGGGTGTCAAACTCATGTCATCATGTGACATATCGGGAATTTTTGTCCCCTTCGCTAAACTGGGTGTGGGTGTGGCCAGTGCATGATGCATCCGGCCCATGGGCCAGGAGTTTGACAGCCCTGTTTTAGACAGTCTAGGGGCTTGTTTGACTGTCCTTTCCTCAGCTTTTATCTCTCTGCCCTAATGTTTCAAAAATTGTGCTAAGCCCTTGCATTTATTTGGCTAAAACATGGCCCAGTTAAATGTCATCAAGGAATGAGGTCTATCCCAAAATAAAGTACTTTCAAATGTCTTGAAACTTCTCTATTATAGCCTATGAGTGGATCAAGTCCAATCTTCCATCTTGAATCAGCTGGAAGGAAATCAAGTTGTCACTGAATTTCAATCCCACTCACAAACTCAAATTGAATCATGTGCTCTCTGAATCTTCCATTCAAATCAAATCACAGCTGACTCAGGGCCTACTGCCAATGAAGGCAACATTAACAGTTGTGGCAGATTTCCAGTGTTGCCAATAGACCTAGATAGTCATGGGTTAATGCAGGAATAGAAATCCCAAGTTGCTGCCAAACCTCTCCATTTATTATTTCGGAACTACTTTGAACTACACACATTAACATATTCAAAATCAATAATCCAGTATAAATGGAAGAAGTCAAACTGTTGATCCACTTTTTCTTTAAAAAATTTAAAACTCCTTTTTAAAATGATATGGGAAAGAACTACAATTTTAAAGTAGTTCTCTTATGTAGCAAATAAAATCTATGGTGAAACAGCCCCATAATATAGAGAAAGGCAAAAATACCTTTGTTTGACCTCTTAACATCCTTATAAAGCCCATTTAGCATTGCCAGGATATTATTCTTTTTCTAGGGATATGCAGCACTTCCACTTTGAAATCAAACTCAAAGAGTTGTGGGCATGCACACACCACACTTCTCAACATTTTCTTTAAAAGACACATCTTTTACTAGGTTTGCACAGTAGCCATATGAATCTAGAATAATATGGTAACACTAATGACCCCAAACCATCTTGATGCATCTTGTTCGTATCCCCTTAGCTCAAGTACATACTGTACATTGCTGAAAATATGCAGCTACTAAAAAGCGCAGAAATAAAACATAGTTTATTCATTATAGTTCTGAATTTGGGACAGGAAGATCCAAAATTTACAGCTTTCTTTTTCCTTAATAGAGATTTTACCAATATTTGCTGTGCAGAATTCTAGAGTTCTGTGTTGTGGTTCGTTGGCAGCCTGTGCAGATGGAAGCGGAAGCGGACAGTGGGGAAGAATGGGGACCAGTCCGGGAATCTGGGGAGGACTCAGATGAGGGTCCTGCGTCCGATGTAGAGATGGGGCCAGGGCCATCTGGGAGTGGGATCCTGACTCCTCAGCCTCCGGAGTCTGGCAGCAGCGAGGCCAAGGAACAAGGGGAGTCTGTTCTCAGTGCGCGTGAAGCTGCTAGAAGACAAGAGCAACTGAGAAAAAAGGGGTGACTCAGGAGTAAGGCTTGGAGGTGATTGACCCTCCCCTAAGGTATAAAGGAGGTGCAAAGGTAGAAAAACCCTTGCAGGAAGCAAAGTCGTTCGCTCTGTTTGGATTAAACCTTGAAGCTCTGAGTGGACTTTGCACTTCAGTTGGTTTTTCCCACAGTTAATTTGGCACTTCAGTTGTTGGCAGCAATTCAAAAGAGATAAAGGTGGGTGCTTATCTCGAGGGACTGTTTGGGACTCATTACAGGCTGGGAATGAACATAATTCCCAGCACTGAAATAAAGTAAGAGTTATTTTGACTAAGTGTGTGCTTAATTATGGTCTCAGGAAGACTTGGTCAGAACATTCTGCAAGAACTCAACGAGGTTCTTTGAGAGAGACTAAAGTCAAGAAAAAAAATTCAGTCAACATAACCATTTTCTATTACTAGAGATTTGCCTGTGGATCAGAAGCTCTGGGACACCCCTACCCTCACCTTAATTAACAGGTTCTGCAGCCTGAAAAAGCTTGCCCTAATTTAACCTGAAGGGAGAAGTATTTGATTAAAAAAAAAAAGCTAAGGATTCTCCAGCGGGACAGAGTATGGTCAACCTGACTGATAGCAGCCTATAAGTATCCTTCACAGGGGAATCCTTGGAAGAAGGGATTTGTCCATTAACTTTTAAATTACACACCTTTTCGTTCCGCTTTGTGACGGTGAACGGGAGTCTCTTAATGAAATGGCCACGAGTCTTTGAGATTGGATTCCTATGCTGGAAAATGATTTGAATAAAGGCAAATCGAAGGAATGGCCTTTCCAGCAGCAGGGCCTATCACATATTTGCAGGCCATCCTCAGCAAAGGCAATCAAGCTGAGCTCTGCCAGACTCATTGTAGCACAAATCTTTCTAATTATCACAATATTCAATTTTCTCCAGGAGAAGGTGGGAATAGGTTAGAAGCAGAAGGCTTTATGGTGATTATGGCTGTATGAGAGTAGTATAGGCTGCACATTGACCAAAGATGAAATTAAACATTAACAAGACAAAGAAGAAAGGTTTTTTTTAAAAAAGGGGAAAAGTCAATCTTGAATACAGCCATAACTGGAGAAGTTTGTAATATTTAGCAAGAAGAGAAACCTGGCTTTTAAATATGAGAACGCAACATATAAAGCAGCGGGCCCCCAACCTTTTGGGCACCAAGGACTGGTTCCATGGAGAGAGGTTTTTCTGTGGACCAGAGTGGGCATGGATTCAGGGTTCCAAGTAATACACCCATAGCAAACAGAACTCCGCAGCAGGATGGTTCCTCAAAGAATAGTTTTATTATAGTGGGATTCAAGGTGTTGGTGCTAACATTCAAAGTCTGTATGGCATGGGTCCAGGATATCTACGGGAACGTCTCCTGCCGGCATCTAATACCAACCGCCCTGTGTGAGCACACAGGCATGGACTACTCAGGGTACTGTCTGTGGGCCAATGCCGGCTGGCGGTGCCCTAGGAAAGGGCCTACTCTGTGGCGGTTCCCGCCTTGTGGAACCAGCTGCCCCTGGGGCTCCGTTTGGCCCCCGACCTCCGCACCTTCTGTCACGACTTGAAAACCTGACTATTCGAACAGGCCAGGCTGGGCTGACCTCTTGGGGGGGGTGTTAAATTTTTTATAATTACTGGGTAGTTTAGATTAATTGAACTTGTCATGTTTAATATAGTTTTAATTAATGAATTATTTATATTTATATTTGTTTTAGTTGTAGTAAAATTGGTTTAGTAACCAATTTCTGATAATGCCAGATTGGGCTGACAAAATTCTACCTTGAAATCCTACAGAGCTGAGATACCCACACTCTAGATTTATATGGATGGAGTTGGTAGCTAGAAGGTGTTTTCCGTTCTGAACTTTCCCCATTTACCCAATTGGCTGGCAAAACTCTCTGAGAAATTAAAATGGCAGGTATGATACTGTGGGTAAGACCACACACACACACACACACACACACACACAAAGGTTAGATTGGGGAGATAAATTTGCATTGGTGGATCCACTGCAAAGCATTTTGCTAAGATGGAGTTCCTGTGATTATCAGATTAGTAGGGACCAAGCAAGACCAGTGAGGTTGCAGCTCATGCAATATTATTGCTCTTTCCAACCAAGTTCGATAAATATATGTATGTATGTATGTATGTACCGTGTTTCCCCGAAAATAAGACACTGTCTTATATTTTTTTTGGCTCCCAAAAACACACTAGGTCTTATTTTTGGGGTAGGTCTTATATATTTATGGTGCCAAATAGTGGGTGTGAGTGTATGGGGGTGTTTCACAGGTTGCTCCCTGAAAAGTCTTCCTGGAACTGGAGATTTACACTAGGTCTTATTTTCGGGGTAGGTCTTATATTAGGGCAGGTTTAGAAAATAGTGCTAGGTCTTACTTTTGGGGTAGGTCTTATTTTCAGGGAAACACGGTATGTATGTATGTATGTATGTACCGTATGTGTGTGTGTATATATATATGTGTGTCTGTGTGCACACACACACACATATTGGAAGTAGAAACCTTGAAGAAGAATTCTCTTGTGAAAAACTCTTTCCTTAAAGATGCAATGTTGACAAAACCCAGTTTCATGCCTCAGCACATCTGGCATCAGTAAGAGGGAATAATAGGCAATGCAAGGGCTGTTAAGAAATCAGAGATTTTCCCTGGCACATGAACAGCCTATATCTGAGGCAAGAGCCTTGCTGTCTATTGATTGCCAAAACAGAGTTCCATCCCATCCCATCTCTTTCGTTCTGTCTCTCCAGGTCTGAATGGCAGTAATCAAAATCAGAAAAGCTGCTCCTTAATCAGCCTCTTGTCTTGGTGAAGTAGCAGTATGGACCTCAAGTCCTCAAGCTTCCACATCACATCTTCAACTGGCAACGCCCAGGGATCATTTCATTTGCCATCCCACTGCCAGTTTCTGTTTATTTTCCAGCCAGATGGTTCCAGCTCATCGCTCGTCCACCCACCTCCTGTTTTACTGTGTAAACCGCTAATAATATGAAAGGTGGCAAAGATGGAAAGTTCACCTTCAACTCTCCTACATATTTCTCTATCTAAGGATCTATTTCAGGCATTCTACAAAATAGATTAAATTGTATCTTTCGGTAGCTAGCACGTTATATTAAGAACATGCAAAATAAACAAAGAAAAACAATCTTCAGAATATTCCCCTCTTGTATACTCCTTCATAGCACATTTAATCACTCTTAACATTTTAAATAGCACTTTAATGAAAAAAAGAGAATTGCACTTTTTATGTGTCATTTAAGCTCAGATGAGACACACTTGGCAATAAACCCCAACTTATACCGAGCACCCACATACAGGGCTGTACTATAAAGATGCAAATGTTTACTTCTAGCAAGTATCCCAAATGAACATGGTTATACTACTATTCAATAATGGGACACAAGATAAGGTAATATTGACTGAGGAGTTTATTATTACTGGAAATCCCCTACCCCCCCCCCCCAAAAAAGCATTTCACGAGCAATTTGTCTCCTTGTGTCTCCTTGAAATATACACATTTCACCTCTTTTTGTGCTTTTGAACAAAAGATTGGAAAGGGTTTTTTTCTTTCATTGTCTTGGGAAGAAAATGCACTTGCTTTGAATGCACGTACATCTCTGAGACTAACCTTGGGAGACAAGAGGAAAGAGTGCAGCCTAGATAATGGTCTGGTAAATCTGAGTCCAAAGGAGGAATGGGGGCAGAGAAAATGTCTCAGAAGGGACTCTCCTTAGTTCTCTGAGAAGTCAAGTCAGGGGAGGAGATGTGCTTTCTAACTTGTAAGATTTGGTTACCATCGTCTTACAATAAATGTAGTCTTAGTACTCATGGTTATAGTTTCTGTCTACTGACTTGAAGGGCTGACAATATACAGTATGTATACGAAATTTGTGTTTGTGTGCGTGCACCCTGTATGTATGTACGTACTTATGTATGTATGTATATAATGTACATGTAAGTTCCCCCCCCCCCGGAATCATATTCCCTCCCTCGATCATATCCAATTCTCAGAAATTGATTGTACAAGTCCCTGCAGCTTTTTTAGCAAAGTTTTTCAGAAGCGGCTTCCCATTGCCTCCTTCCTAGAGCTGACAGAAAGTGACTGGCCCAAGGTTATCAACTGACTTTGTGTCTGAGTCAGGATTAGAACTCAGGGTTTCTAGTCTGATGCCTTAACAACCACACCAAACAGCTGTAGGATGCTGCCTGATGCGCCAGTTGCGCCCCTATCTGGACCGAGATGCCTTATGTATGGTTACTCATGTGCTCGTTACCTCCCATGTGGACTACTGCAATGCTCTCCACATGGGGCTGCCCTTGCAGACCACTCAGAGGCTTCAGCTGGTGCAGAATGCGGCCGCACGGGTTGTGATGGGAGTATCCCAATACTCCCATATTACACCCCTCCTGTGTGAGCTGCATTGGTTGCTGGTTGCCCTCCGGGTGTGATTCAAGGTGCTGGTAATCACCTATAAAGCCCTACATGGCTTAGGGCCGGGGTATTTGCAGGAACATCTACTGCCAGAAACACCTGCCCATCGCCCTGTGTGATCCCACAGACAGGGCCTCCTCGGGGTGCCGTCGGCCAGGCAGTGTTGGCTGGCGACCCCCAGGGGTAGAGCCTTCTCTGTGGGAGCGCCCACCCTGTGGAATCAGCTGCCCTTGGAGCTGTGGATGGCTCCTGACCTTCGATCCTTCCATCGCGACCTGAAGACATGGCTCTTTCAACAGGCCGACCTGGACTGAGGGGGTTTATTGGTTTTTATTGGTGTATATTGGCTGTTGTCGGTTTTGATTAGCATTTTTGGGATTTCTATTTAATAATTTTTTAAAATTTTAATTTTTTTGTATTATATATTTTTACTGTTGTGAGCTGCCCTGAATCCTTTGGGAGATAGGGCGGCATATAAATCCCAATATATATAAATAAATAAATAAATAAATAAATAAATAAATAGTTATAATTGCAAGTTGTTTGCCAAGTATCGAAACTGCAATAATGTGACCAGAGGGACACTGCCACAGACACATTTTGTGGACTGGTCATAACTCCCCTTCATTCAGTGTTGCCATATCTTTGAATGGTTGCTGAACAATTTGGGTGTACCCCAGGAATAACCTGCCTCTGGCATGTTATTTTCTTCACAACGGCATAGAAGGCAATAATCATGCCTATCTTGTGAAACTGAGTTTTTGAGGAGGCAATAAGCTGCTAGGTATAAAATCCTATTTAAATAAAAATTAAGGAGAATGTATTATCCCTTTTTGTAGTGTCTCTCTCTATGTCTGTATGCATGCCTGCTTGCCTGCAACACACGGATAATGAGAACAAACTATCTATAATAAACAAGGGGGCAGAGGAAGGAGGGATAAACATTTCAATAGCTGCAGTGCAGAGATGAACATGAGGTTGATTTTTCAGTGACACAACCCTGCTAAGAAACTACATTCCTGCAGCAGCCTTGAAACAAGAGCTGACATTTAGACCTGCCTTATTTCCACATAGGGATGTGGTGGCTCAGTGGCTAAGATGCTGAGCTTGTCGATCGGAAAGATCGGCAGTTCAGTGGTTCGAATCCCTAGCACCACGTAACGGAGTGAGCTCCCATTACTTGTCCCAGCTTCTGCCAACCTAGCAGTTCAAAAGCATGTAAAAATGCAAGTAGAAAAATAAGGACCACTTTGGTGGGAAGGTAACAGTGTTCCATGTGTCTTTGGCATTTAGTCATGCTGGCCACATGACCATGGAGATGTCTTTGGACAGCACTGGCTCTTCGGCTTTGTAACGGAGATGAGCTGGAAATGACTAGCATGTCTTTACCTTATTTCAGCATAGCTGTTTCAAGGTGACATGAGGTACAAAACCCCCGCTTCCAGACAAATTCAATCATCTTTTCAGTTTTCCCCACATGTGTTGGGAACTATAGTTCCCAAAATTCTTTGGCCAGCATGCTGCTTTATTGGGATTCTTGAACTGGACTTGCCAAAAAATTCTCTTTGGCTGTTTGTGCCAGAACTTCACCCAGAACATATCAATAACTCTCCTTCCTCTAGAACTCAACTTGTGTTTTAGTGTGATAATGGGGAGTCAAGGACATGGCTTAGACCGATAAGTTGCTTTTATTCTAGACTGCTCTATATAATCTTATATCCCTTTTTCCTACCCTTACACCAGAATGGACTCTTGCCAGTCTTTTTTCAGCCTGGGACACAAAGGACATCTGGACCTTGTTTTGATCATGCTCCTTTCTGCTCTCAGACCTTTGGCTTCCAGCCTTGGCAGCTTCATCTCTCACTATTAGTGCCTACAGTATATTTATGGCCTGCTTTCCTTGGCTTGGTACCCTGTTCAAATTCTGTGCTTAGAGGAGTGTTCCTCTTTGAATTACAGGAGATTGTATTCCAACACATTTGGAAAGTTGAGCTAACCTTTCCAAGTGGGATCAGCTCCGACATGTTTAACATTGAATAGATTTCTATCTTATAATTCCTTACCTTACCTTCCTTTCCTATTTGCTACTTAAACCCCAAAGATTGGCAGTTAATAGATCAGAGACCTAATCAATAAGCTTGTGTCAAGAGAAGAAAACTGAGCATGGGAGAGCTTGTGAACAGAAGGTGAAAACTGCCACCTGAAGAGAAAACAAATAGCACAAATAATTGAGGAGAATATAGCAGCAAATTCTGCTCTTTGTCAAAGGCCAGGGAGATGGGAAGATATTTTGCAACACCACTTTTCAGAATGCTTCTTATTAATCTGTTCAAAAAGTTGAAGCCATGTTAGGAGTTTGGGCAACATTTTCCCAGTTGCAGACAATATAGTTTAATGCAGGGGTCTCCAACCTTGGCAACTTTAAGACTTGTGGACTTCAACTCCCAGAATTCCTCAGCCAGCATAGTTTGGAGACCTCTGGTTTAATGGGTGATGTTTCTCAAGGTAAGAACATCCACCAACTGTTGTCACTGAAGCTCAGTCTACATGGCTGTGCTGATATCTCTCATAGCTACATCAGTAAAATTTCAATACAGGGGCAGTAAAAGATACTTAAAATAATAACTCATAAATTGCTATAAATTATCTAAAAAGCTCATCCCAGATATTCCAAACTGAATTTCACTCTGAAATGAGGAGAAAGCAACCTGATGGAAGAGGGATCTAAGCTTATACTTAAATATAAAAGTGGAAATAATATTTTGATGTTGGATGCTTAGGTAACATGCATTTCTTGTTCTAATACTTTCCTTGTAAAGCTGAGACTCACAATTCTTCCCTACCTCCCATATCCCCTGGCTGAGATGTCAATTCATATCTAATTTTATAGGATGAAATACAGTTTTCTATTTTGTGTATTGTAATGGATATTCCATCAGAAAAGGAGAGAGAGAGGGGGAGGAGGAGGGAGGGAGGGAGGAGGAGGAGGAGGAGGGAGGGAGGGAGGGAGGAGGAGGAGAGAGAAGGAGGGGGAGGAAGGAGGGAGAGAGAGAGAGAGAGATTATGCAACATTATATAAAATCGCAAACAGGATACATAAATTCTTATTCCACTGCAATGGGAAACAAAGGATTTTGTATGTGTACATGTATGCATACATTTCTGAGTCAGTGTTGACTCCTGGTAGTAGTCCCTGATGTTTTCTTGGAAAGATTTTCAGAAGAGGTTTCTCCTTCCCTTCTTCTTAGGGCTGGGAGTTGGGGACTGGCCCAAAGTCACCTAGCTGGCTTTGTATCTAAAACCAGATCAGAACTCCATCTCCTAATTTCTAGCCTTGTGCCTTTAACCACCATGCCACACTGGTTCTTAAAGGTCTTTTAAATTTGACAACCAAGGATGCCCTTGGGAATAAATATACAATATACAATAAAGTTTATATGAGTAATTACATGATGTGAGTAATTCTGGGAATTTCACAGCAGCAAAACCAAGTCCAGTAACAACATTTATTTGGCACAATGCCATCGGGAATTTACAGAAAACTTTTATAGTTTGTTAATATCCACCTATGTTTCATTAGTGCGGAATAATCCTGCTGGAAGTCTTTGCAGAGATTTTGTTTTGGTGTACTCATTGTGTGCATTCCTGAACTGGGAGGTCCTTTGGACAGTCACTCATGCCTTGGTCACCTGACTTGTGAACTCTTGAAATACACTTTGCATGCCCTCGCATTGAAGACCCCTCAGAAATTGCAGCTGTCCCAGAATGTACAACACTGGCAGTTATGGACATGCCACAATATGCCCATATAACATCTCTATTTTGCAAGCACCACTGGTTAGCAGTTGGCTTCTGATGTAATTCACAGTACTGGTTATCATCTATAAAGTCCTTCATAACATAGGGCCTGGCTATCAGAGGGCCAGTCTGTCTCCTGTAGTTTCTGCCTGTTCTATGGTCGTTATACTTTGGGTCCTATTGATTAAACACTTGATGGGACCTTCTTTGTCATAGCATCTGCCACATCTCCCTAGAGATTCATAGACCCCTCTTAACTTATTTAGAAGAGCCCTAAAAATGTGTTTCCCCCCATGCCTTGGTTGGACCATAGCAAACTTCTTATGGGGATGTTGTTTTTTATTCAAGTTATGCATTGGATCATCTCTCTGGATGTCTGTTATTCTTTCCTACCTGTTATATTGTTTTAGTATTGTACACCACCCAGAGTTGTTCTGGAGTTAGGTGGCCTTAGAAACTTTATGAATAGATAAACCTCACCATATCTAACAAAATACCTCCCCACCTAGATTAAAGCAGAATTCCACTTCAGTGAAACATCAAGGGATATTAGAGTTTCTTCCTTGAATGAAATTTCATGATGCAATTTGGCAGGAGAGGGGGAAAAAGAGTTTCAATAAGACCGAGGTATCTTCTTCCTAATATTTATCTCTGACATAACTGCCTTGATCAGCTGGAATTGATCTCCGCTGAGAGCTTTGTTGCTGTCTTATGCTCAAAGACGTTAAGCTTCCTCAGGGCAAAAGGTTTTTAGTTCTGCATATTTTATTGCCACTTTCAAAGACTGAACGATTCATATCCATGAGCTCTTTATCATCCCAGTTCATAGTTACTGCTTCCCTTTTGCACCTGATACCTGTTGAAATACTTTGATCATTAAGCTTTTTGGTTTCACAAATGAGTATCCATCAGAATTATATCAACTCTTTCCAATTAAGCTTTCACATTGAAAATCAAATCTACCCCCCCTTTTCTTTAAGATCACTTTAGTCAGAGTTCTAAAAGGGAATAGGATTTTTCTTGTTAATCCTTTCTAGAGAGGCATTCTCATTGTTTATCAAGCTTCTTCCTCTCCCCACCAATTGTAACATTCATATGGCATATATTTGCCTCTTAGCAAAAGGATTTAAAGCAAATGACAAATGTTGGGACTAATCACCAGTAATAACATCATATTCATTATAAACTGTTGGCAACCACATTTATTCCAGTAATAAACTTTAGAAGATTACAAACTGTAAAATATGAAAGAACAAATAGAGCTTTCTCAGTTATTGAAACAATGGATCCCCAGAATGATAGAAACCTGCAACATGTTGGGACAAAGAAAATGTTAACACTACTAGAGATAAAGGGCTAATTTGAACAAATAATCTCTCACATCATCAAGGCTTCCTTTGGGCTTGTCACCCTTGCTGGAGGAAGGGAAATACATGTGTGCTCTAAGATGGACACATGATATTAACTGTACCAGTGAATATTTTAAAAAAAGATGACCACACTCAACATGTGCTTTAAAAATGTTATGTTCCATGAATAAGCACATTTAGTTACTATTCAGTAAAAATATTCCTGGTTTTCTACCAACCATAAATTAAAGAAAAAAACAGCTTTAAATCATGAGTCCAAATGTGGAATGTTATGTAAATATAAATCAAACAGGGCTCACTCAGAAAATCCTTTGAGATAACAAAGGGTTGCCCATACGTGTATGCAAGAACCATGGTGCCACAGTGATTAGAATGCAGTCTTAGAATGTTAGTCTAAGGCAGACTAACTCTGCCGACTGCCAGTAGTTTGATCCTGACCGGCTCAAGATTGACTCAGCTTTCCATCCTTTTGAGGTGGATAAAATGAGGACCCAGATTGTTGGGATGGGGTGTGGGAGGGCAATATGTAAACTGGTAAGAGAGGGCTGTAAAGCACTGTGAAGCGGTATATAAGTCCAAGTGCTATTCAGAGGTGGTATTCAGCAGGTTCTGAATGGTTCTGGAGAACCAGTAGCAGAAATTTTGAGTAGTTCGGAGAACCGGCAAATGCCGTCTCTGACTGGTCCCGCCCCCATCTATTATCTGCCTCCCAAGTCCCAGCTGATTGGCTGGGTCTTCCTTTGTTGCCCTGCATAGGAGAACGGAGCTGGAAAGCAGGTTAATGGGGTAGGGACGGAATGGGGATTTTGCAGTAACCCTCCCCTGCCATGCCCACCAAGGAAAGCCATGCCCACCAAGTCACACCTACAGAACTGGTAGTAAAAATATTTGAATACCATCACTTGTGCTATTGCTATTGATATATATGTGTGTGTGGAAATAGAGAAAAGGGGAAGGAAGAAGCACACCAACTGGCAGAAAGATAATGGAGAAGAAGCCAGCATAATTTTACAGAGAAGAGACTTCCACATTTGGGAGCAGCCACCAGGAAGGTTTCTCTCAAATTCTTTTTAATTCCGTGCTTCTGATGGCAGGCTACCAAAAAATGGACTAAAACTCTACATGTCTTTTCCCAAAAAATAGCTCCACCCTCAGGTCTGCAGAAAAGTGTGCCCAGAAGCAACTAGAATTATGCCACCCTTTTCGTGAATTGAGCAGTCAAGTAAATTTGATTAACAAATAAAGTAGGATGGGAAGTTTTGGTGGATTCCCTGCAATCCGTATGTTTCTCACATATACACAGAGGGAGTGGGGGAAGTGAAAGGGAGAGGGAGAAATTTATTTCTTTGATTGTTGTGAGCTGCCCAGAGTTGTTGAGAGTTGGGCAGCATACAAGTTTGTTTACACAAACAAATACACACACACACACACCATTCTGTCTTTGTAGCTTTCTTTTTGTCTCTCTTTTTTGCCATAGTTCTATCTTATTTTTCTATCTTTCTCCAGGCAGTTGTGATAGAGCTCACATGAAGACTAATAGTTCCCCCACCCATTTGCTTCATATTCCCCACTGATCTTTCCATCAAGTTGGTTGGCTTGCTTTTTGCCAAAAGACTTTCAGTCTCCTGGGAGAGTGTTATTTGTGTGACAAAACATGAACTGACAACTGGAATAGATCCCACACTCAGATGACAGATAATCAGCTGGTCAAGGGAGCTGCTTCTGGTTTCATCCCAGTGCTCTCATATTCTTCACCAAGCCTCAGCCAGATTTTTCAACCACAGGTTATCAGTCTCCTGAAAGGCCTATAGTCCTTTGACAAAAAATCAAATCAAACTGAAACAAAACAAAACCAGACAAAGCCCATGACTTGCCAGCTAGCACAGAAACTAACAGAGTTCCCGTCTACTTTATCTCATTCTTCTCATATGCCCTTCCAGCTCTCGGCCAGAAAAATGGGGGAGGGGAGGGAGGAGAGCAGAGTAATATTAATCACCTGGGGCTCTGATAGTTTTTATGACAAAAGAACAAAAGAATTCTGGCTGATAGGTCTATGCTTGCACAAGCCAGGTGTCCAGTATCTCTTGAAGCTCAAAGCCGAATGGATGTAAAGGTCAGTGCCCATAGACAAGGTAGAGAGGGGATGGGGCCTAAACTAACTTAAAACATTAACTGGAACTGGGCAAACCTCTGACTTCCAGTATGTGATTGCTTGCTGTATTGCTGAGATGTTATAGACTGTTCACAGAGCAAGAGTAATATTGGGAGAAGTGGGAAAGCACTTTAATAATAGAACAGCTAAAGGACGTGTTTGTTAAAAATGAGTTGTGAGGTCTCTTCATGCCCTGGTAAGCAGAATGTGAGGATGTGTTCACAAGATGTCTTCTGCATGACAAAAATAATCTGTAATTTGAGCATTAGGCTATTGGATTATAAAAGACACCTGGAATGCCTCCTGTTTTTGATACATGAGCTGGCTGGGTGATTTGGGACCAGTTGCTCTCTGAGCCCACTTCGTATAAATAATACAAAGATGGAAATAAAGATTTTGCTTGTTTCTTACGTATGCCTTTGCAGAACAAGTATCACTAAAATTAGCACTGAAAACAAGATTTGTAGTATGATTTTCATTTTAACTATTATTGCTTGGCTGCTTATTTATATTATTTATTTATAAACCACTCCCAAGAGTCTTGTCTTATGCAACAGTGGCTCCAAATAATGTTTTATGACATTTGAGTACTCATTTGTTTTATTTCTAAATAACTGTGATCTTTATATTTCAAAAGAATTTAAGGACAACACTTTCTCCCTGGAAATCAGGGATGGGTAAGCCTTTCAACCCATACAACATAGGTGATATTGAACTGCACCTTACACAAACCATGAACTGGTTTCCAAAGATTTTGAAAAATATTTAAATCAGGGCCACATTTTGAAAATGCTTATTTACTATCCATACTAATTCTGTTTTGACATCAATTATTAAAAAATGCACCAGACCAAATTTCCCATTGTTTTAAGGAGGTTCTTACTATAAAACAATCATTTATTCTAAATTGAACTCTCCACGTTTTTATCTCCTAAAAACATTTTGATAGCAGGAATCCTAAATTAGGATGGATTAGATGGAAATGCAGTGGTATGAATAAATCCTAGTTTAAATGCAGATAAGGGATTAAGTAGATCATATAAGCAAAGCTCTTGGTGACAACACTCTAAACTAAGCATTTGTATAGTGAGTGGATGATGGTAATAATGATATTCTTATGGCCCAGGGCAATCTTCCACAACCAAGTACTCTCTAGATATGTTACAACTGTCATAATTCACTGCCAATATGGTTCTTTGGAGTTTTGGGAGTTATTGCCCAACATATCTGGAGGACTTGAGATTAGAAAGGCTGAGGTACAAGCAAAGAAACATTACTTATTGTAAACAATCACTGAAGCTCTTTGTTACATTTTTTTAAATGAACAAGATGCTGGTGTGAATGAGGGGATAGAGACCTCAAGGGATGCTGTGTTTGGGCATTTAACAAGTTTACTAGACAATCCATGACCTATTGGGTCAACCTTTCAGAGATATTTCCTTATCTAAACAAAAAAATGGTTGTGAGCAGACAAAAAAGCAGAGGGAGTGCCAATAATTTCTGACTTCCTGCTGGTTTCCCCATTTAGTTTTCATTGGAAATATTGCTTGCTTGCTTGCTTGCTTGCTTGCTTGCTTGCTTGCTTGCTTGCTTGCTTGCTTGCTTCCTTCCTTCCTTCCTTCCTTCCTTCCTTCCATCCTTACTATTCCTCCCTCCTCCTTCTTCCTTTTTTCTCTCCCTCCTTTCATTCCTTCCTATTGTCCCTCCCTCCTTCCAAACCTTTTTCCATCCTTCTTTTCTGCTTTTGCCTTGCCTTGCCTTGCCAACAAGGGAGGAAGTGAGAGGAGGACTGGGAAGCTGTCAGGGACCGTTTAAAATGTGGATCACATGACCAAAGCAGCATGGCAGCACTACTGAGGGAGCAGCCCTGCTAAAGCAGCCACTTCCCCAAATTTCATTCCCTTAGGAGTCATGGATCCTGGCATTCTTTAAGTTAGCCAGCTGAGGTTCCTTTGTTGACAATGTTTTGCCCTATGATGCAGCATTTCACCCAACTGAAGGTTACAAAATAGTATCAAACAGATACTAGTGGTATATATAGCTTCCATTGGCAGGTTTCCTTCCTTCTCAAGCATTTGGGCAAGTGCTATCCACTGCCAAGTTCAAATTCTGCTAAGCAGATTAGTTCTTTACTGGGGGAAGATTGTAGGCAACCGTATACAGTTCTTCTCCATGTGATTTGAATAAGCTGTCATTAGGTTTCACAGATAATTATATGCTCCCCAGAGGACATTTCTAATTGAATTATGTGGTGTCTCACAAGTGTTCTGGGAACTGGTTAAAGAAAGCTGAGCCATTCTCTTGTCCAGAAGAAGATCAAGAGGCTCCCATAATTAAGTTAGAAATATCCTCAAGGGGGTATTATCTTATCACATGAAGTAGTCCGCCACACACATTATTTTTAAATTTCCAATCTCATAGGAATTCTTTCCCTTCCACCCACCTATTCACACTTTTTAAATCTGAGATAAGAGTCAATCTACTGCTCATCAGACACAATTGCTGGTGCAGGTAGAGTGGATGTGTGCAAAAAAAATTCTCTCCTAGTTTTGCTCCGCTTACTTCAGCTACAGTCCCACAAAGCAAGGCTAACAGGGAATGATTTGTGATTTTCAGAAACCATGATGACTTATTCTGATAACAAATATTGGATAAGTTTAGATCCCACTAGAGACTAAATTCTGATTCAAGGACAATTCTGTCCCTGCCCCTTTATTTTCTGAGTGTTTTCAATTGGACAGAAGATAATTTTGAACTGTTTAAATAACATATATAACCATAAATATAACTAAATCAATTTCAACAATGACATTTAATAGATCTTTAGGCTGGAATATTGCAATTGAAATAGAAACCCACTTTGGTCTAATGGTTAAGGCCACAGGTTAGAAACAGAGAGAATAGAAGTTCTAGTCCCACTTAGGCATGAAAGCTGGTTGGGTGACTTTGAGTCAGTTACTTTTTCTTGGCCCACAACATCAGGCTTGGGTGACATGCTAGTTGGTCAATTCTTGTTGCAACTAATGGATCAAAATTTGGTTCTTTCAAACAAAACCAAAACCCCAAAACAAAAAGTACTTGTGGCAAGAATGCTAGGCAGAAAAAGAATTGCGATTGAAATCTGTGTGAACATATCTGTATCTAAAAATTTTGAGCTGTACTTTGTTGGAAACCTGCCTTCCAAATGTGCTTGGCACAATCTTGCTCATGTAAGATGTAACAAATGGAGATTTGATTACTGTGACTCCTAGGAAGACAGACTGTGCTAAGGTTTGGTAAATAGTTTTTTAAATCATAGTCCCCATAACAATTCTAGTTTCCTTAATGCCTCTGACAACTATTGCTGCTTTCATCCTACATGGATCAGTTGTACTGAAGTGGAAAATAACTTGTTAATGGGTCAGGGATCTTGAATTAATAAATTACAGGTATAAGATTTACTCAGATATTAAGAAAAGTACTTTGCAGAACAGATTCCTTTCCAAGGTAATCCAAATGAATGGGCAGGAGCTCATCCGTTGATTCACCTCAGTTTTATTTATAATATTAGCTCAGTTTTGTTTGTTTACTTGAAGTTTAATGTAATAGAGCTAACAAAAACAAAAACCAAACCCTGGGTCCACCAACACATTTCCCACTGTTTATTATTAGTTGGAATGTTGCTTTGGGCAAATGTCAGGCACAATGTATCTGTGTTGACCACTGTATATCTAATGAAAAGTGACCCTGCTAACATATTAAATCCAAACTGTGATAATTATAGAACAGCCAGATTTCACAGGGAAGATAAAAAGAGCCTTTTGTTGCTGGTCTGTCTGTTCCATTTCTCAAAAGATCCCTCTCACAGGACTAATTGTATTTAATATTCTGGAACATATTCTACCAAACTCAAAGTCTCACTGCTTCCTGGCATTGTCCCATGTGTCTGACAGAATTGTTAAAACAGTACAATGTTTTATTCCATTAATATAATAAGTGTATGAAGCTCATCAGTCCCTATAATTTTAACAGTAAAGTTACATAGAGCCAATTTGGTTAACTGGTTAAGAACACCAGGCTAAAAACCAGGAGACTGTGAGTTCTAGTTCACCTTAGGCATGAAAGTCAGTCGCTCTCTCTCAGCCCAGCTCACCTCACAGGATTGTTGTTGTGGGGAAAACAGGAAGAGAAGGGAGAATTAGGTATGTTCATTGCTGTGAGTTATTAAGACAGAATAATTTTTGTTGTGCTGTCCATGGTGCTGAATGCATTTTTTTTCTAAGTGACTGCACTACTGTATTAGAACTATCCAAAATTAGCTGCTCATTTTGACTGTTAAAGCCAGTTCTCTGAATTGCTAAAAAGAAAATGTGTTACCAATGTTAATTACCAGTATTTCAGACAAAGCATGCATGGTGAAAGTATTTTAAAATAGATTTGGGCTGATGACAGCTTTCTGCGGGAATCTGTTGAGTATAGCCTCTAAATACTGGGTAAAAGGCTGACAGTCCAGATGCAGTTTCATCCCTTAGGATGGAACTAAACATTACAGAAGAGACTGAACAGTTTCAGAAAATGCCCACCCCAATTTCAAATGTGGGAGGAAGTGATCATTTTGATATAAGCGGATAAAGTACAATGATAGCCATTTATTTTTAAAGTTCCTTTCCCAGTCCATTTGAAATAACAAAATTACTAGGCTACACTTCAGGATTTTATCTTCTCAATCCAGAAGTTATTCTTCTAATTTGCCTGAGTCAAATGCACAGTCCAATTCAATTTGATTTCATCACTTCATTCTTACCATGAGTTTCTCTGCACTTTAAAACAATATATTAAAAACTCTTCAGCATGCTACAGTAGTATACTGAGGTCCCAGCACATGGCATTTTGTAAGTGCCCACAAATGCCTACATCCATTTATTTATTTATTTTACTTTTGGGGGAAAGAAATAAAGTGAGGTGTTAAACCAAGCCCTAAGGCAAAAGAGATGCACTTAATCCTCACACTTTGACCAGATGGCAAGAGAGGCAGATGGAGCAAGATATCACTCTTCAGTATTTGAATATTCACTTTAAGATCTTTTTTAAAAGATAACAATATAACAACAAAACTTCTATGTCATTTTTAATGGAGGCAGAAGATGCTTAAAAAAAATAGTACAGAGGGATAAATTCCAACATGGTGTCTCCTTCCTTCCTTGTAAAATAATTATATAGTTAAAATATCTTTGTAGAAACACAGTAAATTCATGCTTCATGCAGGGAGCAGAATGTGCATGCAAGGATCGGTATGCATCAAAGTCCTATGGAGCCTAACACTATTTTCTCAGTGCAGACACAGGTAATTCTTGACTTAGAATTGGCCATTTAACAAGTGTTAAATGTTAAAAGTATTTGGAGTTACAAAGGCCTCAAAAAGGGTGCTATACAGCCTGTACAGTACTTCTGGCCATTCTAAAATGTCATGCCACCACAATCATATTACCCCATTTTGGATGCTTGGCACCTGGCTCACATTTATGATGAGCTACTGCACCCTGCAGTCATGTGACCACAATTTGTGATATTTTTGGTGGTTAAAAAACCAGCAAAAAAACCTATTCAGGAGATTTGTTTTGGACATGATTTGCTTAATGAGCACTGTAAAAATGGTCATAAAATCAAATTCAGTCATGACTTATGACCAAAATTCTGGTCCCAACTGCAGTCATAAGCCAAGGATTTCCTGTATGTATATCAGGGGTGGGAAGCAAATAATTTTACTACTGGTTCCATGGGCGTGGCCATGTGACTGGGTGGGCATGGCTTCTTTTTTTGCAGCCCCCCCACCGCTTTGGGGTTGTTGTTTTTTGGTGCCTCCTGGGCCTCAGGAAAGCCTCCTGAGCAAAGCAGTAAGACAATGAGGGGGATCCCGGCACAACTGATCATCAGGAGGAAAAAAACAAAGAAATACCAGTTCAGCCAAATCGGTAGCTGTTTTTTTACTACCGGTTTGGCCGAATGGTAACAGTTTTTACTACCGGTTCGCACAAACCGGGCTGAACCGGTAGAATACCACCACTGATGCACATGGATTACAAGAAGCCTTTCTCTTTTTAATAGCATTGACCAGGAACAGATCAGTATGCTTCAGAAGGCCCCAGTCTCCATTAAAAAACACTGAATGTTGAATTAGCATGCACCACTCTGTGGTGTGGTTGGGGTGTCAGTCCAGAAGATTCTTCCAATTCATCAGCAAGGATGGACAAGAAAAGTAGTCCCGCAACCTGAATATGACTCAGATTCTTAGCTTTCCTTTTAAAAAGCAGACAAAACATCTTTTTATAGTCAAAAGATGCTGCTACTCATTTGCTCATTTCATCTATGAGAAGAGTGGAATGTAAGGGTTGGAAGGGACCACATACAGTAGAACATCTAGTACTATTTCCTCTCCACTGCTGGAATCAACTAGCCCAACAGAGGCTATCTCATGAGGCTCCAGTTAGCAAATTAAATTCCAATCAAGTTAGGTGGTATGTTTATTAGATGATCCTCAGTTGGCTTTAAGACTTTACATACAGAGAGTTTCTCAATTTTTTCCCCCTCAAACTGGGCTGATGTATCATGTGGTGTGCCACAGAATTAAGTCTTGGCAATCTTCAATATCTTCTTATTAATGATTCGGATCAGTGAAACAAATGTGTAGTTTTATTTTATTTATTTTTTTAATTTTAAAAATAAACTTTATTAAAGATTTTAAAAAAAATATGTACAATGCATAATATAAGACATTTCGTTACAAATGAAATCGATATGTAAAACAAAACAAATAAACATAAAACATATATGTTTCTAATCAATTAGATGGTGTGTAGTTTTAAAATGGATCTACTTGCAACAATATGCAAACTAAAGGAAAGGAAATCTTTAAGCATAAGTGATAAATCGCTTGCTTAGCACCTTTTTAGCTCCAAAGCAATTAAGATGCTCATAGGGCAGAAAATTAATACTGAGTTCTTTTCTCCACAAAAGTGGAAAATGCAGAGCAAATGTTCATGTGAAGCAAAAGTGGGCGGGGCAGCTATTATTTGAGAAGACAGAAATAAAATTAAGGATGATCTTGATAAAGAAAAGGGCTGAAAATAAAATAATGAAATGCAATAGAGACAAATGGCAAATGTCTTCATTTAGGGAAAAAAGAAATAAAATGCAGAGATAAAGCGAGGGAAACATCTCACTTAGTATTAATAAGTGTTGAATGTGCCGAGCATGCATATATTTAAGAGTTGAATATGAATAAGCAAAGAAGTATGGCTCCTAGGAAGGCAATTTTAAAGAAATAGTTTCAAAATCACAGGAAATAATAGGCCCTCTTTATTCTACACTGGACAGATCTCATACTGAATACTATGCTCCCTTCTAAACATTGCACATTGAAAAAGATGTAGAGAGACTGGAACAGACTTGGAGATGGAAAAGATGACTAAGGGACTGTAAATCAGGTATTAAAAGGAAAGAATGAAGTACTGGGACATATTTAGCCTTGAAAGAAGATTATTGAGGGAGATATAATATGATTCTTTGAGTGACTCCAGGGATGTCATAGAAAAGAACGCCATACTTTGTCTTTATTATCTCAGACAAATAGTAGTCTATAGGAAGGCAGATTCTAGCTGAATGGTGGAAAAAATACCAATAGTTTTATCATGGGACTGGTTTCTAAGAATTATGGTGAACATATTCACTGACTTTGTTTACACTGAGAGTCAACAGCCATATGTCTAATTTGGTCTTAATTTGGACTTCAGCACTGAGCAGGAATTGGATTTAATGGCTCTTTAGAACCCTATAATTCTATGGTATGTGAATTGATTGAGACCAGCTCCATTTTACATGTTAGACTGGTTCTTATTCATGGTGCAATCCAGCACAAAATGTGCAGGGTTTTGGAGCAGTGGGAAGAGGAGGGGTGTAGTATAATTTCAAAAAAGCATTTATTCAGTTCAAAATTCAAGTAAGATATCAGAGCTTAGTTGCAGTAAAAAAAAGAGAATAATATGGTTTTCAAAGGCTGCTGCGATTGGGTCCATGCAAGTAGGGTTTTCCTCCTTGAGGAAAGGGATGGTTGTGCCAGCCTTGAAACCTGTGGGTGCTCTATCTTGAAGAATTTACTGCTGGACAATTACTCTCCAGCCTTTCCTTTTTAGGGAAGATTGCTGAAAAGGTGGTTGAGTTACAGCTGTAAAAGACAGTAGAAAGAAATGGATTGTCTGCAGGCACAATATTGAGACAGCATTGACTGCATTAATGGGTGAATCTGAGTGGTGTAATAGTATGCAGAAATGATGTTGGGAGGAAGAACTTCAGATTGGATAACCATCATATAAAAGATAGCAATAGCAATAGCTCTTTGACTTATATACCGCTTCACAGTGCTTCACAGCCCTCTCTAAGCAGTTTACAGAGCCAGCGTATTGCCCCCAACAATCTGGGCCCTCATTTTACCGACCTCAGAAGGATGGAAGGCTGAGTCAACCTTGAGCCTGGTGAGATTCGGACTGCCAAATTGCAGAAGTCAGCAGAAGTAGCCTGCAGTACTGGCTGTTATGGAGATAGCTCCATCCATAGAAGGAGGGAGTATGGGAAATGTTTTAGAAGAGACTCTCCTTAGTTTTCCAAAGAGTAGAAGGTAAGGATGGGAGAAGCACTTTCAGACTTGCAATTCTGTTAATGTAACCATACAATAAAGATAGAACTGGTGCTGTATTCAAGTTGTGCTCTATGTCTAACCCTAACCCTAACCCTGATGGTTAATAGGTAGAGCCACAATGGGAGTGGTGTTACTTCTTGATTTCCCAGTGGCTTTTAAAACCACAGCCTGTGTGGTTTGGGGAAGTGGGCACTGTTCACTCACATTTCTACTTCATCCATCTTTATAGATGAGATGTTGTTTTCTTCTGACCACATCCTGTTGAGAGTGGGAGGCTAGAGCTTAATGGCAGATAGCATTCTGCTTTAACTAATGTTCCTCATAGCAGACATTTTGTAGATGGCAAATCTTCCTACACAGCCATTTGGTAATTTGAGCCAATTGAGCAAGATCTCAAGACTTTAAATATATTCACTACTCAAAAAGGTCCTTGATCCCTGCTATAAAGTATTCTACTGGGAAGTTCAACATGGCCTTTTGAATTATTTAATCTTATCAGATTTATGCATTTTAAGAAATGAGCATCTCATATATGCATGTTGATATTTACCCCTCTATGGTGAGAGAACAGAGGGGTTTAGTTATCGACCCATCAGCTCCAATTTTGTTCTGACCACCGCGGTGAGAGAGCGGTGGGTTGCCCATTTTGACTCTGGCCCGAACAGGTGTGAGAGGCCTGTTCGCTGTGTGGAACTTTTTGGACACTGATACCTGAACCATTTACTCTTCACCTAGACACTTCACTGCAGTGTAATATCTATCACTTTTGCCGTAGGACGTTTTTTATTCCATCTCCATCCTCTATGAATTGTGACCTATTGTTTATGGTTGTTTACTCGCTAGCGGAGTTATGGGCCCTCAGGACTGCCCTTGTCCTTGAATTGGCCCATCAGGTTACCGACAGCTTACCTTAATGACGGATCCTGGGATCCCGAGAGGTGGCATGGCAACCAAGGGTTAAATTTTAAATTGGGAAAGGGACGACTTTTAAAAATTTTAATTCGGTGTTTTAATGGGTTAGGGAGGAGGGTTGGGGTTCAGCCCTTATTGGTAGAGACTGGTTTGTCTGGGCCGGTGAAGGGTCTCGAGTGGAGGGGCGGGGTGAAGGGGCCACGGGCCTGCATGAGCAGGGAGGGATTAATAATCCCTAGGGCGATCGGTTATGGCAGGGGTGGACGAGACAGAGGGCCAAATTATGTGTGGGGAGGCGCCCCGCTGTTTAGAGCAGTGAGCACCCTCAGGTCTCTGCCCGCCCCTGGGATCTTGGGTGGTGTGGTCCCTGGGCTCAGGCTGGTGTATGTAAATGCCAGATCTGTGGCTAATAAGGCCCCCCTCCTCCGTGAACTCATTGAGGAGGAGGCTGGGATCTGGCATGTATTACGGAGACCTGGTTGGGACCGAGGGGGTGTCCCTCTGTGTGATTTATGTCCCCCAGGTTTCCGGGTGCTGCACCGGCCATGAACCCAGGGAAGGGGCGGAGGAGTTGCCATTGTTATTAGGGAGACCTTGTTTCCAAGGGAGGCCACTGTCCCTCAGATTGGCGGGTGTGAGTCCCTCCTCCTGAAGTTGGGCCCGGGTGGTCGGCTGGGCCTGTTGTTGACGTACCTGTCCCCCAGCTGCATTGCAACGGCCCTTCCCAAGCTGCTGGATGCCCTCTCGGGGGTGGCGGTGGAGTTTCCCAGGCTTATTGTTCTGGGGGACTTCAACTTGCCCTCTCTGGGGGTGGCATCTGGATTGGCTCGGGAGTTCTTGGCATCCATGACAGCCATGGACCTGACCCAGGTGATTCAGGGGCCCACCCATGAGGGGGGGAACATGCTCGACCTGGTTTTTATCTTGGGGCAGTGGTGTAGTGATCTGGGGGATGGATCTCCGGTTATTCTACCCATATCATGGACAGATCACTATCTCCTGAGGCTGGTCTTCCAATCGGCTTCTCCTCGCTGCTGGGATGAGAAGCCGATACGATGGTTCCGCCCCAGGCGCCTGATGGACCCAGAGAGGTTTCAGATGGCCCTGGGGTTCTTGCCCACCTCCCTTGACCACAGCCCGGCCGAGACTTTGGTGGTTGCCTGGCAACAGGCGGCCTCGGCAGCCGACCGGGTTGTCCTGCCTCCCTCGCCGCAGACCTCGTTTGGCTCCTTGGTTTTCAGAGGAGCTTGGGGATGAAGCGGGAGGAGATGCCTGGAGAGCAGGTGGAGGACTAGTCGCTTCTGAGTTCGACCGCTCCAGCTAAGAGCCTATATTAGGACTTACCTGGAAGCGATTAGAGCAGCGAGATGTGCTTACTTCTCCACTCTGATCGGTCCACAGATGATCGCCCTGTTCAGGGTCACTCCCTCCTGCAATTGGAGGAGAGGGGGACCTCTGCGGGCAGAGCGAGGAATTTAGTTTACATCTAACGGATAAGATCGCCAGATTCGGGCCGCTTGGACTCCGACTGGCAGGGTTTGGATGATGGAGTGGCGATGAGTCTTGTGGATCCTATCTGGGTTGAGTTTGACCCTGTCTCCCTGGATGAAGTGGACAGGATCATGGAGGCTGTCTTCCACCACATGTTTATTGGACCCGTGTCCTTCCTGGTTGGTTTATGCCTCCAGGGAGGTTACACGTTGGCTCCAGGCAGTTGTCAACGCTTCTTTGAGTGAGGGGTTTTCCCGCCTGAAAGAGGTGGTGGTGAGACCCCTCAAGAAGCCTGCTCTGGACCCAACCATTTTGAACAACTATCGTCCAGTCTCCAACCTTCGCTTTTAGCCAAGGTTGTTGAGAGTGTGGTGGTTCAGCAGCTTCCGCTGTTCCTGGAGGAAACTGATTATCTCGACCTGTACCAATCGGGTTTCAGGCCCGACACAGCACCGAGACAGCATTGGTCGCACTGGTGGATGATCTCTGGAGGGCTCGGACAGGGTTTTTCCTCTGTCCTGGTCCTTTAGATCTCTCAGCTTTCATACCATCGACCATGGTATCCTTCTGCTGCCCGGGTTGGGAGTGGGGGCACTTTACGGTGGTTCTCCTCTTACCTTCGGACCGCTCGCAGTCGGTGTTGGCAGGAGAGCAGAGATCCTCCCGAGGCCCCTCACTTGTGGGTGCCCCAGGGTCGGTTCTCTCACCTCTCCTGTTTAATATCTACATGAAACCGCTGGGCGAGATCATCCGTGGTTTTGGTGAGGTATCATCAATATGCAGATGATACCCAGTTGTATATCTCCACCCCAGACCAGATCAGTGATGCTCTCTCGGTGATGTCCCGGTGCCTGGAGGCGTGCAGGCCTGGATGGGGAGTAACAGACTCAGGCTCAACCCGCCAAGACTGAGTGGCTGTTCTTACCGCATCTCGGTGTTCAGTGGATGTGCCATCTTTGGTCATGGGGGGAGGTGTTACCCCCGTGATAGGCGAGGAATCTGGGCGCCCTCCTGGATGCACAGCTCAATTTGGAGGAGCAAGTGGGAGCTGTGGCCAGGGGGCTTTTGCCCAGGTTCGGCTGGTTCACCAGCTCTGCCCTTACCTGAACCAAGATGCCCTTCGAACAGTCACCCATGCTCGCACTTCCAGAATCGACTACTGCAATGCTCTCTACATGGGGCTACCCTTGCGGATTACTCAGGAGGTTGCAGCTGGTGCAGAATGCGTTGCATGGCTGTGATGGGGGTATCCCGATACTCCCATGTTACACCCCTCCTGCGCGACTTGCATTGGTTGCCGGTTGCCTCCCGGTCTCCTTCAAGGTGTTAGTAATAACTTATAAAGCCCTAAATGGCTTGGGTCCAGGGTACTTGCGGGAACGCCTCCTGCCTGCATCACATTCCGATCGCCCTGCGCTCCCACAGGAGGGGCCTCCTGGGAATACCGTCCGGTCAGGCATTGTCGGCTGGCAGGTTCCCAGGGCTAGGGCCTTTTCTGTGGGAGCCCCCTATGGAATCAGCTCCCTGCGGATCTTCGCTTGGCCCCTGATCTCCGCCTCCTTTGTTGAGACCTGAAGACTTGGCTATTTCAGCAGGCCGGCCTGGATTGACCATGGGGCGGTTGTTTTAATAGCATTGTTTATTATTGTAATTTTAACTGTTTTAATGTTTCTTGTAATTTAGACTTGTCTTTATTTAATATCTTTTTATTGTATATATGTTCTTTTTATATGTTCGCCCTGAGTCCTTCGGGAGAAGGGCGGCATACAAGTCTAATAAAATAATAATAATAATAGGATTAGGGAAACTCTTTCTCTACATCCCCCTTACCCCACCCTCATACATGCAGAGAGATAATGTGTGAACATGTATATTAATTATGAAAGTCTAAGTGAAAGGCAGAGGGATTTTTAAAAAAGCCCTTTATTCTGTTGCTCTCCGAAAATCTGCAGCAATATCTAATTGAGATTATTACGATTAGGTTATACAACTGCAATTTAAGAATCACTGTCATGAAATCCTTCTATTCAATTGACATAAGGCCTTAATGAATGTTTCTTTGCAGATCAAAATGAATAGAAGGATTCATAAGGATAAACATGTGCTGTCAAGTTCTTCTGATCAAAAATGGAAGTTGCCTGCAGATTTGATAAAACAAGTGGCCAGCAACACTACTAGCAGAAGCAAAGTTAGACCTACTAGATACATTCTCTTTCCACTGCAAGACTTCGAGGAGGGAAAATCTTCTAACCCTAAGATTACAAAGCAAAATTAAACTTTCCTGACAACAGAAAGAAATGAGTTTTGCCCACACTTATAAAATACCCGAAGGGCGCACACATATTACTAAGGCACAGCAAATAGCAAGATTATTTCATACCACAGTGAAGACTAACTGAAACACCACCAGTCACAAACTAGTTGCTTAGTCTGTGTCAAAAATGGCATGTTAGGACTTGCTCTCTCTATGGTTATGTAAATTCATGTCCTCCCTATGAGAATTAATCTCACAGCCTTCCCGCCAAGGTCTTTTAATGCTAAGAATGCTCCTCACATATTCTCTGCTGACATATATCATTCAGGTCACAGATTGTATGAGAGTTGCCTTGAACTGAAGATACAGATACATCCATACACTATTCTCCTTCATTCCATCAGCCTCCATCATAAAGGCTATAAAAAGGTTACAGAGCAGATCAGCATGTCTCTACTTTTAGAAATTGTAAGGGTATCCAATTTCAATAAACTGAGTTTATAAAGTCTGAAAATGTCTCCTAATTTCCTAGCAAGCCATCCACCACATGCTCCAACCCTATATAATCTATATAAGTGTAGCAATTAACAGTCTAGATCCAGGGATCAAGTCACCCTCAAGTCACTTTGGTTCTATTACTATCTTTATCTCACAATTTTTTTATGAGGATAAAATTCATACCAGAAAATTATGAATGCCATTTAAAATTTTGGGAGGAAAACCAGGAATATAATTAACAGGTGTCTAAATAAAATGAAGTAAGGTCATAAAAACAAAAATCTTAGAGGTGATCTAGTCTAACCCACTGGTCAGTACAGAAATATCTCTGGCAGAAAACCAACCAGGCAATTTGGAGACCTGTTGTAAAGAAGCATTTAATATTTACAAATCGCCGTTCTCTCTTCAACTCATTGCAGCCAATTAATACTCATAGTTCTATGCAGCAAATATGCAGTGAAAATCAAATGAAGGGAATAGGTATTTTTACAGATATTACCTCCTAAGAAAAGAAGAAAGCATGCTCAGATTTACAACTTTTGGAACACATCCAGCTTGGAGAATGTCAAGCCAATACTTAATAATAAAACTTCCACTTTGATATTAGACCCTTTTCCCAGTATCAAAACATTACCAGATAGAAATATGTGACTCTGAACTAAAATATCAGTGCTTTTTCACATTACCTTGTTCCAATTATCCATTCAAAATTATGAATGTATTCATTGAAATATTTATCTTCAAACTGTCACAATTTCAAAGTAGGAACAGTATTGTTAAAAATAGTGATTTTATGTGCAACTACCCTAAAAAGGGCATCTCTTTCACTTATTGCCAATGATCATGGCTAGTTGTTCTGTCTGGATTGTAGCTACCATGACCTCTGATAGGTGGATTCCCCTATTTCTTTATCCCTCCCACCTGAACCAAGAAAATAAGCACAAATTGCTTTCCTTACCATGTGGTTTCAATTGACAGGCCTTTTGAGTGAGCCCCACCCCCACCCCTTACCCTGACATCCCTCATACTATTGAGGTGAGATTAGCCCCAACCCCATTAACCTTTCAGAAGCTTCTGACAATATGGTTCTTCCAGAAACCTTGAGGATGCTGGGCGGGGCGAGTGGGGGCTACATGATGAATGAATTGTGTTTAGATGAATATTTTCATTTATATTTACATTTTAAAGGGTTTAAATAGCTGTGATATTGTTTAGGCTATTGGTTTTATGACACCCAGTGTCATGTTTAGGGAGATGGGCAGCTAAATAATATAATAAAAATAAAACTATAATAAAAATAAAACAATAATAAACTAAAATAATAAAAGAAAATATAAATAAATAAATAAATAAATAAATAAATAAATAAATAAATAAATAAATAAATAAATACTCATCAAAGCTGATACCAGTCAAAGCATAGAAAAACTTAAAGAAATAGTGCAAGATCAGAAGATGTAGAGAGATCCGGTCCATATAATTGCCAAGAGTTAGACACAACTGAATAGATAACAACAACAACCTTGTCATCATGTAATTAAATATGCCCCGACAATATCAGTCTGACTATCCCAATATTAGAATTGACAGATTTAGAATTATAGCAGACTGCTGATAGCATACCACTAACTTTTCTCATTCCCCCTAGGTTAAAGCAGTGCTGAAAAGTGATTTTCTGCCTATTCAGTGTTAAGTACAGTTAAGGTTGAGAAGCAAGCACTTTCCACTGCCTTCTTCCACACGCATCAACCCTAATCCATGCTCAATCTTCATTCTAAGATTTCTCTACTTGCATCAGTTGTTATCACTCTCAGCTTCCTAGTAAATCAAGGGTGTGATCTGGCTGTCTAATGGAAGAAAACTATTAGAGACAGCGGTGTCAACTTTCTAAGCTGGCCTTTTAGTCTACAGCTCTAAATATACAACATGTATTAAGAAATAATAATAGACTTCATGCAAAAGATTAGTGATGGCCATTTCATTCACTGGGCTAATAGCCAACCTGTCTCCAAGTTTAATACTGAAGAGTGATTCTTAATATTAAACTATAATACTACTCTTGTAATGGAACCATGAATTTTATTGGCAAAACCAAGGACATACTGCATACTTACTTTGAAAGCTAATGTTATAAAATTACTGGAGCTACTACATTATCTCACTATGTAGCCAATGCACCCAACCAATAAAACTAATAAAATAAACCCCATAAAGGCAGGAGAAAATTGAGACCTCACTCAACTTTAACATCTCTATCACCAACTTCCCAACCTCCTGCACAATTTGGTACCTTGCACAAATTCTAAACTGCATACAAAGCCTAAATAAGACTAACCGACCTGCTTTTACAAATGCACCCTTTTAAGAATGGTGGTAGGGCCAGGAATTACTTCCACTTTCCCTTAAACAATTTTCATTGATTAAGAAGCGTATCTCTCTATGAAGGCACAGATGTGAACACAATAGCAAAATCCTCAGCGAAATCAATGCATCTAACCAGGCATAGGGCCTTGGTGGCTCAGGCTGTTAATTGCCTGCACTTAAGTTCCAGCTGCCTACAACTGCTGTAGGCTCGAATCCCACCAGGCTCAAGGTTGACTCAGCCTTCCATCCTCTCGGGGTAGGTAAATTGAGGACCCAAGATTGTTGTGGGCAATAAGCTGACTTTGTAAAAATGCCGCTTAGTAATAAGCAGGCATATACAATGGAATGAAGGCTATTGCTGAGCACACTGGGTTGTATCCCAAAAATTGTAAGCCACCCTGAGTCTTCGGAGAAGGGCGGCATATAAATGTAATTAAAAATAAAAAATAAATAAAATAAATAAAACACTGAAATTGAGGGAAATAGTAAAGAGAAGATTTGGCTTAGCATGCCAAATGGGTTGTCATAATTCATTTTCACTTTCAGTGGTATCATTTATCCACTGACACATCTCTTTCAGAATCTCTGTTTTTCTTCTTGGAAAGCATTCTGGCAGTTTCTAGAGTGTTGCAGGACTTTTGGGATGAGATCTAGGCTCCACTATGAGTAACCTGTGGATAGGTTCTTGAGTAGGGGCAGGTTCAGGCAAAAAAGTAAATATACAGAGGTGGTGAAAGATGGCAAGGATTCAGGCAAGGTCTATTTGTAGAGGAGATGAAGGAAAGGAAAGAAGAAATAACCCTAATAGATCCACTCAGGTTTCTTTCCCCATATCAGTTATTAAGTTTAAAAACTCTAGGTTAAAAAGGTTAGAGATATATGTGCTCCAAAGTCCCTTGAATTTTAAAAAACAAGCACTAAAATAAATGAAACTTGATGAATTTTAAGTTATTACAGCTGTATATAACAGCCAGTATTGCACTACTAAGTATTAAAAGAATCGGCTCTGAGAACATTAGATGATTAAAAATAAAACAAATAAAAAACAAAAACAAACAAACAAAATAAAACCCTTCCAAAGCCTATGGACTTGATTCTGCTGCCATTCCTATTAAAAGCCTTGAGAACACAAACATGAATTACTGTTGTGCTGAGTTTTAGTGGCAGCAAAGGAGGATTGAAAATTATTGTTTGAAACTCAAGTAAAAAGGGACAACAGGAAAAAAAACTTACAGTGGGTAAAATATTTGAGTCAAGGTCTGAAGCACATATTAATGAGAAGCAGAATCATGGGAAAGAAGGCTGCAGGGTACCTAATATATATATATATATACTAAATATTGATAACTTACTGCCATAGATAGGAGGCTCAAGTGCTATCAGCAGAATTTAGATAGTGGGAATTTTTCTAGGCTCCTAACCTGTAAGAAGATTGATGAAATGTTGGCTTCCAGTCTATGACCAGAGCTGATCCAAGTACCATTTGCAAATGAGAAGACCTGGTGAGCATCCCAAATTTGGAACACCCCTGCTGACACCAATGCACTGCCTTTTCTAGTGGCAAACTGAAATATTTTTCTATGCACAGAGCTTTTGAAGTAATTTTTGAATGCCACTCTATGTTTACAATTCAACTTATTGTCAGGATTGTCAGGCATAGGAATGTTTTATGAGTTGACACTTATTTTATTGTATCTAATTTTTCTGATCTAAAGCTTTAGGATGAAGATGTGGTACACAAATTCCCAAAACACCTATAGAATCCAAGAGGGAATTTACAGAGGTGAAACTGAAAACATGCAAAAGGACTGCACATTGTCAGCTCTTGTAGGGAGAAGCAAGTAAAAATGTAATCTACATTACCTGCAGGAGTAAGCAGTAATTTATAAACATTAGATTTCCAATGAAATCACAATGTGTTCAAAGAAAATCATCTCAACCAGCTATTTGACAACAATGCATTTTTTCCAGCCCAAATGTAGGTGAGGAAACTTTGACCATACTAGAGTTACAGAAGCAATAAGAACTGTGGCAGGATCAACTTCCTTCAAAGTTTTGCTTCGGATTTTTTTTCGTATTCTTCTCAGGGAAGTATATTTTAAATAAAAAATTATTTTATCTCCTTCAGTTTTAATGAGATTCCTCCCTGTTGCCACTTATGGGTTAAGAAAACACGTCCACTGCAATCATCTCTGGTCAATGGCTTGTGAAGAACTGGTGCTTAAATAATATCCCCAAGGAGGCCAAAATCTATTCCCTGACACCATCATGGTGATTCCCTGACACCATGATGGCGAACGTGCCACAGGTGGCATGCAGAGCCATTTGTGCGGGCATGCAAGCCCCAGGCAAACTTACCTCATTGCACATGCGTGTGCCTCCCAGGTGATTTTCAGGCCTTTTTCAGCCTTCCAGAGGCTCGAGGGAAGCCTCTGCAGCCTTCAGAGGCTGAAAAACAGGCCTGTTTCGCCACTTCCTGTATTTCCGGAAGTGATGCAATGGGCCCATTTTTCGGCCTCCAAAGGCTGCAGAGGCTTCCTCGAGCCTCTGGAAGGTCGAAAAAGGCCTGAAAATCAGTTGGGAGGCACATACATGTGCAGTACAGGTAAGGGGGTGGTGTGGGGGGGACGATCGCATGCACATGTGCAGGGGGCAGGGCGGGCTGCACGCATTGCCTTCTGGGTGCTAGCATGTGAGCGAGCGTGCATGAGCGCGTGCACAATTTTCAGCATAGGAGCCCAAAAAGGTTAGCCACCACTGCCCTAACACATCTTTTCTCCAACTTGGGATTTGAAAGTACTAATGTGATATGCCTTGCAGATGTTCATTGTTGAGTATGTGGGTGTACACAAAAATTCATCATCTCATGATGGTTTAAAGGGTTTCTATTCAGGTTTGCTGGAACACAACTCAGCTCAACCAAGAACCTGACTACAGGTAGTCCTTGACTTACAACAATTCATGTCATGCCTGGTGGAGACTGACTCGAGGAAGAGGGAGGAACAGCCAACAGGGAGTGGGATGTGGCTCCAGAGGTGGTGGAGGAGAGCTGGGGAAAGGGCAGAGGCCGGCTGAGCAATCAGAGGAGGTTTCCAGGCCCATCTCCTATCCATCCCAGGGCACACAGGGGAGGAGAGGATCAGAAAAGCATGGTCTACTCAGGAGGAGGGGGCCATGATCCTCCTCAGGGCTTACAGCTGGGAGCTATGTATATAAGTTCGTAAATGCATTGTTAGAATTGCTGGAGTCAAAGTTAGTGTTTTAGTTCTAAAGAAGGTTTATCTTGGTTGGCGTTCTTCCAACGGATTCTCCCGATTTATCTTCCTGAAGCTGGCATTTATCTATCCTGGTCTGTCGAGGAACTTTATTCAATGCGGGTTTGTTTTTGGCTTTTACTTCATTATCGGCTCTTTGAATGTGAACTGTGTTTCTTGCCTTTGAAATGTTATTTTGACTCCTCCACTGTGAACAATTAAACAGTGAAGCCAAGCTGAAGGCATTAAAGGACTTTTAGTTATGTTTTGGATA
>CM019148.1:299490913-299661995 GCA_009733165.1 Naja naja
CACTGACCACCAACCAAACCATCCAACCTACCCAAGACTCGCCAAACCTCAAACACAGACCCCACCACCCATCTAGAGAAACCACCAAATCCAAAATAAAAAGCCTCACCATCAGTGAAGAGATCCAACAAAGAATCATCCCCAGAGAAAAATCATCTAGATGCCCTCTACAGGCCTCCCAAGATTGCCAAATTTCAAGACCCAAGCTCCATAGGCCCTACACAGAATCCATCACCTCACACGCATAAAATTCTTTCCACTTCATAGAAACAATAAAGAAACAAAACCTACAACCCAGTGACCTACTTGTGAGCTTCGATGTCATATCCCTCTTCACTCAAGTACCTATTAAAGAAGCCTTGACAGCTATCCAAAACAAATACAACCCCCCTAAGCACATCCTAGATCTGACCAACCATTGCCTTTCCAACGCGTACTTCGTCCACAATGGACGGAGATGTGGACGGATGGAGGGAGCACCTGTGGGATCACCCCTCTCGCCCGTCGTGGCTAGCCTATGCATGGAGCATTTTGAGGCCAATGCTCTAGACAAATCCGAGTACAGACCCAGGCTCTGGCTTGGATATGTGGATGACACTTTCGTGATTTGGCCACACGGGAAAGAGGAACTGGACGGCTTCCTCACACGTCTCAACAGCCTACACCCCAAGATACAGTTTGCCATGGAAGCAGAGGCCAGCGGTCAGCTTCCGTTCCTGGACGTCCTAGTTTACAAGGGACCCGGCGGCTCCCTAGGACGCACCATCTGCCGGAGGAGGACACACACTGACCGCTACTTGGATGCGCAGTCCCATCGCCACCCTGCGCAGATCGGCTCCGTGGCCGGGACCCTCATCTCCAGAGCCGGGCGCCTGGCTGGCAGAGACCACTTGAGAGCGGAGTTGCACGCCCTCACTGACGTGTTGATGTCCGGTGGATTCCGGAGAAGCACAATCACCGGCCTGGTCCGAGGGGAGACTCCCCCCGGGGGCCGGGACACAGAGCAGGACGGTGGCGTCGCCCTCCTCCCTTGCATCGGGGGCACCACAGATGGAGTCGGCGGGGTTCTCCACGGGCGCAGTGTCGGGACAGCCTTTGGCACTGATCAAGGGGTAGCCGACATCTTGGGAGGCCCCGGGGACGGGATCCGGCTAGGGAACCAAGGAGTTTGTAGAGTGCCGTGCAGGGTTTGCCCAGCCACATGCATTGGACGAGCCAACAGGAGAGTGAATGCACGCGTCGCAGAGCACAAGAGCGCAGTCAGAGGAGAGGAAGGGACTTCCTCCCTTTTCCAGCACCTTAAAGCCACGGGACATGAAATTGATTTTGGGGGATCCAGACTTGTCTCCAGTGCTGAGCACTTCAACAGGAGAATGATTGGGGAGGCCATCGAAGTGGAGAGACACCCCCATGGCATGAATGGACGGGATGGTGCTTCCCGCCTACCGGACATCTGGAAACTAGCCCTGGTCAACGGGCGGGTCCCGGCCACAGAAGCCAACACCGGACCCAAGGTGACACATGGTGCCACCGCCAGTCTCCTTCACCAGACTCGGGCCCGGGCCCACGCCACAGATGGAGGGCGGCCACCGTCCAGGGGCCAGACCATGGCTGCGGCACCGGCTGCTGCACCCCCCTCCAACCCCCAGACTGGGCAGGCTGACACGCGCTATGGACACATGGCCGGGCCTCGAACTCGGAGCCAGACCAGGGCCCGGAGTGCCGCGTCACGGCCTTCCACCCAGGATACTACATCGCAGAACTCAGGAGATCACAGCGCAAGGCATCGGGAGGTTGCGGCACAGACAACGACCCAGGAGATTGCAGCGCCACACCCAGGACATCACAGCAGTGGAACTCGGAGGGTCATCGCACAGCCCATTACCCAGGTCGTTACAACACAGGGGGCTGAGAGACACACCTCCAGCACCTCGGCCACACAGGGTCTCAGGAGAGGGCCGTCCGGTCTGCGTGCATCAACTCCACAGACCAATCAAGAGGTGGCAACACATCCAACTCTGGAGTTTAAAGGGGAAGGACGGCCACGATCGCACACTTCTCCCAGGAGAACGAGGCTGAAGGCACCAGCCTGAAGATGACGGATGATTTCGTCAAACGTTGCCAAGGTATTCTCAACCTTACACGGGACAAGACCCGAATACACCAAGACCTATATATATATATATATACATACATACTAAATATTGATAACTTACTGCCATAGATAGGAGGCTCAAGTGCTATCAGCAGAATTTAGATAGTGGGAATTTTTCTAGGCTCCTAACCTGTAAGAAGATTGATGAAATGTTGGCTTCCAGTCTATGACCAGAGCTGATCCAAGTACCATTTGCAAATGAGAAGACCTGGTGAGCATCCCAAATTTGGAACACCCCCTGCTGACACCAATGCACTGCCTTTTCTAGTGGCAAACTGAAATATTTTTCTATGCACAGAGCTTTTGAAGTAATTCTTGAATCCCACTCTATGTTTACAATTCAACTTATTGTCAGGATTGTCAGGCATAGGAATGTTTTATGAGTTGACACTTATTTTATTGTATCTAATTTTTTCTGATCTAAAGCTTTAGGATGAAGATGTGGTACACAAATTCCCAAAACACCTATAGAATCCAAGAGGGAATTTACAGAGGTGAAACTGAAAACATGCAAAAGGACTGCACATTGTCAGCTCTTGTAGGGAGAAGCAAGTAAAAATGTAATCTACATTACCTGCAGGAGTAAGCAGTAATTTATAAACATTAGATTTCCAATGAAATCACAATGTGTTCGAAGAAAATCATCTCAACCAGCTATATGACAACAATGCATTTTTTCCAGCCCAAATGTAGGTGAGGAAACTTTGACCATACTAGAGTTACAGAAGCAATAAGAACTGTGGTAGGATCAACTTCCTTCAAAGTTTTGCTTCGGATTTTTTTTTGTATTCTTCTCAGGGAAGTATATTTTAAATAAAAAATTATTTTATCTCCTTCAGTTTTAATGAGATTCCTCCTGTTGCCACTTATGGGTTAAGAAAACACGTCCACTGCAATCATCTCTGGTCAATGGCTTGTGAAGAACTGGTGCTTAAATAATATCCCCAAGGAGGCCAAAATCTATTCCCTGACACCATCATGGTGATTCCTGACACCATGATGGGTGAGCCACAGGTGGCATGCAGAGCCATTTGTGCGGGCATGCAAGCCCCAGGCAAACTTACCTCATTGCACATTGTGCCTCCCAGGTGATTTTCAGGCCTTTTCAGCCTTCCAGAGGCTCGAGGGAAGCCTCTGCAGCCTTCAGAGGCTGAAAAACAGGCCCATTTCGCCACTTCCTGTATTTCCAGAAGTGATGCAATGGGCCCATTTTTCGCCCAAAGGCTGCAGAGGCTTCCTCGAGCCTCTGGAAGGTCGAAAAAGGCCTGAAAATCAGTTGGGAGGCACATACATGTGCAGTACAGGTAAGGGGTGGTGTGGGGGACGATCATGCACATGTGCAGGGGCAGGCGGGCTGCACATTGCCTTCTGGGTGCTAGCATGTGGCGGCGTGCATGAGTGTGTGCACAATTTTCAGCATAGGAGCCCAAAAGGTTAGCCACCACTGCCCTAACACATCTTTTCTCCAACTTGGGATTTGAAAGTACTAATGTGATATGCCTTGCAGATGTTCATTGTTGAGTATGTGGGTGTACACAAAAATTCATCATCTCATGATGGTTTAAAGGGTTTCTATTCAGGTTTGCTGGAACACAATTCAGCTCAACCAAGAACCTGACTACAGGTAGTCCTTGACTTACAACAATTCATGTCATGCCCCTGGTGGAGACTGACTCCGAGGAAGAGGAGGAACAGCCAACAGGGAGTGGGAGTGTGGCTCCAGAGGTGGTGGAGGAGGCTGGGGAAGGGCAGAGGCCAGCTGAGCAATCAGAGGAGGTTTCAGGCCCATCTCCTATCCATCCCAGGGCACGCAGGGAGGAGAGGATCAGAGAAAAGCATGGTCTACTCAGGAGGAGAGGGCCATGATCCTCCTCAGGGCTTACAGCTGGGAGCTATGTATATAAGTTCGTAAATGCATGGTTAGAATTGCTGGAGTCAAAGTTAGTGTTTTAGTTCTAAAGAAGGTTTATCTTGGTTGGCGTTCTTCCAACGGATTCTCCCCGGTTATCTTCCTGAAGCTGGCATTTATCTATCCTGGTCTGTCGAGGAACTTTATTCAATGCGGTTTGTTTTTGGCTTTTACTTCATTATCGGCTCTTTGAATGTGAACTGTGTTTCTTGCCTTTGAAATGTTATTTTGACTCCTCCACTGTGAACAATTAAACAGTGAAGCCAAGCTGAAGGCATTGAAAGACTTTTAGTTATGTTTTGGATTTTGTTATATTTCTGAGATACTCTGGGTCATCCCAGTTCACTTCGTGACTGTTTGAAGCTAGAACAGCACTGAAAAAAAGTGACTTGTGAGCATTTTTCCCATTTATGACCATTGCAGCATCCCCGTGATCACATGATTTATATTCGGATGCTTGGCAACTGACTCACATTTATGACGTTTCCAGTGTCCCAGGGTCATGTGATCCCCTTTTGTGACCTTCTGACAAGCAAAGTCAATGGGGAAACCAGAGTCACTTAACAACCATGTTACTCACTTAACAACTGCAGGGACTCCCTTAACAAATGTGGCAAGAAAAGTCATAAAATGTGGAAAAACTCACTTTACAACTTTCTCCCTTAATGACATAAATGTTGGGCTCAGTTGAAGACTACCTGCACATTCAAACAGAAATGGTCTCTCACTTTTTGATCGTGCTTGAAATGCCAGGGGTGGACAGCAGCCTAGAGACCATATCCAAGTAGTTTTGAATCCTCTTGAGAAACAAGATGAACATCTGCAGAAGCCTAACTGGTATGGGAAAGAGTTATGAATCATTATGTGAAAGCCACTTGCAAGCAGAACCCTTTGGTCTGAATAATCTGGTGTTTCTCTGACAAACCAGTGACTATTTGACACATCTGATGTAGCACAATCTCCCCCTGAAGGAACAGAAAATTAGGGTTGGGTAATTTAAGGTAATTAACCATGAAAATGCAGTGAGCACGTGTGATGGAATTTGCTATGATGTCAATGGGCAGGATTTTTTAAATGCCACGTTATTGTTTCTATGAGTGCTTAAGACCTTTGCTTACCAGAGCATAGGCGATGCATTAAATCAAGTCACAATGTTAATCAGTTTAGCTCGGTGTGGTCATTTCACACTAACTGGCAAGAGTTCTCTGAGATTAAAGGTAGATATAATGTCCTACTTTTGTTTTTGTTTTTACTAGTGATGCCTTTATCATTTAAAATCACTGAACTATCTGCTTTTTCCTGAGCAAGGTGAGGACAGGATGCTAATTTGCTTGCATTCCCTAACAGAATCTCACAGTGACATCAACTGAAATAAACTGTAGAGATACACAGAGGAAAGTACATCCATGGAGTGGACTGTTATGTTGTTTTCAGAAGACTATTATTAAGGTTTTTCTGAAAGAGATGATTACATTGGAGGCATGTTAATTCTTCCCTCTTCCACATTTAAATAAAAACCTTTTGAATCAAAAGAAAGTGGCAACAGAAAAGGAGCATGTAACCAAATTGTGATTGGTGAATGTTTGTTATTAATGTTCAAGCAGACTTCACTAATGGAGGAATTTGTTTACAGGATCTGCTATGTCAGAGATTAATTTAGTAATATAGTATACTGTATCACTATTTAGTAATACAGAATCCCATTATAGTAAAAGTTAATTTGCTATATGAAAATTATTTGAGTCCATTCTTAAAAAGTGATTGAAAGATTCTTCTCAAAGTAATCAACAGTATGGAAGTAATACTGCTTTAAAAGGAAATTACTAATTTGGTTCATGAAAAAAATAGCTAACTGATGAGAGCAGCCTTCCACAACCAGATGCCCTCTGGACGTGTTGGATTTTAAATTTCATAATTCCCATCAGCATAACGCACAGGAGAAGAAATCTAGCATTATCTAGAAGGCGACAAATTGGGGAAATCCTAGATTAACTTGGTAATTTAAGGTTTTGATGGCCAAAGATAATTCAATCCATTAAGGACATGCAGCTAACATGATCAAGATTCTATTGGCTTGAGTTTTGAAGTGTTTTAGTATTGAATCTTGACAGATTCTTTAAAATAAATGTTAGGCAACTGTTAGGCTCCTTAGGCCATCAAAAAGCTTCTACATATCCATTAATTCATATCTTAGAAAGAGAAGGAACTAGATCCTGCTACAAGGTTCTTGTGTAGAGAAGGTAAGTATGGAAACTAGAGGAGAAGAGAGGACAGTCCATGTTTCCCATGTTTACCTGTGAGGGATGAAAATTGTAGGGTTAAATACAGGTGGCTATTAAAATAAAGAAAATCAGTTACTTACACAGTTTCATCATTCTTGAATTCCAGTTCTCCATAACTGTCTTCAAAATCCTCTCCACCTCCTTTTGCTGTTCCTTCAACTGTTCTAAAGGGGACTATGACTGTACCCCGTGCACCAGATGTTCTAAGAACTTTCACCTCCATCACCCCAATGCTCTCACTGATATGTATCACACCACACTCGAAGGTGAAGATGCCTGCATGGTCATCATCTAAGATAGTCACAGTAGCCACACAAGGTGAGACCAGTATGGCCTTGGGATATGGCAGTTTGTTGAGTTCAGGAGGTTCCTCTGCATCAATCACCCGTAGGTTGCTAAGACGCACAAAAAAGTGCTCATCCTCTTCAAAGATATCATCATCAATGATCCCTATGGAGAATTCTTTCTGGGTCTCCCCAGACTTCAAAACAACTGTCCCTTCTGTAAATTCGTAGTCAGCCCCAGCATTAGCAGAGCCATCTTCTGTTTTGTAATCCACATATATGGTCTTGGAGACATCACCTCCTTTCCGGACAACAGTTAGGAGGACAGCACCACAGTTCTCAAGACACTGATAGGAGCAAGGATCAAAATAAATTTTGGAGATGAATTCTTCTGGCTCCTCTGGCCGTACTTCATGCAAGCTAGTGCTCCTCTTGGCTTGCTCAGCTGCATGCTTTTTGAGAATATTTCCTGCTCCAGTCATCATCCTGGTAGCTTGAATCCGATAGAATGCTCTGCTTTTTTGCTGATGGGATAAAGCATAGTAGTTGGCCATTTCTACCAGCTGATCTAAGTCTTTTTCTGGGTGCTTTTGTTTCAGGTCCTTGAGGATCCGGATCATCTCTTTGCGAGACTCATCCACCTCTTTCCCCTCCATAGGCACTAGGTTTCCATCTAAAAAATGGGAGTTCATCATCTTACCATCCATTTCAATCCCTTTGGGGTGATCCCCTTCTGTTTCAATGATAATACCTCTGTGTTTGTCAGTACGGTACTTTTTGTGCATATATTTATAGAGAAACATCCTTCTGTCTGCAATCCAAGCCAGGATGACACAAACAGGGAAGAAAAACAGAGTGAGCAAGCCTTCCCATACCTGAACCACACCTGGAGAAAAGACCGCAAGGATCATGTATAGCCAGATATAGGCAAAGATGCTCCAAGCAGCTGTGACAAAGAAAACTCTCAAATGTTTTATCTTCCTTGTCTCCCCATCAGGAATGACATAGACACAGATGGCTATGATGATAAACATATTGAAAGCGGCACTACCAACAATGGTAGAAGGGCCCAGCTCACCAGCAATGAATCCATGACCACATACCTCTATCAATGACAAAAGGATCTCTGGGGCAGAGGAACCAAGAGCCATGAGGGTCAAATTGGAAACAGTTTCATTCCATATTCGGATGGTGGTGGTGATGGCTTCTCCGTTGGGTTTCCTGACTGTAATCTCTTTCTCTTGGGATGTAATGACCTCTATGGAAGCCATGAAACGGTCGGCAATGATAGAAACTCCAAGAAACATATATATGAGTGCCACAAAATAAACAATAACTCTGGCAATTTTGTCCCCCAAGGATGGGTTTTCTGGATACCATATTGGCAAGATAACACCCTCCTTGCACTCTGAAGAACCAGAGCATGTGTTGTTATGTCCTACATTTGGTGAATCTGTCCCTGTGCCAGCATCTACTTGTAGACCATGTAAAAATAAGACAAAAGTAAAAAGCCCAAACCGGAGGAAGGCTGAGGTGACAGGTTGTAACTTTAACCGCGCCATACACAAGGCTTAACATCCACAGCACAGGAGCAAAGATCTTCTGTTCAGGTTAAGAATCTGAAATAAAGAGATTAAAACCATGAGACTGAAAGAAATAAAATTGACATTGCAAATAGTGCAATTAATATTAACACGTTCTGTTATTCACAACTAGTTACACTACTTTGTGTATAGTAATCATATTTGGTTAATTTTACATGGATCACATGAGATTGTATTATTTGCTTATCAGTAGAATAGAGGGAAACTGTCTGTACTGAGCACAGAATAATCAACCCTTGTTATTTACTTTAGGCATTAGTATCTTGATATCAACTGAATTGTTACCAAAGAATCACATCAGCTATTCCAATTTTTCCAACGATACATTGGCACTTGTTTATGATATAACCCTATGAATTTTGGTTAGAATAAAATCCTAGTAATTCCTAGTAAAGAGCTCCAAAATGTGGTGAAGCCAACACTAACTTTAAATGACTGCTACTCTACCACCAAGGAGATTGGACTGAAAGATCCCTTCTAAGACACTCAATCAAGTCAGTGCCTGAATAAGAAGTTGAATCTCAGTTTCCCCAATTCAGCTTTCCCTGGTCCAAATCTAGCATCTTAACCAGATTTTGTTTTGATTTGAATGGTGTGAGTGGATGTGCACCTTGCAAGGTAGTCCAGACAAGAAGCACATCCAGAAGTGCTCACTGTACCATTACGGTACATTACACAATCTTGCAAGTCTGATGTAGATGTCTCTTCCCTCACCTTCACAGTTCAAGAAACTAGGGATGGTCTCTTTTTAGATGTTTACCTTTCTGTGGGTCTTATCTGACTATTGCCTACTCTACCACTCTTCCTTCTGTCTTCCAATTTTATTTTCACATACCATTGCAGTTGCTCTAACAACATTGAGGGTGTGGCATAGATATTTAAAATGAATGAATGAATGAATACAGAACAGATTCAATATTTCAGAAAATGATAATATTTTCTGTTAAGAACTGGGTGTCCACTTGAAAATCAAACAGGACGTAGATCTTATTTGAAGATGTAATACGACGTAGCAAATTGTAACTCAAGTCTACTCTCTTTTCTTTTTTATGGAAAGCATCACCAGAGAAGGTTGGCAAAACATCAGTGTAGCATATGGCCTCTTATACTGACCACCACACAGTGAAGTAAAGCTGCAGCAATAAAAATACATCCGATTTGAGATAAACTCTAACATCTATATGTGAAATAGTGTTTAGCTTGAGTATGCTAATTTTAATCCCAGAATTGAAAAAAGATTTTCTAAAAAGGTTTTCCTAGGGTGATGTTTTCCTAGGGTGATATGTAATCCAGATATGATGGACTAGAGCTGACAAAATTCTTAGATCACAATTCTGGGAGCTGTAGCTCAATGAATCTAAATTGGGAAAAGCTTCTTTAGAAAATTCTGTAAAATTTAGGACAGCCAAACAGTAAAACAACAATTAAATATCTTTGTGCATCGATTAAACCTGGCTGCAACTAATTTTCAGGGCTAGAACAGATAATAGCATCTAGCACTCAACATCCCTGGACTAAAAAAAATGATTATACAAGGTAGTCCTCGACTTATGTCTCTAATTCAGCCCAATATTTCTGCTGTTAAATGAGACATTTGTTAAGTGAGCTTTGCCTCATCTTACGGCCTTTCTTGCCACAATTGTTAAGTGACTCACTGCAGTTGTTAAGTTAGTAACAAGGTTGTTAAATGAATCTGGCTTCTCCATCAACTTTGCTTGTCAGAAGGTCGCAAAAATGATCACATGATCTTGGGACACTGCAACCGTCATAAGTATGAGTCAGTTGCCAAGCACCTGAATTTTGATCACATGACCAAGGAGGTGCTGCAAGGAGGTCATAAAGTGTGAAAATTGGTCATACGTCACTTTTTTCAGTGTCATTGTAACTTTGAATGGTCATTAAATGAACTGTTGTAAGCCACGGACTACCTATAGTTGGCAAAGTTGAGGGGAGAAGAAGCAAAAGACAACAGATAAAATGGGAGGATTGAGTCAAAGACTTATTTCTAGCAAGCAGTTGTCTGTGTAATTGTCAGAAGTCAGTGGCATCTAACTAACTCACGTCCAGTGGGCTAAACAAGCTATTTTGACATTTGAGGCCAATTACCTATAAGTTCTTCTTGCTGATAGTCCAAATGCAACATAAATAAATTAAATGTTACGGGTTGCCCTTTCATGGTATTCCAAATGCCTTGTTCTGTTAATAATATGGATGGACAGCTCCATTAAAATTGCCAACATGGAGAAATACACCATTTTTAATTTTTGAGCCATCAATACGGATAGCAAAATCAGCAGGGGTCGTGTGGGGTGAGACAGGAGCCTAGAAAATATTCATGCTGCCTTGAGAGCTCCTTCCCTCCTTCTCAGGAACTCAATCTCGCAGTTTGAGAAGCAGACTCAAAACACAAGGCCTATAAATGCTCACTATGGCCAAGGTCTATCTACTGTTTTCTTAAGTCTGAATTTAAACAATCTATATGCAGGCTCAAATGGTCAGACATTCCTATTTGGGGAAATGTTCAGTAGCATTGTTAGAGGAACTTTATGCACATGGAACAAAATAGTTTATATGCCTTATCACAGACAGGAAATACAGGTTATCAAAAATGCAAACAAAATGTAATATAAAGTACATTGCAAGAATCATTTGAATATTATTAGTGTAAGCAGGTATATCTAAAAGGGCAGTTTTCTCACTGGGTTGCCTCACTCACTTCTTCCTAAATATCAATGATTATTGATGTTTAATATCAATTAATAATAAAAAAATACAAAATCTTCCAGACTATTTAATCAGAACCAAAAGTAGAAGAAAGAAACAAATAATGATATGAATGGAAAGAAAACAGGGCTGACAAAGTGAAGGAAACAGGAGATAACTGATTTTGTAATATCTGGATCACAAATTCATGTGAAGCAGTCTTGAGATGGTTGAAGATTGAAATGAAATAACACATCTTCTAGGCTAGGAGTCCCCAAGCCCTGGTCTGTAGACTGGTAAAGGACTGCGGCATGCCAGAAACTGGCCCATGTAAATAAGTGAAGCCCCACTTCGGTCCACAGAAAAACCTCTCTATGTGGAAATGGTTCCTGGTGCCCAAAAGGTTGAGGGTCACTGTTCCAGGCATTACACTGATTGTTTCAGACATGTCCGATTCTTTCTGCCTTCCTCTCTGAAAATCCAGTCACTTATTTCCTTTTTTAATTGAATTTTTCTAGAGATCAGAGATTAAGACTACAAAACCTCAAGTCCTCTTTTTAATTAGTCAAAGTATATGAATGTTGCTGGAAGACTCAATGACAAATACTTTTAAGAGAGGTAGAAGACACATTTCTGTGCTCCCACAGTATGCAGTGACTAGAATTTCCAGTGCTACAAGTAAGACAGGAAGACAATGTTCTTTTACAGAAGATAAATATGTGAGTCGAGATCTAGTGAAGTATAGCTCAAGATTAAGCTTTCAGCCAGCAGCAACTGTGGTGTAATATCACTCATAATCCTTAGGGACAAATAGCCTTCAACAAAGAAAAGGCCAATAATTTTCAAATTCCGCAGGGGCATATTGTATGCCAATCTGTAACTGGAAACATAGAAACATCAAGAATCCAAGGGCACACTAAAGACTAACTGATGGCGCAGATTTCCAAAAACTGGAATCCTTGTTCCTCTTGATTAAATATATATGTGTATGTCATAACTATTTTTCTAAACAGTCACAAAATGCAACAGCATCCACTTGTTTTCAATTACTGTAAGATCATGCAATATTGAAATAATCTCACAGATTTTAACAGTATAATAATTCTTCAGCTTCGTATTGACCAACATGGTAATTCTTAAAGAGATTAGGGGAACTGTTAGGGAATGACAGGGCCATCCCAATTTAAAAGTTTATTGTGTAAGTATGTTTGAGATCATGCCCAGATTATATGCTACTTCACTTGAATCAGATGCTATCAGATACTTAGTTACCCTTCTTAAGAACATAAGAAAAGTGCATCTAATCCAGGATGGCCAACCAGATACAATCAGGAAATTCACAATAATAGCCCTATATTCTTCTTTTCCCCAAACACTTATCTAAAGTTGCCTATAATTAGGGAAACACTAGTAGCCATCAGAAAAAAAAGTAGTTGTCAGTAGTCCTGATCTTTTTGAATTTCTGTAGTCCCCTTTTAAAATCCTGTAAAATTGTAATCATGTCTGATGGTAGTGAGTTCCACAGTTAACCTATGTGCTAAGATGTTTACGTTTTTAAATGGGCCCTAGTCAACAAACTGCATCATGCCATACAATCCTTCAAAACACTTGAGCTTTCCACTTGCTTCCTGTTTAGATATTCCAAATAAAGACATAAACATGTATTATAATAATTGGAAATGTTGCTTGTCTAGAGAAATGCACAATCTTATGTTTGACTTATGTGAACCAACTGCCACTGTTGGCAGCAATTCCATCTCTTCTCAATATCCCTTTAAATTATGAAACATAACAATCAAGAGGTCAGGAATCCTCAGCCTTTTGGGGCCGATTGAGTGCATTTAGAATTTTGGAACATAAGGTGTTGCATAATGCGAGTTTATTTTGGAACATAATATGGGCACTCTCACAAAAAGGAGACCTCATGGGCATCTTGTCATCTATAGATGCCATGTTTGAGATCCAAACACTTCGTTAATAACTTTCTAAAATCAGCAGATATTGATCCTGTCAATTCATAAAATATTTATATGGTCTTTTTAGAGTTGCCAACAGAAAGGGAGGGGGGAGCAGTGCGGCAGCCTGGAAACCAAAAGTGCATTCCATAAATAGTTTTCAAAGATAGTAACTAGGTGACTGAAATTTCTGCCGTGCAAAATTCCAGCTGGAGAACATGATTGATCGAGACTCATGATTTAATTGTGGTTAACTGCTAGAATCATGACAGATCCTCTATTTCCAAACCCTTTTGTCCTCAAAAATATCTTGTCAGGATAGGCTGCCCCCCCCCTTCATTACTGAAAGAAGAATTGAATATGGACATCCCTGGACTGTGCACACTATCTAATGTGCACTGTGTATTGTGCACATTATGTCTATGTCATAGTCTATTGCTCTTTTTCCTTTTTCTATTGCAATTTTCCTGCAGAAAGGAAGTGAAATAAATGTATTCATGACTGGTCCTAAAAATCTTTTTCTCTCAAAAAAGATCCAGTTGATTTCCGACATTAGAATCCCATGTGTAATACAAACAGAGTGTACATGGCATCTAATGCTATGACTGTGTAAGGCATTTCACCCTCAAATTATAGTACACTGTAGAGATGGTGACTGGAATAAAAACAGTGCTAAGACTAATAACAATAAAGCAAACTAAAAGGAGCAATAGCAAAGTGCCTTGAGTTTTGTACAGTAGTTAGCCATGTGAAAACAGAGATGAGGAAGGAGGTTGCAATGAAAATACAGTCTCAAAGCCTGCGAAATGTATGGGTAAAGGTGAAGCTGAGAATAGATTAACTACTTCTATGCACATCCAGCCTCTTTGGAATAAATACACATATAACTAGGGAGGAAGGGTGAAGCAGTACTACTGAAGGACAGATGGTGATGGAAGTCTGTTGTGTTTATGGAGGTGTAAGGAAGATTTCTGGTACTAAACCCTCATGTGATGCACATCTTTCTCTAAGTGATTCTCAGAGATACCAGTTGTTTTATGTTTGAAATGTTCTTAACTTGCAAGGAAAGTTTCCACAGACCTGGGTAAAACTGAGAAGAAGAAAATTTGAATTGCATACCTATGTTACACTAGCACTTGAGGTATAAGGATTGCTTGAGATAGCCCAGCTTCATTGTATATTCTTTTACCTGGGGTTCTCTGAGCTGAGAGAGATCAATGCTGAAGTAGAAATCATTTATTTATTTATTTATTTATTTAATTAATTAATTAATTAATTACATTTATATGCCGCCCTTCTCCGAAGACTCAGGGCGGCTTACAATTTTGAGCACAACCCAATGCGCTCAGCAATAGCCTTCCTTCCATTGTATATGCCTGCTTATTACTAAGCGGCATTTTTACAAAGTCAGCTTATTGCCCCCGACAATCTTGGGTCCTCAATTTACCTACCCTGAGAGGATGGAAGGCTGAGTCAACCTTGAGCCTGGTGGGATTCGAGCCTACAGTAATTGTAGACAGCTGGATCTTAAGAGCAGGCATTTAACAGCCTTAGCCACCAAGGACTCTTACCATTTATTTGATTGATTAGTCAATTGCTTACAAGATAATAGGTACAAGTATAAACATAGTTAAAAATACATGGATACATATAAGAAAATAAAAGAAACAATAGGAAAGGGACGGTAGGCACTTTGGTGCACTTATGCACGCCCCCTACAGACCTCTTTTTTTTTTTTAATTACATTTATATGCCGCCCTTCTCCGAAGACTCGGCGCTTACAATTTTGAGCACAACCCAATGCGCTCAGCAATAGCCTTCATTCCATTGTATATGCCTGCTTATTACTAAGCGACATTTTTACAAGGTCAGCTAATTGCCCCCAACAATCTTGGGTCCTCAATTTACCTACCCCGAGAGGATGGAAGGCTGAGTCAACCTTGAGCCTGGTGGGATTCGAGCCTACAGTAATTGTAGACAGCTGGATCTTAAGAGCAGGCATTTAACAGCCTGAGCCACCAAAGCTCTTAGGAAAGGGGTGAGGTCAATAATAGACAGCCTAAGGTTGAAGTTTTTGGGGCTTGGAGAAGAAACCACGGAGTCAGGTAGAGTATTCCAGACATTGACCACTCTGTTGATGAAGTCATATTTCCTGCAATCAAGTTTGATGCCATTTACCTTGAGTTTGTATCTATTGTGTGCTCTTGTATTGTTATGGTTGAAGCTGAAGTATTCATTGACAGGTAGGACATTGCAATGTATGATTTTATATACTATACTTAGATCGGACTGAAGACGGCATAGTTCTAGGTTTTCTAGGTCTAGAATTTCGAGTCTGGTGGCATAAGGTATTCTGCAATGAGTAGAGGAGTGGAGAACTCTTCTTGTGAAATATTTCTGGACTTTCTCTACTGTGTTAATATCAGATACGTAATGTGGGTTCCAGACTGGTGAGCTGTATTCAAGTATTGGTCATCTTTCATACAAATGTTTCACTTTGCATTCAGCCACAGTTTAGAAGTGAGGATTGTGTACTCTGCTTGGAATTTTAATTTGATGGAGTCTATTGATGATTGGCAGCTTCTCAATGCAGCTTTCTCCAACTTCGTATTCTCTGGATAGCTAGAATTCAACTCTGGTTATTCCCAATCATTCTGAACAATGGAAAATATCAGATAGGAAAAATACAGGCTTCTCATATCAGTTTGCAGAGGTTCTACAAGCCAAGCAAGCTTTGAGTCTACTTTTAAAATGGACCCTAGACAGAATTACTAGAATAACAATTTGCTTGTGGTGGGTTTTTTTTTTTTGCATTCCCACCATATGGTGAAATTAATTACTAGCTTCTGCTTCTTCAGGGAAAGATAGAAGCAGAAGGCTAACCCTGTTTTCCAAATCATTGTTCAACACAGAAGTGCCTGATAAAAAAGATTGGCTGTGTTTTCTGTACCCTATGCAGTAAAAGTAAAAGCACATTGTGAATGTATTTCAACAGCTGAAAATAAATATGTAAATTAAATATTAAAATTTGATTTCACACAGTTCAGTTCTCTTTGGTAACAATATGCATACTGAAGTCCACACTAGGAGAGCAACATATGCACAATTTGCATGTGCCAATTAGCTTGCTTGCACTGCCCATTGCATGACTATATGCACACAAGATTTAACCCCCCCCCAAAAAAAATTCTTGAGAAACCTCAGTTTAGAATAATTTGAAGTCTGTTTGTCTCTGTGGACGAAATTTTAAAAAGGAAGACCGGAAGTGTGAAAACTTAGATTAAAATTTGAAATTCAAATTGTCACCTGGAAGCACCTATATAAAATGCTTCCACTTGGAAGCAGTTTATAAACTAAAGAAAGTAACATTTAAGTAAACATAATGACAAGTGGTGAAAAGCCCATTCTGGAAGATTAGCTATCCTGGCAAAAATGAATGTTACAGTAGCTGCAATGAAATATCAGTTTAGTTGGGTTCCTCAGTGCAAGCAATTGAAAAGCATTGTCATGCCCCTGGTGGAGACTGACTCCGAGGAAGAGGAGGAACAGCCAACAGGGAGTAGGAGTGTGGCTCCAGAGGTGGTGGAGTAGGCTGGGGAAGGGCAGAGGCCAGCTGAACAATCAGGGGAGGATCCAGGCCCATCTCCTATCCATCCCAGGGCACGCAGGGAGGAGAGGATCAGAGAAAAGCGTGGTCTACTCAGGAGGAGAGGGCCATGATCCTCCTCAGGGCTTACAGCTGGGAGCTATGTATATAAGTTTGTAACTGTGTAGTCAGAATTGCTGGAGTCAAAGTTAGTGTTTCCTTTGAAGGAGGTTTATATTTGTTGGCGTTTTTTCCAAGGACTTTCCCCGGTTATCTGCTTGGAACATATGATTACTTATCTTGGTTTGCTTCGGAATTCTCACCAAGACAGTTTGTTCTTGTTTTCCTTTTGCCTCATTATTTACTTTTGGGACTTTAAACTGTGAATAATAAAACAGTTGAGTTGAAGGCATTGCCGGACTTTAATTCATGTTTTGGGTTTTGGGTTATTTTGAGAGACTGCGGGTCAGCACAAGCGTTTTGTTCAGTCACTAAGTCAGGGGTGTCAAATTCAAGGCCCGGGGAGAGGGATCCATCTGGGGGGAGGTACTTTGACCTGGCCCATGGGGAAGGACCAATCCACAGTGCTTCTGCCAGCAAGAACAGAGCTCAGTAGGGCCATATGTGGCCCTCACTGGCAGAGGGTTGCAAGAGGCTGTGGTAGCTGAAAACAGAGCTCAGTAGCCCGTTTTTTCTGGCAGAGCACTTGGGCCATCACAGGTGTCCCCAACATGAGTGATGTCGAGTTGGCCACACCCACCCTGGCCACACCTACCCCAGCCCCTTGGGGTCCAACAAAACCCTGATGTGGCCCTCAACAAAATCAAGTTTGACACCCCTGCACTAAGTCATGTCTGACTCTTTGCAACTCATGGACCATGGCACACCAGCCCCCCTGCCCTCCACTGTCTCCTAGATTCCATCCCAATGCATGGCCACTGTGTCGATGACACTATCTAACATCCTCTGCCATCCCTCTCTCCTTTTCCCTTCAATCTTTCCCAACATCAGAGTCTTTTCCAATCTCTTCTCTTTTGGTGGCCATAGTATTTGAGCTTCAGCTTCAGTATCTGTCCTTCCAAATAACAGTCAGGGTTGATTTCCTTTTAGGACTGACTGATAAGACCTCCTTGCAGTCCAAGGAACTCTTTAAGAATCTTCTGCAACACCACAATTTGAAAGCATCAATTCTTTTAGCACTCAGTCCGTCAGCTTTTGAAGCCATACTAGCACCAGAAGCTTCCACACTGCCACATTCTAGAGCCTAGGAAAATGGGAGGGGGAAATTTCTTGGAGCGTATGTGGTTAGACATACTAACTTTCTTCTTTAAAGTCAAGGTCATGTTATTTCTGCACCTGGCTGAGGGGATGTCTCAAGTTGGGACGGATGGTGATTGGGGCATGTGATGCAATGAGGGGTGCAGGGGGTGGATTTGTAATTTTTTACTTATTGGTGGGAAACCCAGAACTTTCAGATTTGGGATTTCCCAGATGTGCCAGTTTACTACTCTGATAAAAGGAAACTTTGAGAACACGTCTGTCTCGGAGTTATTGATTGGAGTTGAGGTTTCCTGGAATGTTGACACAGTCTTTCTTATGGTCCAAATCTCACAGCCATATATTACGCTACTGGGAAAATCACAGCTTTGACCATACAGGCCTTTATTGGCAAGGTGATGTCTCTGCCTTTTAATATGTTGTCTAGTTTGCTATGGTTTTCCTTCCAAGGAACAAGCGTCTTTTAATTTCATGGCTGCATTCACTATTTGCAGTAATCTTGAAGCCCAAGAAAACAAAAACTGCCACTGCTTCCATGTCTTCCCCTTTTATTTGCCAGGAAGTGATGAAACCAGATGCCATGATCTTTTTTTTTAATGTTGAGTTTCAAGCCAACTTTTGCACTCTCCTCTAGTCTCTAGTATTAACGTTTCTTTAAATTTTAAAATAGAAATAATGTGTAGGAGATGTATGACCCCAATGGAAATAAATGTAATTTACTGCTCCTTTACCTCTAGGGTTCTAACTTTTATTAGAGCATTATCTTTATTATGTACTACCTCCACACTACAAACCTGATCTCCTTCCCTAACCCTGTGACCTTTGCACTGAATTACAGCTTCCATCAGTACCAAGATGATAGCAGTTGTAATTCAACACACCTGCAAGGCATCAGCCTGAGGAAAGTATGATTAACACACAGTTCAATGGTAAGGAAGGCTACTATAAACTTCCCCATCACTATAAACTGAAAAATTAAGGTTGCCATACTTTAACAGCAAACTTACAATTTACCAAACAGGACTTTGTTGCCAACTTGTGGTCATCCAGAATTTTGCAGCCCAGATAGAACTTGATGTAAGATATTCAAATACAAACACAAACACACACAGAGGATTCTTTTTCAGCAAGCTTTTCCTTTTTCCTTATGTTATTAATAATTATGACTTCGACCTTATTTTCCTTTAGTGCAATGGTCCCTGGAGAAAGTTGTAAAACTCAATGTAAATAAATTAAACATAAATGGTTTAGATTTGGTATATTTATGGTATATTTACCATGTATGGATGGTATATGTTTATGTATATCAAATAGGCTACATGCAAATGACATGCTAACTAGGCTCCAATGGGGAATAGATATTTACGGTTCAGCAGGTGGTGATGAATCAACCATTGTCTTGGCTTGTTGCATGGTTTATTCCATTATATCACATGGTTTAATCAAGGGAAGCATATGTTATGTGATTAGAGCAACTGCATCTTGTTAACTCAGATTTAGTTTTAGCATATTGCATGAAGCCACCCATAAAGTATGCGTAGCTTCTAACAGTAAAATTATATCCAAGTTTACTTGGAAATAACTCCCTCAGGAAAGCTTTTTTCCCCGTCTAAATAATAAAAGATTCAACTTGAGATTACAATTCTATACTCCTCTATTCCATCTGTCTAAAGTTCCATGGATGAACCAACATCTCAGGAATCATTTATGTTCAATAATCTAGGAAAATAAGATGGTAGAATAAAGAATAGTTTATTCATTTGCTGATATAGTATCATTTGCAAATATCTGGCAGCTTATTTCTTTTATTCAAAAATGCTCTAAAATATTTTAGGACACCCTCAAAGTATTGTTGCCACTGTGATGGAATGTAGTCTGGACTCAGAGGAGGGAGGGGCTATTTCCCAGAGGGCAAAGAAACAGCAGAATTTGGAATGGTATGCAGGAACAGGCCTCCCATCCACCCCCAGCTATTCACAGTGTATATCTAACAGTTATTCAGATAGTTGCTTTAGTCTGGCAAGATTCTGTTTGTAGGCAAACAACAATAAAGAATTACTCAGAAATAACTCTGCATATCATTCTTGGTTCTTTGGGCCTGACAGACACCATTTTTCTGCTGTTGTTGCCCCATCTTCATTAGTCATCAGGCAGCCAGATGGACCATGGCTGGACCACCAGTTGGTTCCCCTTTATTGGGTATTACTTGGATCCCTCAAAATCCATTGCTCAATAGAGACCTGTTGGCTGACAGATAACCAGTGTTATGTATACATTGTCCTTTCTCCCAAGAAACAGGCATCACCTCTTCATGTTAATGCTACCTGGACAGGAATGCACTGTGCATGGTACTTAAGGTGATCAACTTTTTTACAATGCAAAGGAGGACACAAATAAATTGAAGAAAAAAACAAAGCCACTTGCGCACGGCATACTCTTGCACGTGGCGCACTCTTGTGCAGGGCGCACTCTTGCGCATGTTGCACTCTTGTGCATGGCACACTCTCTCAAAACAATTCTCCTGTGTGGAGCACATGCATCTCATAATCGCATCTTGCCGCACTGTACCGAGCCTTGATGAATCGTCATGTAATACAAATATGTCACATCACACACAACGGATCGGATCGGCATCTATCAAATACGGAGATTTACAGATTAGTCTTCAAATATCAAAAAGGAGGACATGTAGGAGGACACTTTTTGAGGGAGGACAGAACTTACAAAAGGAGGATGGTTGGTCACCTTAATGGTACTTCAATCCTTAAATGTGGATTGTTGATGAAATAAAGTATGGAACAACTTGGATACATATTGTAGATGCAAAACATAGAAGGAAAAATTACTTTAAAAAGTAGAGTTTTGATTTCCTGATACAAACAAGTTCTATATCTTGGAGGACTAGCCTTAGATAATTGTATTATTGTTGATCTTAGATAGGTCAGGAAGCACTGCACATCTGTCAATTTGCTTGTGTGTTTTATGCTTTTAAAAAATATAGAAAACAAAATATTAACTATTAATGGCTCAAGAACCACTAAGATGGATAGATTGACCTTACTACCATTTAAAACTGCTGTCAACTTCTGAAAAACAAGAGAAACTAGAAGCATAGTTTCTTGACAGAAATGCCCACCTAAGTCTATAGGCTTCCTCCTAAATTTAGTATAACTATTTCATATTGATTCCAATTATTTGTTTTAGAACCGTTTATGACAATGCCCTATGATGAACAGTACCCCTAAGCCTCCCACAGATGGTACAAGACACTTTGTCATATCACTTGGAGAAACGACACAGCAAGAATCAGGGGATGCATTTCCCAATCAGCCACACTTATGAATTAGCTTATTTGAACATAGCCCTAAACTTATTTACCTGGTAATAAATATTACTGAATTGCATGGATTTATGCAAATAACAGCCTCAATATTGTTCAGGGATGAATATTGTCTTCTATCCTTTTGATCCATACTTCCAATGCAGTTGGAGGTTCCAGGCGATTCATTTTAAGCATATAAGCAAGAAATGCCCATTGTTCTTAAAACAGAGAGAAACAGACCAGAAGATTCATGACTGGAACTTCACCTTTTTATTAGTAAAATGCAACTGTTAACAATAATAATGTTAATTGGTCATATTTTTACTACATTAATTTTGTGTGTTACATGAATGGTGGTATGGTAGATTTTCCTAATGAAAACCTTTCATATGGCTTTCTGCCAAATGGAGCAATAATATTTTTAGCCCCACATAACAACCAAGCATTTGAGTGATTTTTGGCTGGGAAAATAAATGGGGGGAAATGTTCAAATCTTCCAGTCTCTGCAATTCTACCAAAAGTAGAGGCAGACCACAGTAGGCATATTTTAATTTGTAAAAATCTTTACACCATCTAATTTGACCCAGTTAAAAAAGCAGAATAGCAGTGCATGGCCTTACATCAGAAGTCTTCAAACTTGGCAACTTTAAGACTTGTGGACTTCAACTCCCAGAATTCTCCAGCCAGCTGGCTGGAGAATTCTGGGAGTTGGAGTCCACAAGTCTTAAAGTTGCCAAGTTTAGGGACCCCTGTCTTCCATATTAGAATGAGGAGAGTAAATGTTTCTAAAGAATGTTAATAAGAAAAGTTCCTGAATTTCTATACACAGCCATATAATTTATTTATTTATTTATTTAATTCAATTTAGTTTAGTTTAGTTTAGTTTATTGTCATTGCATCTCGTACAACAAAATCATTTCTATTGACACCCATCTCAATCAGTGACTTTGGGCAGCTTACAATTAAAAATATACTACAATTAGAACAATAAAAACATTTTAAAATACTAAAAACAACAAAAATAATTATTGGCAGTTTTGTTCTCTCTCTCAAAAAAACCTTATCACAATTTATTCAAAGTCAAGGGCAAGCAAACTGAAGGATAATCAGCAGAGCTAATATGAATAACATAATTAACTTCTTCAACCTTTTCTGCACCTGGAACAGCCAAATGTGAATCTTTGCCAATACTGCCACTGCCTTCCAGGATTAGAAATTATTTATTCAGAGAATCCTGTTGTGACAGTCTTGCTGATTGGCTAATAATCAATCCAGGTTAATTAAAATATGTACAGTTAAACAAGATCCTAATGTTTTCAGTTGTAAAGGATACATTTCAACTTGTTCAGTCTGAGATTCTTACCCATTCTCCTCAATTAAAGCAGTCAGAAACATTGAGTTGGCAAGGACTGTGCTGAATGCCTCTTTAGAGGAAGGTATAATTCCATCTATCAATACATCTTTTGTTGTATCTTTGTTGAAAAAAACTCTTCCTTGATCTCACCAGATTGGCTATCTAGCTCTGCCAATCTTAGACAATAGAGGTAGTCCTCAACTTACAACAGTTCCTTTAGTGACCATTTGAAGTTACAATGGCACTGAAAAAGTGACTTATGACCAATTTTCACACTTATGACCATTGCAGCATCCCTAATGGTCATGTGATTTGTTCATTCAGATGCTTGGTTCATATTTATGATGATTGAAGTGTCCCAGGGTCATGTGATCACCTTTTGCAACCTTCTGACAAGCAAAGTCAATGGGGAATGGGGCAAAACTCATTTAACAAAATTTCTCATTTAACAGCATAAATGTTGGACTCATTTATGGTCATATGTTGAGGATTACCTGTACATGCAAGCCTCTAGTGTCATTTATAAACCTGGGTGTATAGCAAAGCCAGTAGCAATTGCTTTGATCTTTATGCTAGACCAACGGTGGCTAACCTTTTTGGGCTCCCGTGCCAAAAATTGCGCTCATGTGCACTACCCCCACGCATGCTATGCTTCTCTGCATGCATTTCTGTGCATGTGCACGTGTTTCCCGCGCACCCCTGCACATGCGTGCCAGATACCTAACAATCAAAAAATAAATAAAAATACCTAACAATCAGCTGGTGGGCAGGTGGCGCGCATGCATGCGCAGTGAGGCTCTTCTGGGAGTCCTCTTGCATGCCTGCAGAAGTGGCTCTGCATGCCACTTCCGGCACGTATGCCGTAGGTTCGCCATCATGGTGCTAGATGATAGGTACTGGAAACTAGGAAGAGGATACTCATTTCATTGATTATTTATTGAATATTTACTGAATAATATTTAATTGCACTGATCATTATATTCTTCTGAACTTACATCATTCTAGAAGAATATGATGATAATACTAGTCCTCTGAGGGCCAGTTGCAGAGATTGGAGACTTGGGGATCTATTTTTGCATTTTATTTAATAATTAATTGTTTCCTGCTGAGATTCAACTTCACTTAGACATATGGCAACTACATAGAACCCCCTGAGAGGGATTGTCAGGGGACTGAGGTAAATTGTCACCATATGCAGATGACATGCATTGCTACTGTTCTTTTTCATCAAATACACTGTGGGCATTCTGAATTACTGGAAACAAGACGAAAATGCATCTGTTCGGGAAGGGACAGGCTATTTGTCACAGATCTATTCTGTTTTGCAGGAAGTGGTATTCTACTGAGGAATGGGATTCATATCTGGATTCTTTCTGGGCTTTGCATTAATCCTGGATACCAGACGGCATCTTAGCTAGGAGTACTATTGGCCCACATAAGTTGTACACAGGTCTGCATACAGTGGCAAATGCCACTTTTGAACCAGTGCCGTCAAGATGTTAGAGTGATCACAGATCTTAAAGATTGGGCCAGTCACTCTCCCTTACCTCAAAATAACCCACAGTACTATTGTGGGTATAGCAATAGCACTTAAGACTTATATACTGCTTCTCAGTGCATTTCAACTCTCTCTAAAAGGTCAGCATATTTCCCCCAAATAATCTGGGTCCTCGTTTTACCAACCTCAGAATGATGGAAGGCTGAGTCAACCTTGAGCCACTGAGAATCAAATTATTGGCAGTCACCAGAGTTAGCCTGCAATACTGCATTCTAACCACTGCGGCACCATGGCTCTTAGATATAAGAGACAATATAAGATTAGGGAGACTCCTTTTAAGTTCCACCTTGAATTTTCAGAGGAAAAATAGGACAAAAATTATTATTTAATAAATTTCCATGCCATCCATCTTTACTACAAGGTAACTGCCTTGGGTGGCTCAGGCTGTTAATTGCCTGCACTTAAGTTCCAGCTGCCTACAACTGCTGTAGGCTCGAATCCCACCAGGCTGAAGGTTGACTCAGCCTTCCATCCTCTCGGGGTAGGTAAATTGAGGACCCAAGATTGTTGGGGGCAATTAGCTGACCTTGTAAAAATGCCGCTTAGTAATAAGCAGGCATATACAATGGAATGAAGGCTATTGCTGAGCACACTGGGTTGTATCCCAAAATTGTAAACGCCTGAGTCTTCGGAGAAGGGCGGCATATAAATGTAATTAAAAAAAAAACTGTTCTAAAAATGAAAACAATAGCTTCATTCAGACTTCATTCCAATAGCTTCCAATAGCTTCATTCAGACTTCATTTATACAGTATTTTCAACATAGGGTTACTTGGAGAAACTTCAAAAGTTTCAAGATTTAGCAATGTCTAACAAATTAATATAGCTCCCTCTCACCTATCTATTTCAAGAACTATTCAGAACAATTTGCTATAAAGATAGCCCCTAAGCTGATTTGGACCCAAAACAAATGGGTCCAAATCAGCTTTGGGGCTATCTCCTTCCAGATCATCCTACCTGCTTCCTAAATTGTGAAGACAAGCCCTTCTTATGTACTACCTAGGATGAAAATACCTTTGATGGAAAAAAAGAAAAGACCTTTCAAATGCCCAAACCTACATTATGGAACAGATTGTCTCATATCTTTTAGCTATCTGTGCCTTTGGGCTTTTGTTATTTGTGATCTGAGTTGATGAGGTGATCAACCTTTCACCTTATTGATGGTAACTTTAAATACTGAAAGCATCCACAAGCACCTCCTTTGCAACATTAAGTCATAAACATTTCAATTAAAAATAAAAAACATCAATATAATCATTTTTTAAAAAATGCTAATCCCAGATCTCAGGAAAGTGATTATGCTGCACTTAAGACGGCCTTAAGACCTGTTCAGCCTACCTTAAGACCTGTTGAGCCTACCTTGATTATAGACAATTGATGCTACATTGTGGGACATTTTTGTTGAATAATCCATTAGATCAGGGGTGTCAAACTCACAGCACACGGGCCGGATGCATCCTGCGCTGGCCATGCCCACCCCCGATTTAGCGAAGGGGAAAATAGTTGTGATATGTCACGTGATGACAAAGTGACGCCACGAGTTTGTTTGTTTGTTTGTTTGTTTGTTTATTTATTTATTTATTTATTTATTGTTTAGACTTATATGCTGCCCTATCTCCCAAAGGACTCAGGGCGGCTCACATCATAAAAACACACAATACAAATTTAAAAATTATTAAAATTAATTATTAAACCACAGCCAAACAATTATCTAAAACCCATAAAAAACTAGACATAAAAGCATATTTAAAAACCCACCCCCCCTCAGTCCAGGCCGGCCTGTTGGAAAAACCATGTCTTCAGGTCGCAACGGAAGGAACAGAGGTCAGGGGCCAACCACAGCCCCAAGGGCAACTGGTTCCACAGGGTGGGGGCTCCCACAGAGAAGGCCCTACCCCTGGGGGTCGCCAGCCAACAGTGTCTAGCTGACAGCACCCCAAGGAGGCCCTGCCTGTGGGAGCACACAGGGTGATGGGCAGTCAATGCTGGCAAGAGACGTTCCCACAAGTATCCTGGCCCCAAGCCATGTAGGGCTTTATAGGTGATTACCAGCACCTTGAATCTCACCGGAGGGCAACCGGCAACCAATGCAGTTCGCATAGGAGGGTGTAATATGGGAATACTGGGATACTCCCATCACAACCCACGCAGCCACATTCTGTACCAGTTGAAGTCTCCGCATGGTCCGCAAGGGCAGCCCCATAGAGAGCATTGCAGTAGTCGACTCAGGAGGTAACGAGCGCATGAGTAATTGTACGCAAGGCATCCCGGTCCAGATAGGGGCTCAACTGGCACACCAGGCTAACCTGGGCAAATGCCCCCCTGGTCACGGCTCCCACCTGGTCCTCCAAACCGAGCCATGCATCCAGGAGGACACCCAAGTTGCGCACCCTATCCATGGGGGGCAACACCTCTCCCCCCATGCCTAACGATGGAACATCCTGGATCATCCGAGATGCCGGTACGCACAGCCACTCGGTCTTGGCTGGATTGAGCTGGAGCCTGTTCCTTCCCATCCAGATCTGCACCTTCCCATCCAGGCAACGGGACATCACGGCAAGGGCATCAGTGAGTTGGTTTGGGGTGGAGATAAAAAGCTGGGTATCTTCAGCATATTGATGATACCTCACCCCAAAACCACGGATGATCTCACCCAGCGGCTTCATATAGATGTTAAACAGGAGGGGAGAGAGGACCAACCCCTGGGGCACCCCACAAGCGAGGGGCCTCGGGGTCAACCTCTGCCATCCTGCCAACATCGTTTGTGAATGACCCGAGAGGTAGGAGGAGAAGCACCACAAAATGGTGCCTCCCACCCCCAACCCCCCGAGGCATCACAATAAGATACCATGATCAATGGTATCAAAAGCAGCTGAGAGATCTAATAGGACTAGGACCGAGGAATGCCCCCTGTCCCAAGCCCTCCAGAGATCATCCACCAGTGCAACCAATGCCGTCTCCGTGCTGTACCCAGGCCTGAAATCCGATTCATACGGATCTAGGTAATCAGTTTCCTCCAGGAACCGCGGAAGCTGTTGGGCCACCACACTCTCAACAACCTTCACAACAAAGCAAAGGTTGGAGACAGGACAAAAGTTATTCAAAATGGCTGGGTCCAAGGCAGGCTTAAGGAGGGCCCTCACCACCACCTCCTTCAAGGCGGCGGGGAAGGATCCCTCACTCAACGAAGCGTTGACCACTTCCTGGAGCCAGCCTCGTGTAACCTCCTGGGCGGCATAAACCAGCCAGGAGGGACACAGGTCCAATAAACACATGGTGGAACTCAGCCTCTGCATGATCCTGTCCACTTCATCCAGAGTCACAGGCTCAAACTCATCCCAGATAATATCCCCAAGACCCCGTTACTCCCTCGTCAGACTCTAGCCAGTGGAGTCCAGGACTCTGGCCTGGATCTGAGCAATCTTATCCAGCAGATACTGACTAAACTCCCCTGCAAAGGGTCCTCCCCGCCCCTGCAAAGGGTCCTCCCTCGCCCCCTGATTAAGGAGGGAATGGGTGACCCTAAACAGGGTGGCTGGGAGATTATCTGCGAACACAATGAGAGCGGAGAAGTAAGTGTACTTCGCCGCTCCCATCGCCCACCAGATAAGTCCTCGTAAAGGATCTTAACTGGGATCGGTCAGATTCGACCGACTGGACACCCCTGCATTAGGTTGTTTTGTGATCCAAGAAACTTTATAACAAAGGACTTTCATTCCTTGTTTGGACTGATGTGATTTTGTGCTCCAAAGGAAGTTCAAGGTTACAGGACAATAACTGCAATCCAAACCTTTGACATCATAGTGATCCAGTTTCCAACTGTCTCCTGAATTCAAAACAGAAAAGAAAAATATCTGTTCCTGCCCTACCAACCCCAAAATGTCTGATTTATATAGAACAAAAAGGATATAAATAGAAAATGATAATAATAAAAAAACAATTTTACCATGTTTGATGGGAGGGGATTCTTTTTTCAACTTTTCATGCCAGTCATTTGAATTTCAAGAATTTACAGTATAAAATCTGGCCATGGGAAAAGAAAAAGGAGAGATAAGAGAAAGGTTACTTCCTTTCTCCAAGATAATAATGCTTTCTGAAGGAAATGATGCTTAAAACAGGCACATACCCACTAATCATCTTGTCAAATCTGCAATATGGAGTGACATGTTTGGAAAAGGGGTTAGTCATTCATTTTGTAAATATTTAAAGAATAAGAATGCAGGAGGAAATCCTTTGGCTCAACCACGCTTTTTAGGAAAGTAATTATTTATGCTCATACTATGCCAAGCAAGCACGTGTGCCATATCGTCAAAAGGCCATACTTTAAGTTCTGGCAGGTATCTCCTCAAACTGTTTGAGCATTCTTGATGTGAAAAGCAGTCAAAGTTATACAGCTCCCATTATTGGGCACTGAAACTCAAGTGGCTAAAATATAATGTGCCATTCTAGAAGAGATCATCATTTTTAAGTGTGCTCCCTCCAAAGTAAGCATTACAATTAATGGTGCTCTCAGGTAAATGCAAAATCTTTTTATCAGACTTGATTGACTTACTCATACTTAGGCTTAAATAGAGATAGTGAAATGAGTATTAATGAAAATGAGGGAATGGCAAGAAAAGGTGAGGAGGGATGGTGATTTTGAAGAAGAAAGATCTTTTAATTCCAAGATGTAAATTAAAATGCTGAAGAATTCGTTGAGGTAGGCTGGCGCTGTGATACGGTTAGTTAGTCAGTGCTCCAACTTTGTCCTATTAGTAGGGATTTCACAGAATTACTGGCATGAGACAAGAGAATTATTAAGTCATCTGCTCTCTTCCTCTTTGCTCTTCATGGGAGCCAAGATGCTTTTGTCTCTTAGGCATGCTATTTTTCTCACATTGCCCTTTTTCCTTTGAAACTAGCCCAGAAATGAAATATTCCAGGTTCCCCAGGGGCTAATCTTACAATCTGATTGATCTCCAAAGTAGAAACTTCCTTCACAGCCTAGAATATGAAATTAGGTCACTGCAATTTTACTCTACTTTCTTATGTTCTGCTTAGCATTTTCTCACTGTTTCCCCTCACTGGCTAGTGTGGAATAAAGATCCTTCTGAACTATGACTATCATAAACCAAAATGCCCTGATTTTTTTAAAGATTTTTATCCTGCCTTTTTTTCATACTTCAAGGCAGAGAACATAAGAAAACCCCTTCCTCTTCCTATTTTCCTCACAACAACCACCCCGGGAGATGAGGCGGTGATAATTGCAGTTTTGGCTTCTAAATGACTCTATGAAGAAATTTAACCATTACTGTTTTTGCGTTTTATGATTTGTCATTAGGGAAAAAAATCACCAATCTGGGAGCTGAGATAAAATTGTGAGTCGATATAAAATTCAGCCTTGATGACATAATTTTTCATTCAACCCAGTCTCATGCCGATGGAACATTTTTTACCTGAGACTATAATCCTTAAAATCAATGACCAGTTGTGCCCATAGATGTAAACTCACTCACTCTCTCTCCCCACCTTCCCTCCCTCCCTTTGGATAAAGCTTTCATCTCCAACTGGATACCCTCCAGATATTCTGTACAACTACTGGAATTCCCCACTGATATGAACATCTATTTATACAAGGCAAGATAGAAAACACGCTTTTTTATATGTGTCTCAGAAGGTAGCAATATCCAGTTGATTATTCCCAGTCTGGGAAGTTAAACAGCAATGGGCCTCAGCACTTCAAATTTTGAAAATGATTTGGAAGAATAGCTGCAGCTCTCATATGAGCAAAGCCTCAGAACTGCTCCGCTATTGATTAAAGCTGCCCTTCCTTTATTAAGTTTCAGCACAAGGCTGAAAAAAGCATGCAGCTGGTTAAAGGAGAAAATTCCAATGAATACAACTCCTAAAAGAAGCCCCATCATTTTTTTTTCTGGCTTGGGCCAAAGGAGGAGAAAGAGTCTGTCCCACTTGTGCCCCACAGGTTGGTGAACAATATTTATTTTATTAAACAAATTTATATAGCTGCCCAACAATATATAGATGACTCCAGGCAACTTACAAAATGTAACACTGTAAATATTGCACATCCCTCAGATGTCTGTGAACACTGATATTATAAGTACTAACATAAAAAACCCATTACGAAACAGAATATATGTTTTATACTGTAAGCTGCCTAGAGTCATTTCATTATGAGGTGAGTGGCTAATAAATTTAAGAAATAAATAAATAAAATAAATAATGTAAGTCTTCCCAGGGACATCCTATCACATATTCAAATAACATTTCCCAAATGGTCTCCAAATTCCACAATTCCTGTCTGAGGAGGTATCTGGTCAAGGAAGGCTATAGCAGAGCATTTTACCACCAGATATGCTGGCTACCAGCCTGACTGGCTTCAAAAATGGGTTGAACCAATTTATGGAAGTCATAGGGATCACTACTTCTTAGCTTTGGTGTTGGTGTGACAACCTCTGAAGGCCATCTGTTGGGAGATTAGTGGGCTTCCTTGTGCAGTCAGCTGGCCCCTGTGAAAGCAGCCTGCTGGGACCAGATGGGCCACCAGGCCAGGGATCCAATCCAGAAGAATATTGCACATGTTCTTATGCTTTGTTCTGTTCACAGGGTGAAGTAGGATGCCTGCTTAATGAACAGCAGAAAGCTGCTAGGCTTACAAAATTTCCAGAACACTTTGTTCAAATCATTTTAACGCCAAATACAACCTTATTGGTCAGTACTTGTCTGAGAGACCTCCCTAAATAGACTAAAGAGGACAGCTGAACAAGCAAAGAGAAAAAGGCAAAGTTAAATCACGTCCACATGTTTGCCAAGAAAATTAGATGGATATATCCCTGGAAACACCGGAAATCCAGACCTCTACCCTTCTACCCGAAGGTAGAAGGGTAGAGGTTCTGGACTACCAAAGCTCTGGCACTTCATGTCAACTTTGAGATCATAAATTTCGCCTCATTATTCCATGTTGTTACAATTAACTATAGTAATCTTTTCAGAATTTGTTTTTTTTTGCCGGGGGCTGCATATTCCATTTTTGTTGCTTTCTTGATATCTTATGTATTTTTAGGTCCAGCCTTCCTGGACCTAAATGATGTCTATGGAGATTCTTAGTCATCCAGGTCATGGTTGTCACAAAGATGCTTTTTTCAAGAAGCAACTGGACTTTCTGGTTTTTCTTTGAAGACATTTCACTTTTCATCCAAGAAGCTTCTTCACCTGACTGGATGGTAGGGAATGGAAGGTTTTATACTCCTTGCAGACAGCTGGTCATTTGCATTCTTTTAGTGAGTCATTAAGGCCACCTGGAGATTTATGTGTTCTCAGGGTCACCTGAGTGGTGCAAATGGGTGTGGAGCCTTCTTGGAACTGTTGAAAGGACTGTGTTGTAACCCTCCCCCTCTGTTGAAGGGGGGCTGTTAAATTTTAACATGGATGGCCTCTTTGACCCCTCTTTCAAACCAGTGGTCTTCTCTGTCCAAAATGTGGACTTCGCTGTCTTCAAAAGAGTGGCCTTTGTCTTTAAATGCAGATGGATTGCTTAATGGGTTTGTTATCCTATGTTGTGCCATGCATTTACGAAGTGGTTGTTTTGTTTCCCCAATGTACAGATCTGTATATAGCTCACTGCATTGTACTGCATATACATGTTGCTCAGTTTGTCTGATCTTCTTCCAATGTCCATGCTGACTATGGATAATAGGAGCTGTGCATGGGCACATGTGAAAAATACTTGATTGGGGAAATGCTATGTTTCTTCAAAGCACTGTAGTTGCCTTATCCTTCTTTATACAATGTTCCCTATTGCTCTGGCTTGTTTCTATGGCTTCCCTGACTCTCTCCCAGTTTATTTTATCTGCAATTAATTCTTGATGTCCACTCATAGGAGCAGATCAAAGAAACCTGTCTCTATTCTTTTCTGCACCTCACTGTCTTTCTCCAAGGTGGGGGAATGCCTGTTGCAATACAATCCTTCGTTGTGTAAGATGCATAAATATGAGCCAATTAGAATGCCTCAGGTACACTTTTACAGCAAAATGGAGTCAACATTTTCCCTAAACGCCACTTTCTCACAGTCACTTACCTTCATCAATATACTTTGGCCAAATTTTGCATCTTTAAAAATTATGGAGAAGTCCTTTTAGCCTGTAGATTAATCCACCCAGCTCGTGCTCATGCATATAGATTTATCTCTGAATATTTGTTCTCCTCCCTTAACTGAAGTCAAATGAACTAGATGGCCTGGTACAGAGATCACGTGAGCAATCATAAAAGAAAGTTCAAGCTGCTATATAAAATTAGGGTTGCCACCTCTCTGTTCTCCTGACCTCTTTGGATGCTGCTCTTTGAATTAATTAATTTGCTTAAATAAAAGCCATTTTAAAATGGCTTTATTGTCTAGCTAGGAAGCTCTTAACGGGAAAAGGGATAGATGACTTATTAAAGCAACACAGCCAAGCAATAGTATACTGGGTAGATGCATATAGTAACAATCTGATTATTTCAACCAGATCTTTCTCCCCTTCTCAGAATCCTGCCAATCTGGGAAGGTGCCAAATGGAAGAATTTTTGAGCACAATTGTGAGTTTTGAACACTGACTATTGAATGTTAATACATCAAAAAATAGTTGCCTGTGGGAATTTTAGTGTGCGTTTGGGCAAAGACTCAGAGAAGTGCAGGATCTTCCCACCAATATTCCTTAATCCAGCATTGTCCTGGCTCCCAAATTTTTGTTCTGATCTGCAGTTATGCAATCACTGAGATAGATCCCCCTCCCTCCATGTTGGAACTTCTTATTCATAATCTAGCTTTGTTTTTGGCTTTGGGCCAAGGAATGGCAAGAAAAGAGCCTTGGTGGTGCAGGCTGTTAAACTCCTAGCACTTAGTTCCAGGCTCGAATCCCACCAGGCTCAAGGTTTATTAATTCGACTTATTAATTTATTAATTCGAGGTTGACTCAGCCTTCCATCCTCCCGGGGTAGGTAAATTGAGGACCCAAGATTGTTGGGGGCAATAAGCTGACTTTGTAAAAATGCCGCTTACTAATAAGCAGGCATATACAATGGAATGAAGGCTATTGCTGAGCGCATTGGGTTGTGCTCCAAAAAAAAATTGCAAGCCGCCCTGAATCTCCGGAGAAGGGCGGCATATAAATATGAATAAAAAAAAGAAAAGAATGCTATTTGGTAAAAAATAATTGGCATGACCTCAGCAGATCTAATCCCCCTGACCCTTTTGCTGTGGCAGAGTCTCAGGTCTGATCTGGTGATATCATCCCTGGCTTTCTCGGCAGAGGAATGAAAGTAGCTTTATTTCTCTGGTTCCAAAATTGCCTGATGCTGCTTTAATATGAAGATGTTTGCATCAGGAAAATAATACAAGATCAACTCCCATGCCCTCCAGAAGTGCTGGATTTCAATCTGTATAATGCTGACTAGGAGCTGTGAGAGTTCCCATTCTCAATATACTATGAACACACAGTTGACGAAATGTACATCACATGTTTAGGTGTAGCAGTCCCTTCTTCAGTGCCCCTGATGAATAGAATGTGGCACTGAGAATATACCTTGCATGATTTTTAATGAGACTCTTCTCCGCCACCTATTACACTGTAATGACTATTTTGTTTATTTCTCTCATCAAGAGAACTCTGGTTAGAAAATATGAAGCAGAAAATTAAATCTGTACCCTTCATGATGCAGGTTTAGCTTTCATATCGTGTTAAACTGTAAATGGTTTAATTATAGTTATTAAATAAGGTACAGTTGACTAGGTTTGCAGTGGCTGGATTAACACAACACAGTGAACCCAAGTCAAATAAATCATGTCTTGGCATTGTATGTTATGTGATCTCCGTCATTATTGTTGCCACCAGGAAAAATGGTCATTGTTTAATAGAATCTTTCTAATAAAAATGAATGTATTCCCTAGAATGATTTAAATGGAGGTATAGGTAGTCCTTGAATTCCAACCACAATTGAGCCCAAAATTTATGCTGCTAAGTGAAACATTTGTTAAGTGAGTTTGCCCTATTTTACGACTTTTCTTGCCATAGTTGTTAAGTCATGGCCACTGGTTAAGTTAGTAACACACTTGTTAAGCGAAACTGGATGCCGCATTGACATTGGCTTGTCAGAAGGTTGCAAAAGCTGATCACAAGGCCCCAGCACTTTGCAAACTGTCACAAATATGAGTCTGATGCCAAGGGTCTGAATTTTGAGCATGTGACCATAGGGATGCTGCAAAGGTTGCAAGCATGAAAAACGGTCACCCCCCTTTTTTCAGTGCTGTTGTAACTTTGAACAGTCAGTAAATGAACCGTTTATTGAGAGTTTTGCAGCGATAATTCAGCACCAGAAAAATAAACACAGATGACTGATGCTTCATTTAACATCTTTATAAACATAAGTAGATTTTACAAACCAGTTGTAGATTTCTCCAACATGGAGCAAACAGAAACATGTTTGCAAGTTGAGAGCAGAGCTCTAGTCTTCAGCAAGCAAGCAAGTTAGTTTCATCTTCAATAGACAGACTCAGAGCTCAACATAGCTACAGAGTTGCAGAGCTTAACATAAATCCACCTAGTTTCAGTTTCCAGCCTAGGCTACTTCTAGTTTCAGTTTCCAAAACAGTCCCCATTGGGATTTAGTTGCTGATTTAGTTGCTATGCCTATTCATTGGCTGACCTTGTTACCAAGCTCTATTCCAGTGCATGAATATACTCTGACACTGTTGTAAGTCGAGGACTATCTGTATTGCTTAGAATTGTTTCAAACAATACCAATTTTGGAAAATGTTACACCATTTAAACCAGCAATCCACAACCTTTCTGGCTTGACAGAAGGGGTGGGGTGGGGTGGAGGGGATGGTTCTGTGTGAGTGGCAAGCCCACTCCATTGCTCACATAAATAGAGCTTCATGCGCGAGCTCCTGCCACTCGCACAGATAGATTCCAAAGGGCTACAGCCCAGGAGTGGGCATGGTTGGGGACCCCAATTTAAACAGTAACAAAAAAAAGATACATTTATACTTGTGTGGCAAGGTAAGAAGCCACAGGTTAAACCTAAAATACCACAAGGCGCAAAGGACAGAGGAGGGTTTACCTGGCTTTAAATCAGGGGTGGGATTCAACTGGTGTTACTACCGGTTTGGTGACTATGTTTTGCGTGTGCATGCGCACTTCATGTGCATGTGCACCAGATGCACACTGTGTGCGCGTGTAAAAAAACCTTAAACTGTGCTGCCCAGAGAGCTGAAAAGCACAGTGCACGGGTGCGTAGCATTCAAAAGCCTCTTTTTCCCTGCTTTTTCAACCTCAGCTGTGCCGCGCAAAGCAGCTGAGGTTGAAAAAGCAGGAAATAAAGGTCAGGTAAGAGCCCAGCCAGGCGTGTGGGCCAAACAGCAGCAAATACAGAACCGGTTCAGTGTCTGCTGCTCTTCAGAGCTACCGGTTCTATAGAGCTGGGCAGAACCAGTAGCATCCCACCCCTGCTTTAAATTGTATTTTGCAGCCTGGTCTTTTGTTTAGATGAAAGAGTGAGTGCTGCTGAGGAATAGAACAATACAGGCAGTGGGCTTACGACCACAACTGAGCCCAAAATTTGTGTTGCTTAAGTGAAACAGTGTTAAGTGAATTTTGCCTGTTTTATGACCTTTCTTGCCACCATGTTTAGTGAATTACTGCAGTTTTTGTTAAGTTAGTAACATGGTTGTTAAGTGAATCTGGCTTCCTCATTGACTGCTTGTCAGAAAGGTTGCAAAAGAGAGGTTGTGACCTTGAGACACTGCCACCATCATAAATAGGAGTCAGTTGCCAAGCATCTGAATTTTGATCACTTAACCATGGGGATGCTGCAATGGTCAAGTGTGAAAAACTGTCATAAGTCACTTTTTTCAGTGCCATTGTAACTTTTAATGGTCACCAGGGCCTTGGTGGTGCAGGCTGTTAATAGCCTAGCACTTAGCTCCAGCTGCCTGTAATTATTGCAGGCTCGAATCCCACCAGGCTCAAGGTTGACTCAGCCTTCCATCCTCTCGGGGTAGGACCCAAGATTGTTGGGGGCAATAAGCTGACTTTGTAAAAATGCCGCTTAGTAATAAGCAGGGATATACAATGGAATGAAGGCTATTGCTGAGCGCATTGGGTTGTATCCCAAAAACTGTAAGCCACCCTGAGTCTCTGGAGAAGGGTGGCATATAAATATGAATAAAAATAAAAATAAATAAATAAAATAAATGAACTGTTGTAAGTCAAGGACTACCTATATTGGAACTGGGGGAAAAACATAAATTGAGTTTTGGTTGGCACGGTCCATGGTACCATAAAGTTAAAGTTAATGTGGGTTTTAAAAATCATTATAGCAATGGCACTTAGACTTATATACCACTTTATAGTGCTTTACAACCCTATCTAAGTGCTTTACAGAGTCAGCGTATTGACCCCAACAATCTGGTTCCTCATTTTACCCACCTCAGAAAGATGGGAGGCTGAGTCAACCTTGAGCCTGGTGGGATTTGAACTGCCAAATTGTAGGCAGGTGGCTGCAGAAATAGCTTGCAGTACTGCACTCTAACCACTGCGCCACAGAAGCTTCTCTATGTGAGAAGTGCCATATTAAGAATACAGAACAAATAAATATAAACTCAGGTTGTACTCAGACTTCATTGGTCTTAGCACAGGACGGTTTTTATCGAAGCGAAACAGCAAATAGAGAGAAATGGTTAACTTATCAAGATTTATTATTACAGGTCAATTGAAGATATCTATCTTAAGATAAAGTCACCAGAAGAACAACAGATTGTAAAGGGCCACAGTTTTCATTAGTTTTCACTAGACAATTAACTGCTTTTCTGCTTTTAGAACCTACAAATTGACTGAAACGAGGGGACTTTAAATTATCTCTTTTTCTCATATCCTATCTCTTATCTATAAAAAATCCTTAATTTTTTTATAGATAAGAGATGGGATATATGAGAAAAAAATTGTTTTATTTTAAGTGAAGGTGGTAAGTTACTAAAATTGTTTGTTCTTGTGGGTGAAAGCGGGAATCATTTCTTTATATATTTCTTTTCTTTTTCTTTACTCTTTTTTTTTCTTTTTCTATTTTTCTTTTCTGTACGTCAGGGAGAAAAAAAATGTAAACCACAGTCACATTACCATGGTGTGCTGCAAATGGGCCTAATATGGGCTGGTTTCTGTGTGCCCAAAATACGGTCACATGACCACAGGGGGAAGGACTAACATTGTCCTTTCAGAACCAAGCAATAAGTTGCTTGGTGGTGTGTGTGTGTGTGTGTGTGTGTCCCAAAAGGGCTTTTCCAAAAGGCAACTGAACTTGCTTGCTTTTTTTCCTCAAAAACATTTCACTTCTCATCCAACAAGCTTCTTAGATGAGAAGTGGAACATTTTAAAGAGGAAAAAAAACAAGAAAGTCCAGTTGTCTTTTGGAAAAGTGCTTTTGTGACAACCATGATCTGGATGATTGAGAATCTCCATAGACATTTGTGTGTGTGTGTGTGTGTGTTTCCTGTTGTAACTCTGAACTGTTGCTAAGCAACCAGTCATAAACACTGTATTCTTTGGCATTGGTAAATTGCTTTAATGCTTTTTTTTAAATTAGACAGAGGTCCCTGACCCCCAGTCCATGGACTGGCAACAGTCTGCAGCATGGCAGAAACCGAACCACGCAAACAAGTGAAGCCCCCTTTGTGGGATGCAGGCAGCACATGAAACCAGCCCACCTCCAGTCCAGGAAAAAACCTTTCTCCATGGAACCGGTCCCTGGTGCCCAAAAGGTTGGAGGCCTCTGCAATTAGAATATAAATTGATCTTTTCCATTCTCTTAGTTCCTGCTATGTTGTCTATATCTGTTTAAAGACTACAAGTAGTACTTTTGCTGCATTATTTTGCAAAAATTTAAATAGCTTTGTTGGTATTTCATCAACTCCTCCTAGCAAACTTTACTAGAGACCCTTAACTAGAATGTCTGGTTCCCAATACTTTCACATTTCTCAACTAGATAGAAATTTGTTTAGCAGTTCCTAATCATATTTTATACTATTTTTTTTAAATTCATATGCCGCCCTTCTCCAGAGATTCAGGGCGGCTTACAATTTTTGGGATACAACCCAATGCGCTCAGCAATAGCCTTCATTCCATTGTATATGCCTGCTTATTACTAAGCGGCATTTTTACAAAGTCAGCTTATTGCCCTCAACAATCTTAGGTCCTCAGTTTACCTACCCTGGGAGGATGGAAGGTTGAGTCAACCTTGAGCCTGGTGTTAAACACCTAACACTTAGCTGGAGCTAAGTGTTAGGTGTTTAATAGCCTGCACCACCAAGGCTATTTTAAATTAGAGCTGCTTAAAGGACAAAGTATTAAAAAAAATAGTTAAAAATTAAAAGCCATTTAACAAAGATACGGTAGAAATACTTAGAATGCCCAACATTTCTTTGTTGTTTTCCAAATTCAGTCGTGCTTTTCTTGAGCAGAATTTAAACAAAATCTTGCCTAAATGCCTAAAGACAGTTTCTGATGTTCACTTGGTCTTAGCCAAATGCAATGCCTAAGCTCCTGTCAACTAATTTCTGTTTGGGAATTACAGGAGTCTCTCCTTGCTTGAGGGGGAGAAATGAATGGAGTTATGACAGCTATCAGATGTAAGTTCCTAGATAAAATCTGATTGTCCTAGTTCTGCTCTTAATAATTGAATAACACCAGAGCCAGCTCTGAGAATGGCATGAATGTCAAGGATGACAATACCTGGCCCATAACAAACTAAAGAATAGCATAAACTCAGTTCTTATTGAACCAAATCTAGACAATATTACATCAGGCAAAGACTCAACAAACTGGTGAAGTCAAGAAAGAATTTGCCTTCTGTTTTGGGGTACCTATATTTCAAAACCTTTCTTCAGAAATATTTTATTTCACAATAAATGTATATCTGATTCTCATTTGGCATGTTCTTCCTCAGGATACATATCTGATTTGAAAGGATTACTTTTGCTCAGTACTTAAGCATATTTTATATTAAAACATTGGATGCTTTCACTGATTCATGTGAATATGTGTGAAATATGTAGACATAAACAATACTAAAAATTTAGTCGTGTTTTAAAAGTCACTGCTAGAGAGCCCTATCTCATTTGGCTTCAAATTATTATTTTTATTTAATACAGGATCTTACATTATCTCCAGTTTCGTTAATAAATTGTTAGCAAATAAGACCTCTTTTGTTTTCTACTGAACAGAGATTATATTTATCTTGTTAATGAAGGAAATAATGTTGACTTTAACTGTTGGATTTTGTATTTCCAGCAATGGGGGATCAAAATTTATTATCCTGCTGTTCCTCCCTGCAATTTGTGGAGAATTCTTATCAGAAGCTTATCCCATGTTTGCATCTAAGAAGTAATTTATATTCTAATCCACTGCAAGAATCTATCCAATTTTTTCCTGTTCCCATTGTTCTGACTTATGAATCAACTTGTATCATAAAGCATTATTGGAAATTCAAGAGGCTATACATTGTTTTATACAATTGCACTGGACTTAATAAAGTCACTGCTTTAATATAACACTTTGGATCATTAATGTTATGTTAAATTCTCTCCACACCTTCAAAGGTCCATAATGTTTTTTTTTTATTTTAACTTTATTAATGTTACCACAAAAATTTGGAAGTTAGTACTCCCCTAGTATGGGATTGTAACATGTTCATGTTTGTCCTACGTTGATTAAGGTTACAGAATATGCTCCTTCAGGAGCTCTTCTGAATGCCCATCTTTTGGGCTTTTAGAAAAAGCCAGAACTTTCTTGTTCCTCTTTCCTTGTTAATAGCAATATAATCTATTTTCGTGTTTATTTTTATTTATCTTTTACTGTTAGTCCCTTGAGTGCCCTTTCTGCAGAAAGGTGGAATGCAAACCAAATAAAAGTTGTGATATCGTCAAAGGCTTTTAATTGGGATCCTGACACAGTTGGTTATAAGATGGGCAACTATATAAACACTTTTAAAATAATTAATTAAAAATTTAAAACAGGATAAACCCTTGCAAAGCCACGTTCCTCACAGCAATCCCTTTGGTATTGTTTCTATAGCTTTATTTCAATTTTAATTCTTTTTCCTATAACGTGGAGTATATCTGCTCCTACTATTTCCCATACAGAAAATCAGTTTCAGCTAGCATTTTAAACTGGTCCAAACCTAGGTGCAGCTGTTCTTTCCATATCGTTTTCCTCTTCACCAAGACAATAACCTTGAAGATGTTGATAGAAACCCGGGCTGGATAAACAAACTACTGTAGCAGAAGAATAGTGAAAGTGTCAAACAAAATCTAACAAACACAATACAAACTGTCTTGTGTGAAAAGAAAAAAAAAGCCATATATTTATGTGCAATCCAGAACAGTATGACTCTTTCACACTTTTTGTTCAAGTGGAAACAGATGTTACTGATTCTACAGGAAATTCATATGAAAACCTGAGCAGAAACGATAAACCATGTTTACATTCCTGTAAGAGCTAACAATCACTGCCGCTAATTATTATAATCTGAGCTATCTTTTCTGTTCTTCAAATGTAGCTAATGTTTGTGCAACATGCTATTGTGATATGTAATTTAGGGCTTAGTGTCATGGTAACCCAATTGTGGCCAACTCAATAGCTTTTGGTTAAGCAAACCATGTGTTAGTACGATGTGTAACTCCAATCATTATACATCAGTTCATATATATCAATTTTTTGGTCTGAATTGTAAAGACTCCCTTTAATTAAATTTGTCACTTTGTGATCATTTAGATACATCTATGTAGTTTCTTGGAATTGCTATGTACACACTATGAAAGTAATTTGCTAGTACCCCTTTTTCAACCTCCCAGCCTAATCCACAAACCTGGGGTTTTCTGATCATTTCACAACTAAATTAACCATGACTGACCCTGCTTGTTAGTGACAATGCAATGGAATCTATTGATTCTGTTCATGAGTAGCTTCCACTGAACAGTCATTCCTGTTTTGTTAGAAAGGCTTAATATGATAAAATAATAAAGGACTGGATGTAGCCTTCCGCCAAAAGCTAAGAAATGAAATCATCAACAAATGAAACCAATGGCTTCATTCTCTCATGTCTTTTGGGTAGACAAAGCTGGCATTCAGATTAACTAGGCTACCCTAAAATAGCTAGGAGTGTTATTTTCATAAGTCAATCATTTCATTTCAAAACTGCTGTGAATGTAGCCATCTGCCCTTGTCAAGCTTCCACCTTATTCCATGTTAATGGTTTGTAAATGTCAGCAAATCAAAAAAACAAATACCTCTAAATAAAGAGAGTTCCATTGGGATTATAACCCATATTTTGTTGCGCTATTGCTTAGTAGCCCAGCAAACAATCCATGAGAATAATTTGGAAACCCAAGTTATTGTGTTAATATAATCGCATTCTGTGATTATAGCCACAACTTTGCTTAGCTCTTTGGAGCTAAGTTAAGAAAAATTACAGTTCAATGATAACTGAAGACTCATTTCCAGTTACTTAGCTTAATTTTCCAAACCCACTGAGTAGAATTGGCTGTAAATTCCTGTATTGTGCTCACAATGACTCTGAAGTGCACAATTTTGCAGAAATCAGGTTAGCCTAATCTAGTTATCCCAACCAGTGTTTTCTGTTATTAAAAGGATTCACAGATTGAAAAACATCTGAAGCATAGAACATCCATTTGCCTGTTATGTTGCACATGTAGAATCATATACAGCATAACAACTTACAAACTACTGTAGGTGCTGATCAACATTCAGCCAATTTAAAATGCCCATGGACCTTTGGATTGCCCGGATCCAAGGTGGAGCAGAACTGAATATATTAGATGCCACCTCATGCTCCTGAAATTTTGTACTCAAACACTGACAGTAATTTCCAAAGCCATTTAGAAATAAATGCTGCCCTGGAGGTCTGAACCTTTTGTGAAACTACACACAAACAAATATGAACTGCCCTGCAGAAAACAAACAGATTGAAGAAAGTAAGGGGAGAAGGGTACAAATGGGTGGTGTACCCTGTAGATACCTGGAGTGGCCTAAAACATCGACAGCTGTAAGTAACTTATGGATTGCTACTTCAGCAAGTAAATGTGTAGGCCAAGCAGAAAGACTGCAGTGCTGGCAATGCCATTTTGCTGACCCAGCATATTGCTCTAGAATAACACGATAGACAGACACTACTGAATTGGCAGGCTGGGCTTCATGAAAAGAGTCTTGTGGTGCTACAGAGGGTCAGTAGGTAACCTCAAAATTATGGGGCGGGGGAAAGAGTAAAAAAGCACTTAAGGTAAAAGGTTGACAAACAATTGTACAAAATTCAACACTCTCCATAGATTCACGCAACTCCGTTCTCACTATGCAAGCTACCCTCTTCCCCTGCCGCACCAAGACCTGGTTTATCCTTTTAAGACAAAATAACCAACTGAAACCCCTGAGAGGGCCAGTCAGCATATACTATTCTATGATATCTCTATGATATGTGGATGCAATTTGAGAGAATCAGGATAGCTGGAAATCCTGGCAGTTGTGGTTCCACCAAAAAGACACGCAGGCAGGCAGACAATAAATCATACATACATACATACATACATACATACATAATCTTTGTAGGGTTTCAAGTTGGAAGTTGTTTCAAGTTGGAAGATCATGCATCATGCTTTTCATTTATGCTGAAAGGAAAGCCTCTGAGTCACTAGATCTGTTCCAGAAATGATGTGAAGCTATAATGCAAGTCAAGAGCAGTTTGACTGAGACATAAAATTAATTCCCTGAACATTGCTGCAGAACTGTATGGGGGTATAGGCTGCACTCTTCAGTACCTGCCTGAAACTGGACTGCGAAAGAAAGGGACAGGGAAGCAAAGTGGCCAAAGTGCTCTTAACAATATAGAATGGCCTGATTTACACATCACTCAAAGCCATAATAGGCATGTTTGCCTTTTGCTTAGTGTAGTGCATCCCATCACTGCAGTTTTTAAGCTATGATTCATGTCCAGAATGTGTTGTAAACCTTGCTAACTGTGCTTTATCATTGCAATCATGAGGCATGCAGAACCGATTGAGTTTGTAGAAGCAATACCTTATCACATCTTGTTGAATTATCATCATCATCTGCCTGATAATCTTAATCCTCTGTAATTTTAATCAGTTTTTCTAAGTAAAAATATAAAATATATATTTTAATATAAAAACCTAAATACAAATGTTTGTTTTTATATTTTATATTTATAAATACTACATAAGTTATGAAATATAATTATATAATTATAATTAAATTATAGCAATAGCACTTAGACTTATATACTGCTTCACAGTGCTATACAGCCCTTTCTAAGCGGTTTACAGAGTCAGCATATTATCCCCAACAATCTGGGTCCCCATTTTACCAGCCTTGGAAGGATGGAAGGCTGAGTCAACCTTGAGCTGGTGAGGATCAAACTCCCCAACTGCTGACAGTCAGCAGTCAGCAGAAATGAATGAATGAATGAATGAATGAATGAATCAATCAATCAATCAATCAATCAATGAATCAATCAATTAAAAAATCCCTCTGGGAACTGTGTCACCTGCCTACATTCTTTCTCTTCCTAGATGGTAAAATCTAGCACAGTAGATTTAACAAGTTGGGCTCTTTAATAACAGGTAGTTAATGGCTCTTTATGTATCAAGGCAGACTTCCATAACTGGGCTTCAAAACGCCACACTAGCTGGAAGTAAAGAGATACAGAAAACTGAATTGTAATTTAGTTGTCATCTGGATTTCTGCAATCCATTCATAGCAGTCCTAGTATCAGTAGGACAATAATTCTTATGACCATCACCACAAGTATCCTCTCCTTGGGCAAGGTGATAAAGAAAGTGGGGCTTCCACATAATAAAATTTATCTGAAAGAAGCTTTTCTAAATAATTCTGGCTTCAGGCCTGATTATAATATCAGAATAGCCTTGGCTGTTTTAATACATGGTACTTTTTTTTATCAGAGACTTTTTATTGTGTTGACTTTCTGTATTTCTAAGCAGCTTTAATCATGGTGATCATGGGATACTGTAGCCAGTGGAGTGACTTTAAAGGGGATGAAATTTGATGACATTGGCTTAAAGTAGGAATGAAGCAAGGGGGTCTCTCTCTCCCTCACCAAAAGTGAAGAACCAGATTTTCATAGTTCTTCTAAATAATAGCAGAATGGAGGAAATTTGGTTATTGGAAGGAACCTCATTTCAGAAGACAGGCGTTGCTACAAAAAAAGGTGTGCTTTTAGAGTCTTGATAGATGACATTGTTTAATCAAAAGACCCTGGAGCCTGCCAACCCTGTAAGACTGAATCAGTCAGGTAGTCCCATAAATAACCAGTTCCATGTAGGGCTTCCTAAGTAACAACCAGCACCTTCAATCTCACCTGGAAGCAAACTGGCAACCAATGCAACTTATAAAACAAAGGTATTACATGAGTATATCAAGACATGCCTTTCACTCCTCATGTCACTCCATCCTTGTCCAGTTGAAAATTCTAGGTGCTCTTCAAGGACAGATCCCATGTAAGAGTACATTGCACAAGGTAATTAGGGCATGAATTTTGAAGGGCCTCCCAAACTAGGAAAGGTGAAACTGGTACACCAGATGTGTAAAAGTCTTCTTGGCCACAACTGCTACCTGTTCTTCAAGCAGGAGTTATGAGTCTAGCAACACACTCAGATTGCACACCAACAATAAAATCCAAGATCAAAGATGGAATGTCCCCAGATGTGGGTAGCCCAAAGGCACTCTGTCTTGGGAGGTGATGGTTCCTGGTGATGGTCATCAGAGATGGTTCCTTCCAATCCAGACCTTTACAGCCTCCAGGCACTGGGATAGAATCGTGACAGCCTTATTTGGCTGGTCTGGGTTTGAAAGATAGAATTGGGAGTTATCAGCATACCAATGATACTGAATCCCAAACTGCAGATGACTTCACCCAGCAGTTTCATGTAGATGTTGAAAAGGAGGGGGGAAAGTGTAGAATACTGTGGGATCTGCCCACAGGAGGGCCTAGGGAGTAATATCTCCCCCTGCTCCAAACAACTTAGACTGCAACCAGCCCAGGAAAAAGGAAGTGAACCACCATAAAATGGTGATCCTTATCCAACCCACAGATCTGGCACAGAAGAATAGTGTAGCTGAAGCCACTGAGATCAAGGAGCACAAAGAGTGATGCCCCACTTTGATCCCAGCTCCACCACCAGTTATCAATACAAGGCTGTCTCAACACTAAATCCTGGCCTGAAACCCAAGTGAAATGGGTCTAGGTCATCTATTTCCTCTGTGGTTACTCATGAGCTGCAGAACAATCTATTTGTCATGCCCCTGGTGGAAACTGACTTTGAGTCAGAGGAGGAATAGCCGACAGGGAGTGGAAGTGTGGCTCCGGAGGTTGCGGAGGAGGTTGGGGAAGGGCAGAGGCCGGCGGGGCAGTCAAAGGAGGACCAGGCCCATCCCCTCTCCATCCTAGGGCATGCAGGGAGGAGAGGATAAGGGAGAGATGTGGTCTACTTGGGAGGAGAGTGCTTTGATCTTCTTTATGGGCTGCAGCTGTGACAACTGAATAAGAGGACGGACATGCATATGGGTGAATGCTGGAAATAAAGCATGGAAATATCTCTCATTTATGGTTCCTCTCTGAGTTTGGTGTCCTTCCCACAATGTGTTTTGTAATCTGTGGACATCCTCCAGCCCTTATCTAGCCTGGTTTGTGTTGTTTTTTCCTTCTTATAACTGCTTGTGGGGAGGTTTTTGTCTTCCGTCAAGGATATTTGGAGCTTGGAAGCAAAGTGAAGGAATAAAAGGGGCTTCACCAGGGGTGGGATCCAACAGGGTTAACTACCAGTTCGGTGATTTACGAGGTTCGGTGATTTACAATGTGCTTGCTTGCACGCTGCATGCGTGCGCCTGTAAATCATTATCAGCTTGCTGCCTGGACAACTGAGCAGCGCTGCGTGCAGAGAAGCAGCATTTGAAAAAGCACTTTTTTCCTGCTTTTTCAACTGCAGCTGTGCCTCGCACGGCAGCTGAGGTTGAAAAAACAGGAAATAAAGGTCAGGTAAGAGCCCGGGCGGGCGGGTGGACCAAAACAGCAGCAGACACAGAACCGGTTCTGTGTCTGCTGCTCTTCAGAGCTACCGGTTCTACAGAACCAGACAGAACCAGTAGAATCCCACCCCTGGCTTCACTGTGTTTCTGTGACTGTGTATGTTTTGTATCCCCACCCTTGGTCATCACACCATTGCTCAAAGCTTTTCCTAAAAAAAGAAGGTTGAAGACTGTTTAGTAATTTTCAAATCTGTTGGTCACAGAACAGTCTTGGGGGGGCACCATCCCATCTTTAAAAGGCCAACCCCATGGCCCATATCCAACTGCAAATCATCTCTTACAATGAGCTGAAAGAGTAACTGTGAGAGACAGGAGGAAGAGCCAGAACCAAGACCAAGGTTAGACAAAAAGAAGCTTCAGTCTGAGGCAGAAATGTTATTTGAGGAAGCATTTCAGGTTTGACCCTCCCTAGTTTTGCTCAGGAATTGTCTAATCAAACAATGTCAACTCATTCAAAAGCTAGAAAGGAGGGGAGGTGTATTCAGACTTGTGAAATTTGTTACTGTAGTCTTATAACAAAAGTAGTATTAGCATTCATAACTTTGGTTTCTTAGCCTGGTGTATCTTGAAGGGCTGATATATACCTGGGTACTTTTAAGATCCAGGAGGGCCCAGATCCAGTAAAGAGGTGGCTGAGCTGACAGCCTGCACACTTTTTCAGGAGTTACCAACTCTAAATTTGATCATTCTCCCAGATACTAGTGCAATATTGGCGAACCTTTTCAGCACCAAGTGCCAAAATGGAAGCGTGTGTGTGCAGGGGAGAGTGCCAGAAACCACAACAGCAGCTCCCCGGCACATATGTGCATGCCAGGAAGCTGAGCTTCCTGTTTCCGGTGCGTGCATATGCACCAGCCACCTGGTCTTCCAGTTTCTGCCATGCATGCACGTGTGAAGACTAGCTGGCTGGGCGCATGCGTGTGCTGGGGAGCTGCTCTTCCAGTTTATGGTGCTTCTGCATGCATGAAAACCAACTGGCCGGCATGCATGCAACAGGCAACAGCTGGCTTGCCTGGAGAGATGGCTCTGCATGCCACTTCCGGCACATATGCCGTAAGTTCGCCATCACGGTACTAGTGCCCCAGGCACCTCAGCCTACCTGGCCCAATCAGAGTCCAAGTCAATGCAAATCTGAATGACTTGAATGTAGCCTGAATATTCCTCACAGCAGCCCAACAGATGTTCTGAGCCCCACCGACCCATCCAACAGGGAACAGGTCACTCCAAACAGATCCACTAAATGGCTATCAGTGGCCACAATAAGGGTGAAGACATGTGGACATTTTGTTGTCCTTATCATCCTGAGGTAATCCCTAATAGGGGCTCTCTTACCCATGTCCAGTTAAATACACTTCATATCTTCCTCCAACAGTTCTGCAAACATCTCTTCTAGCTTTAAACAAAACTTAAGATGTATTTACTCTAAGACCAGGCTACCTTTTGTATTAATTTTACTTTAAACTACTATGCAGCTAAATTATTTTTGCATGCTACTTTGTAAATGACTGTTTTATTTTTTTATTGATACATGTACCATTCTGGGTTCCCTTGGGAACACATTATAAAAAATAGTAAACAAATTGTGGCTACCAGGATGGGAAACTCAAGGAAAGGCAAAAGAAAGAAAACCCCTCTCACATCACCCATGGTTAGAGATATTATTTTCCTAGAGACCATGAAAGTTACTTATATTTTGTCACTGAAGCTGGTGATGTGTCACAAATGACTAATGGGAGAGAAGTTGCTTTAGAAAAAGACATCTGCTTTCCCAGATCCATCAGATATTATGATCCATGTCCAGAAACTACATTAAAACATGATTATTAAGAAGAATCAATTAAAATCCTCTGCAATGTAAGTAATAAATACCAAAACCAGGAATATGAATCTCAGTTGGGAGATTTTAAGATAAATGTCTTGATGAGAGCTTTGGCCATAACATGAAAACCTTCTGTGCACTTATTTAATTTCTTGAAATATTGAATTAGATCATATTATTGCCTGACTGAAAAACAAATGAAACTTGGCAGGCAATCAAAGCTGTTTTTGGCTAGGAGTTTATTAAAAGAAAATATTGGAGACCAACTGAAGAAAATTTTCCATGGGTTTAGTATGAAGGGGTGTGTGTGTGTGTGTGTGTGTGTATTTCACAGGTAAAACTTGAAAAAAGAGACAGACATCCCGATCACTGGAACTAAAAAATTCATATTGTTCACTAAGCTTTTGTTAGCCTCTGCTAACATCGTCAGAGTGTAAAACTACCATTAAGGAGGTATGTGCCTTTATATAACATTAACCAATGGACGTTGTGCGCATGACTTTGACAGCATTCTCTCTAGCTCCCTCCCTCATCCCAGTGGACTTCCTTCTTAAAGGCCCTTTGGTTTGTCCACTAGATTCATCTGTTGCTTTGCTGGTGATGAGAAGCAGTCTCTACCAAGCATTGAGGCACCAAGAAAGATCCTGCAAGAAGAGCAAAAACTGTTGATTGGACCATAGACAACTAAGACAGCTCCTTATTTTCTAATCTTATCTAAGTATCCTTCTATGAAAGTGCATGCATTAGTGCAAAATTGGCTCAGAAATTGTCTAATCAAATGATGTCAACTCATGTCAAATGCTCTCTGTTTTTGTATTTATACCAGTTTTATTTGAAACTGGAATGAAACAGTTTTTTAGCAGTGGAACTGACAGTCTTCCTCTTACTGGTGGGAAATTTTGCTCTATGCATCCTTGATCTACTCTTTTCAAGGCAATATCTCACAATCAATCAATCAATCAATCAATCATCAATCCTAAAAGCTGCCTTACATGATCTCTGCCCCCCTATCAAAAAGAGAAAACAAAAGGAAAATTTGTCAATTTCATCCCTGCAGTCTTCAAGGACCTGCAAACAGCCAATTGCTTCAGTCAAAGCCATGTGCATTTTAAAATGAAATTCCTATAATGTTTGTGCCTTTTTACTGAATAATAAGAGTACCATTCTAGATGGTCCTGGGCAGCTTTACAAGTTAAAATCACCATACAGTACAAAATGGACCCAGCAATAAAAACAGTGTCCATTCAGGGAGCAAAATGGGGAACCGGGTTGTGTTTATGTGTTTGGGCCCCTGCTCCATTTTTGCTGGCAGAGGGCTAGCAAAACAAACTAAAAACAAAACAAAAGGATAAATATTTCCCCTTTTCATTTGAGCATGCAAGAAGGGACAGGAAAGGAGAAAGGGAAAGAGGACAGACAAAGAAAAAGAAGAAAAGATGGGAAGACAGTAAGGAAGGAAATATAAGGAAAGAGGGGAAGGAAGAAGAAAGCAAAATGAAGAGGGAAGGAAGGAAGGAAGGAAGGAAGGAAGGAAGGAAGGAAGGAAGGAAGGAAGGAAGGAAGGAAGGAAGATTCTAATGAGAGTGAGTGCTGGTCTGAGGGAAGTCCTGCCTTAGCACTTGGCCACCACAGGTGCCCCCGACATGAGTGATGTGGAGCTGGCCATGCCCACCTTCATTGTGCCCCCCCAGCACCCCCAAAGTCAAACACAACCCTGATATGGCCCTTAATGAAATTGAATTTGACACCCGTTATAGGGTACAATAACAGAAGCTTGAACGCTTGTCAGTGTTTCTTTCTTCCCCTTCTTATTCCAAACAGAACCAAGATGGAATTGTCTTGAGTTTCTTTCTCACCTTCTCTTCATTTTTAGGGCTAAGTTAATATTTATTTAACAATGCTTTCCAATGTTGTCTCTACACTCCTCTACATTTTGAATTGCACCCAGAAGCCAAATGGCAGCCAGTACAGTTCACACAGCAGTAATGTTATGTGAGCACCACGAAGCTTGCTTATACTGCCATATTCTGAAGCAGCTTTAGCTTCCAAGTGATCATCATCCTGCAAACATGGCTAGCAATAATGAGGAAAGCACTAGATTGCAGTACTATAGACACGGTATCACTGTACTTTTAGATAATCTTATGTGGAATGGAATGGTGACACAAGATGGCTTGGATTTACAAATAAACCTGTCTTACAAAGCTTCCCTTCACAGCAACATGTGGTAGCTATTTATTTTATTTCCTTTTTGGTGTAGAATGGGGGAAAAGACATTTTTCTTCCTCCAAGATCTATGGCAGCTCAGGGGGAAGAACATTGATTGAATGTTAGGGTTCAGGACCTCCTGTTAGTCAACAGGAAGAAGCACTAAGTGACTCACAGGGTTCTCAGCATGTTTCTGACGCTTCCAAACCAGCAGGAGGAAAATTGCAGGTTGATTTCAAATTGCTTTGGAAGGGCTTGAAAATAAAAAGAGCGTTGAGGAAATATCCTGAAACAATTTGCTTTTGAACTAGGTGCTATTTATTTTGTTCAGATTCACTCCAAATAAGACACTTGGGATTTAAACATAATCTCAAGGGCGAGCCTAAACCTGGGCATACCTTAGCTCAGTGGTGGCTAACCTTTTTGGGATCCTGTGCCAAAAATTGTGTGTGCGCTTGCACACACACTCATGCCAGCACCCAGAAGGCAATGCGTGCTGGTCCCCCACATGCCCCCTCCACATGCGCGCATGATCCCCTGCCCCCTTACCTGCACTGTACCTCCCAGCTGATTTTCGGCCTGTTTGAGGCCTTTTTTGGCCTCCCAGGCTTGAGGAAAGCCTCTGCAGCCTGAAAAATAGGCCCGTTTAATCACTTCCGGTATTTCCGGAAATACCGGAAGTGATGAAACAGGCCTATTTTTCAGGCTGCAGAGGTTTTCCTCAAGCTTAGGAGGCCGAAAATCAGCTGGGAGGCGTGCACATGTGCAGTGAGGTAAGTTTGCCTGCGGATCATGTGCCGGCACAAATGGCTGTGTGCTACCTGTGGCACACATGCCATAGGTTCGCCATCATGGGCTTAGCTCAACTGTTCTGTAGTAAAGCTGCTTGGTGCTGTGAAACTAAAACTGAAACTGAAGCTCCTCTCCTCTGCTTGCGTTTTGCATTTGGAATAGATTTCTTTTCAGGTGGGGATGGGGAGTAGAATTCCTAGCATCACAGCGTGTTGATAATAATATATGAAATACTAATGCTGTGATGGTCATTTCAAAAAACCCTTTCTTAGTGAGCACCTAGAAGCGAAGAGGAACATAGCAGCTTATCTGCATAACCAAATTCAAGGATCTTGAAATGTCCTTCATCAGGTTTGTACAACTTCCAAGCCATCAATGTTGGCCTCTCTGGCCTGCCATTGCTTAAATTCTCATTCTGTTTACCTACAGCAACTTATGGAAGTGATCCACCATGCCTCACTGATGGTCTGTGGTTCACAGATCATGTGTTGTGTAGGGTGGGCCTCCACTGTGTACTCAGAATTCTGGGTGGTCTTAGAGGAATAGGAAACCAATTTGAGTTTTTCTCCTGAATATTAGTTATAAGTAAGATTGTATTGTGACAATAATGGTTATGGGACACATAATGGCAATTAGCCATGCTGAATACAGTGATTATGACTGAATTCATGCAGATTATACAAAGCCATTGTTTTCTGAACAAATTACTACTGATTGAATTCATATAACAAATTCAGGTGGAAGGTACAGTTTATAAACCTCCATGGCTAAGTTCACACAACATACTAATGAACAAATTTGTTCAACTACACAGTATGTTAAGTTCAGGCAACATCCTATGTAAGTCTGTATGCTTAAATTAAATACATTTAGTGAGGGCAGATATTCTACTTGCTGAAAAACTGTCTCCCAGATTAAATATTTTAACTATATTTTATTATAAAAGTAGAAATACATACTGTTTCCATTACATTTACATCCTTTGGATTGTTAACAGATCATACGTTTGATAGAAAAATCTAAGAATTCTCATATGTTCTTGGACTATTATACTTAATCATCATTGATTGAGTTTGATTATGGGCCATCCATCAATCCTGATGATCACCTAGTGATTATCTAGTTATGACAATCTGTCTCTAACCCTGTATTTCAGATCTTCCTATGGCGCACCCACAAACATTATAACTGAGTCCATCCACCTTCCTGCTAGTCATCCTCTTCTTCTCTCTCCTTCCTCCTTTCCAGCATGACAACCTTCTCCAGAGAGATAGGCCTTCACATAATTTATCTGAAATAGGACAATTTGAGCCTGGTCATTTTTTCTTTGAGAGAGGTAACTATGGGATGATTTATTTGATCATCAGTTGGTTTGTTTTCTTGGCTGTTTACGTATTCTCAGGTACTCTCAAGTCATCGTTGTAATTGTTTACGATTGTCAAAGTTATAAACTGAAAACACAGGTGTCTGGCACAAGCCACAATGATGTCAGAATGACACAAATGACACAAATGTTTTCTGTCATTTGAGTGAAGTCACCCTCCAATTGTCACAATTCTCCAATTCTGTCTATATCTGATAATATCAATCAACTGAATTGCAGGCAGATAAAAGCTGCATTGGAACCCCAATGAACTTTCTTCTCCAAAAGGTTTCAATAGAAGATATAAATAAATGCTAGATATTAACTTTGATATTTAAAAAAAATATGAATAAACTCAGAATATAATAACATAAGTATAATTTAAGTCTATGGGAACTCTCTAGAAAGCAAGAAAGGAGTAATTGTTTATGGAGATAAATGTAAGCATCAGTTTTTAATATACACATAAATTTAATCCTGGCTAATGGAGACACTGGAAATTTACCTAGTTTGGTATTCAAATCTGCCAGAATACTTCTTGTTTTCTCCTTCATTTGTGCAAACGATCTCAAAGCAATTGCTGTCTTTACCTGAAGTTAAAATATAGAAAAACTATTACATTATCTAAAAATAACAATTTAAATCTTGTTGCTGTCTCTGAAAGAAATAGATAGGCCTGAACTTAATAAACCTAGATAAAGCATTGGCATATCTCAGATTTTGAAGAATCCCTAATGAAGAGTGCATTTCTGCAGGGGACAGCAGCAGAGAAATTGCAATCTCCAGTACAATGACATATAAACTTCAGTATTAAATTACGTAACATAAATTTTTAGAATACTGTATTTTTCGGTTTATAAGATGAACTCCCCGCCAAAAAAAGTGGGTGAAAATGTCTGTGTGTCTTATAGAGCAAATGTTGCTGAAGCCCCATGCACCCGCCAGCCGCTACCCTTTGGCCTCTGCCTCCCAGCAATTTGCCTCCTTGCAGCAAGCAGCAAACAGCCTGGTCAGTTTCAGCACATCCTGATTTAGCAGGAACAACTTATTGGCGGTTGGATTGGCCTCCTGGAATATTGCCCATCAGCTGTTCCAGGCTGCAGGGATCGTCACCGCCCATCACTACTGTTGCCACCCATCACCGCCTCCGTGCACCCCATTTTCGGCCTCCGCACATCCTGTTTTTGGCTCCACATGTCCTGTTTTTGTCCCGTTCCAGGTGGCGGGGATTGCTGCTGCCAATCATTGCCGAATGGCAGCAGTGATAGACAGCAGCGGCAATCCCTGCCACCTGGAACGGGCTGAAAACAGGACGCTCAGAGGCCAAAAATGGGGTGTGGTTAGGCCGAAAACAGGACACCTGGAGGCCAAAAATGGGGCATGCGGAGACAGCGATAGGGGCAGCGGCGGCGGCGATGGGCAGCAATGGCGATCCCCACAGCCTGGAACAGCTGATCGGCGGTATTCCAGGAGGCAGATCCAACCACCAATCAGCTGCTTGTGCTAAATCAGGCTGTGCTGAAGCTGACCAGGCTGTTTGCTGTTTGCTGCAATGAGACAAATTGCTGGGAGGCACGGGCAGATTTTTTTCCTTGTTTTCCTCCTCTAAAGCTAATGTGCATCTTAAAGTCCAGAGCGTCTTATACTCTGAAAAATACAGTATTTAACTTTAGTTCAATTTCTAATCAGAAGTTGTTGACTCATTTTTCTGTCCCTGAAAACAGAGTTTACGCAGAGGTGGTATTCAGCAGGTTCTGACCAGTTCTGGAGAACCCATAGTGGAAATTTTGAGTAGTTTGGAGAACCGGCAAATACCACCTCTGACTGGAGATTTTACAGTATCCTTCCCCTGCCACACCCACCAAGCCACACCCACAGAACCGGTAGTAAAAAAATGTGAATGCCACCACTGAGTTTACATTAGCACAAGGGATCCAGAAATAGCCAATCTGTGTGGCAAGGTATCAAATTAAACTCATAAATAACTAGGTTTCTAGCAGATCTATACCCACAAGGAGAATGTCATAAGCTTTGAAACAAGGCCACCTAATCGGACATTTTGTAGATGTAAAATGAATTAAGTAACTTGATCATGCAATAAAATCAGCGAGAAGCAATTCATATAGACCAGAGATGGCTAACCTTTTCCATGTTGTGTGCCAAAAGTGTGCATGCTTGCGCTCGCTCGCTCGCCTGCACCCATGATGCAATGCACATGCAACTCCCCCTGCCCCTGAGCATGCATGCATACCCCCCCCGCACTGCGCATGCACACGCAACCCCCCCTGCACGCTGCACGCCTCTGCACATGCACATGTGTCTCCCATGCACACATCTCCCCTGCACATGCATGGCAGATACCTGACAATCAGCTGGCTGGCGGGGGGCGCATGTGCAGTGGGGCTCTTCCAGGCAACCTCTCATGTGTCACTTCCGGCATGTGTGCCATAGGTTCGCCATTACAGATTTTTTTAATTTACATTTATATGCTGCCCTTCTCCGGAGACTCAGGGCGGCTTACAATCTTTGGAGCACAATCCAATGTGCTCAGCAATAGCCTTCATTCTATTGTAAATGCCTGCTTATTACTAGGGCTTTTGGCCCCCCAGCGGCATTTTTACAAAGTCAGGTTATTGCCCCCAACAATCTTGGGTCCTCAATTTACCTACCCCGAGAGGATGGAAGGCTGAGTCAACCTTGAGCCTGGTAGGATTCCAGCCTGTACTAATTGCAGGCAGCTGGAACTAAGTGGTAGGTGTTTAACAGCCTGCACCACCAAGGCTCCTTTAACAGAAAACTGATTTCAGGCATAAAACATGTAAGCTATTATAATAGCATATGATTATTTATGAATAAAAATAATTTCAAGTATGACTTTGTACAATAAGTGTAAATGAGATCACCATTTTAGAGAGTTAGTTTATTTATTGGACTGATATGGCTACTTATCTCAAATACATGAATCTTGAGGATGGGGGTCATATCAATCTAATAGATAAATTTCTACAACTGAGTTAGAGGAAAGAGGTTTCTCCTTTTAGAGCCACTTTTTCCTCACATCTTCATTTCCATCTACTGCATTCTTTTCCAACATACAAAATCAATCACACTGAATGTACAGAAGACACCAAACATGCAGTGTTATGGAAACGTACTTTTAGCAGGCCTTGAATCAACAAATGTTTCAAAAATCCAAAAACTTTAGTGGCCCCACTCAAGAGATTACAATGCTATTCTTGTTAGTCAAGGATGCTCAGATCTCTTCATCACTCCAGTGTTACAAAAAGCAAATGGCAAGAGGCAAAAAGGCTAGTTTGACTAAAAGTTTTCAAAGTTTCTATTATTATCAGAATTCTGAATATCAGGAGATGACTGTCTGTCACTTACAAATGAGGCTCAATGTGGAGCGGGGAGGTTTAGCTTGCATTTTCTTATTATGAACACAGCTTACTTGGTTCTTTTGTGGCTCAGATAAATGCCTGTAATGCACTTCTCGCTCTCCAGCGCTCTTCCCCTTTCTGTGACTTGACCATGGTGTTATTTATTCACGCTGGTAGATGTGAACAGCTTTCTTGCTGTCCCCAAAAATGAAGAAATTGCATAGCTTCAATTTCTTCATATGTATCTAGATCAGGAATTAATCCAGCATCCAGAATATAGGATAAACCATGCCTCTTTCTAGGTACATAAGTTTCAAACCAACTCTCAATGCCTTTCAATCTTTAAATATGGAAAGTGTATAAAGGAAATTCATATTTTTACCAATAAAAAAGCAATTAAACCCAGGATCTCTAATCATTCTAGAATGCCACTAAATATTTTACAGAGATATCAACTACTTCAAATTTCAATAACCCAGGTTCAGTATCAGTCACACTACGATAGTGATTCTTGGTCTTGGTAAATTTAAGAGGAGTGGAATGCTGGAAGTTGAAGGCCACTCCTCTTAAACCTCTCTTAAACTTGCCAACATTGAGAAACACTGCCCTATGGCCACATAACTAGCAGCCTCCAAGCACTGTTAGCAAATAGGAGCCTTGGTGGCAAACAGGAGCCTTGGTGGTGCAGGCTGTTAAACACCTAGCACTTAAGTTCCAGCTGCCTACAATTAGTGCAGGTTTGAATCCCACCAGGCTCAAGGTTGACTCAGCCTTCCATCCTCTCGGGGTAGGTAAAGTGAGGACTCAAGATTGCTTCTTTTTCTTTTATTCATATTTATATGCCGCCCTTCTCCGGAGACTCAGGAGGCTTACCATTTTTTGGGATACAACCCAATGCGCTCAGCAATAGCCTTCATTCCATTGTATATGCCTGCTTATTACTAAGCGGCATTTTTACAAAGTCCACTTATTGCCCCCAACAATCTTGGGTCCTCAATTTACCTACCCCGAGAGGATGGAAGGCTGAGTCAACCTTGAGCCTGGTGGGATTCGAGCCTACAATAATTGCAGGCAGCTGGAACTAAGTGCTAGGCATTTAACAGCCTGCACCACCAAGGTGTTCTTGATTGTTGGGGGCAATAAGCTGACTTTGTAAAAATGCTGCTTAGTAATAAGCAGGCACATACAATGGAATGAAGGTTGTTGCTGAGCGCATTGGGTTGTATCCCCCCCAAAATTGTAAGCTGCCCTGAGTCTTTGGAGAAGGGCGGCATATAAATGTAATTTTATTAAAAAATAGCCAGATCTGCAAATATTTAAAATTTACAGACCTGCAGATCTTTAAATTTCCCAAAATACTTAGAAGGAAACCAAAACCCCAGCTCTCCATGAGTGTGACACTGATGCTAAGCGTGTTCAAGAAGTTTTGCCATAAAAGGTGGTGCATTCAAACAGTCCAATCCAGAGCGTTTGAATCGAACAGAGCAAAATGAAACAGAGTGAGAGAGTCGGAAGGGAGATTTTCTAGTTCAACCTCCTGCACAAGCAGGAGGCCCTGTAACATTTTGGACAAATGTCTGTCCAATCTCTTCTTAGAAACCTCCAATGATGGAGTGCCTACACCTTCTGAAGACAACCTGTTCCACTGATTAATTGTTCTGTCAGGAAACTTCTCCTCAGTTCTAGGTTGCTTCCTCTCCCTGATTAGCTTCCATCCATGGCTTCTTGTTCTGCCTTCTGGCGCTTTGGAGAATAGCTTGAACCCCTCTTCTTTGTGGTAGCCCCTGAGATATTGGAAGACTGCTATCATGTCACCCCTAGTCCTTCTTTTCACCAGACTACACATACCCATTCCTGCAATATGTTCTTCATATGTTTTAGCTCCAGTCCCCTAATCATCTTTGTTGCTCTTCTCTGCACTCAGTCTCTACATTTTTTTCTTTCTCTGCCATTTTTCTTATTCTGCAAATACCATTTGTATTTTACTTCCCTGATACATAAAATTACAATCGACATTAAACCTTCTAATCAAAAGCAGCTTTCTTCACAGGCTATGTGGGATGGTTTTACAGAATCTGTAGTCTAACAATCTGAGGGCTGCTAAATTAAGAAAGGCAGATTTTAGAAACCTGAGTGGCATGTCTGGATTACATAAAACAAACACTGATGGTTAAAATCAAAGATCCTACTAGTAGCTGAATATCCTTCTCTTTAATTTGGGTTTTCCCTTTCCCTATAATCACAGTACCCACTAAATATGCCTTCTTACTTCTATTTGCAGAAAAGGCATCCCCATGGAACAGAAAGTCCACTAATCAAGGATAATTGCTAACAGATACCCCACCCAAGTAACTACACTGAAATTATAATGCAATATATAAAAGAAAACCTCTATCAGCCAAAGTTGAAGGAAAGAAACTATTTTGAACCATTGGATAATCTGAGCACAGCCATAGATGAGTGGAAGGTTTTGGTTAAGAAGAAAAGAATCAGGCACAACAATCTTTCATTATTTACACAGAACTTCCACCAATTTCAGTCTCTCCAAAGGCCGATGGTGAATTAGTAATAGGCAGCCTAAGTCTTGTTTCTGCCAGACAAATATTGAGGCATATAACAGGTCACAAACCCACAGATTCCTCCTTCACCTCTTTTCCATGATGGATGAGAAGGTCAAGCTAAGAGGAATCGGTGGATTTATGTCTTGTTATACAGCTCAGTCTTTAGCTGAACTGTTTCCCTCTCTGAATCGAATACAAATGTCTTTTCATTGCAGACTAATTGTAAAGATGAAATACATTAGAAAGTATCGCCGCCTTCCCAGTCCTATAACACTCTAAGAGGCAATCTTATTTCAGAGGGGAAGAATGGTAACTTGTTCTGACAACTGATCCTTCCAACTGAGAAACCTCCACAATACATACATTCAGTTGTGCATCTGCCGAGGACACTGTTCAATATTACCTGAATGCTCTTCCAAAAAAAGGCTTAGATATAAATGTATGGAAACTTAACACATGTGTACTAAAAGCAGCCTCCAAAAGCACTATGCCAGTATTATTGCAGTGACCTCACCACAGAACCACAAGATCTAAAAACAGCCAGAAAAAAAAGCAACTAGAATTAAAGAGGCAGCAGCTGGACAGTCTGAAGTCTTACAAGATTCCACCATCAAGTATTCATTGTTCATCACTTTTCAGGGACTATTATGTTATTTGGATCAAGGCTAAGCAGAGGGCACATCTGGAAAAATGGTTAAATGTCTGGATAATTTGCGGTAGACTTCTTACTCCCATAGGTTTAATGCAGTAAGAATAATTCTACTCCCCACTCCCCATTGTACAATTAATTCATATGAAGAAATTGTGCTTCCCTAGCAGGAAAAGGATGCAAAACATTTAATTCTTGAACACAGCATTGCCTTTTGCATCAAATACTGATTGATGGGTCTTGGGATTTCAGGGAAGAGGCATAGATTTCACAAACCTGAAAACTACCTACCTATACCCCCTGTTGAAAGAAGCAATAGAGTTATTATACCAGACAAAATAAGCTCTTCTTGTGATCATTTGCTTAAAAAATGAAAAAGGTTTTTGCTGGGCTAACTTCTGCTTACAATATCTACATAGGACAATGGAGAGGAAACCCTATCAATTAAATAAAAGTTAAAACATGATACTTCTTCCAATTTACAATAATTTTCACTCTGCCCATATTTCCAACTCTTGCTTCACAGGAAACTGCATCAGTTGTATAAGTGTCCCTTATGTTGAACTGGAAGAAAGTCTAAAAAAGTCTACGAAGCTTAGGCAACCATCACTTTGTGTTAGCCTTTATTTTGGCTGCCCCAGAGGGAGAGGGCCACCTCCCTAGAAACTGCTACATAAAGTTAAGGTCCCCCTTGTTTCACTCTGGCATTATTTCCCCACTCTTGAAGGAAAGAACAAGGGGCTTTGATAGGTCCGAGCACTCAATCCCGGACAGAGCTAAGGGCCCCTTGCGAGCGTGGCCTCCCACCGCCGCCGCCCGCCCCACTCCCTAATAAAAGTCCCTTCTTCTCGTCCTATTTAGGGAAAGAATGGCGCAAGAGCTATATTTGCAAACCGAAGTAAACATCACGGATGGAGCGCAACAGCTGCCAAAGATTAATCGCACCCGTTGAGAGAAAGCGGCTGGATTGCGCAGGCACAACCCCGTAAAAGGTGTGTGGGGGTGTGGAGGAAGGGGGGGAATCCTTTCGCCGGTTTCGGTTTGAAAGCAGCCTCTGATCCGGGATCCAACCAGCAGTCGGATCTTCCTTTTCCAATTCCAACCCTTCTCTGCCCCAATAATCCCTCCTGTACTGTTTAAACGGGGCGGGAGGGGAGGTGTGTGTGTGTGTAGGGGGAGAGATGGCCCCGGCAGGATTACTCTCATCCTTATAAACATGTTGCCACTTTGTTACCGAACGGCAGTTTTTCTTTGCCACCGGCGCAGGCTGCCTCTGAATCTAGAAAGCCGGCTTTGGGGGAAAGTAAAAAAAAAGAAAGAAAAGAAAAGAAACCGATCGCCTTTAAATTGACTCGGGCTCTTGCTTTCTCGAGGCCCTTCCTTGTTCTTCGGTCTCTGGTCCCGAGAAGCCACCTCTGGTGCCCTTTCTGTCTCTTTGCTCCCCGGTTTCCTGCGGCGTCTATCAGCAAGTTCGGCAGAAATTGGCATCCCGGGTTTGGGTTCAAGGAAGAATCCCCTTCCTGCGCCTGGTGCATCTTAGGAGTACTAGTCACCCTGGCTTATTACTGGATCGGTCTTAAACCGCTCTCCCCACTGCCCAAAGCCGGATCCCGGCTTCAAATCCCTGCCAAGGGAGAGGAGTTTTTGAGCGGGCCGCCCGGGTGCAAAAGCTTCAAACTACACCTCGGGTGGAGCGCGCAATAAAAGCCAGCCGATCGCCTCTCCATCCCTGCAATTTCCCCCCCAAGCAATTTTAGGTTGGTCTGAGTGCGGAGCTAGGGAAGAAAAAAAAGAGGCTGCAACGGCGGCGGCAGCGGCAGCAGGCTTAGCTCCTTCTGCAGGTTCAACACACGCGCACGCACGCAGAGAATTTGCAGGAGCGAAGGAAGCCTCGGCTCCGACCAGGCAGGCGAGAAAAAGGGAGAAGAAGAAGAAATCGCGGCTGGGGTTTTTCCTTCGCGGTTCTTATACCTGGCAGGTTCCCGACAGCTGATTTTGCAAAAACAAAAAAAAACACCCCATCCCATGGCTTCCTCCCAAGCCCGCCAGCATGAAACGGGCAATCAATATAGCAAGTCCACTTCGCTCGGCTGCAAACCGCCGGCTTGGCGTTGCGGAGATCGCGCTATTCAAAATGGGATCGAAGCCCACCAACCCCCCATCTCTCCCGACACTTACCTTTTCTGAGGGGCGGGGGAGGACGGTCCTTCTTAATTCCCCACTTAACGGATCCTTCCCGGTTGGTTTGTTTTTTTTTTAACGCGGTCCCATTGCACCCCGTGGTAGAGTGTTGCCAGAATCTGCGGGGTGGGGAGGCGGGGGGGATCTCCTTGACATGTCAGTCGAAGTTGCCTTGCCTTCGGCCGCTACGAGTCAGGGGGCAGGGGAGAACATAGGGGAACTGCTTAGCTTTCGGCCGTGTACAGAGGAATTGGGAAGGGAGGGGGCGTGCGAGCAAGGAAGCCGGGGGAAGAGGAGGAGGAGGATGAAGAAGCAGAGCGTGGGGTTGTGGTGGTGGTGGGGGAGAAAGGCAAGAGAGGGAAGTGACGACTTGCAGTCCAAAGGATCGGCTGGGCTTTTCCCTTCCCTTCCCTTCCCTCTCACACCACCCCAGTTTTCCAGAGGTTTCCCAACCTCTCAGCACCGGGTGGGGGAAAGCTCGGCGCCCGCTCGGCTTGTGGACGAGAAGGTGGGCACAGCTCGCCTCGGGCACAACTGCAGCGAGGGAAGGAACCAAATCAACAAAAGCCAATCTGCCAGCCTCTCCAAGCTCCGCGTCACCCTGCCAGCCGGGAGCGAGAACTGCAAGCGAATTACAAGCCCTGCATATTTATCCTTCGCGACGCCGCGCGCGAGGAGGAGGAGGAGGAAGGCGGGGGGGTGGGGAGGGGCAGGGAAGGCGTTTCGGACTCAAACGGGGACTTCGAAGCAAAGCGCGAAGCCACCCAGGCAAGCTGTTACAGGAGCCCGGCCACGGGCGGCCTTTCGGCCTCAGAGGGGAGGACAGGCCGGCGGTCAAGGAGCGCTCGAGCTTGGCGGCTTGAACTCGACCAAAGAGAAAACACAAGAGGCGAGGGCGGGTGAAGAACGTGCGCAAACGTGGCGAAACCTACCAGCCAAGCCCGAGTCCTTTGCGTTTCGCCAAGGACCTCCGGGAGACCTTAAATTAGCCTTTTGGAAATTGCTTAGGAGGAGAGTCCGCCTGTGGGTTAGGACGGTGGCGTGGCAATCTTGAGGGTGGGGGGCTGCTGGTCGAGCCCAGAGGAGCCCATCCACTTGGGAGTCTTTCTTCCCCGTAGTCAAATAACTACTTGGGAGGCAGCGGGAATATTTGAAGGCTAAAAATAGGACGTGCCGCCTGGCAAATTACTGTTTGACTTCAGTAAGGAATGAGCTTGCTGGGGATAAAAAATGTGGGTTTGTTCAGCCTGGAAGAGGTTAACCTCTGAATGTTGGAACAGAGGGAAGCCAAGCAGAGAAGTTTCCTGACCCAGAATTGCCTCTCTATATTTGTCAGAAGCAAAGCACTGGGAAAGGAGCTGGAAGAAATCTGGCCTACCAATTCTTTAATGGTGCTTTAAGAAAGGGTAGCCTCCTTTGATGGGATGGACTACAGCACCCATCATCCACAGGAGCATGTTCTTGAGAAGTTCAGCTGTCCTTTTGGAATAAAGGAGAGATGTGCATACCCCCCACCCCACCCCCACTTTGGATTTGCCGTAATTCACCAGGCTAGTTTTAAGATGAAGTGCCCTAATTTTATTTTTTGCATTGTAAACGAGAGTGATTTGTCGGGTGAGCCACACATTTCTGTGATGCTTGTTTCTGAACAATTTCTGTGTATTGTCAATCATCAGGAGATACATTACATTTTTCAGAGACTGACTGTCGCTGATAAATCCTGAACACTGTGAACAACGTTCAAGACCATTTTATGGCCCAAAATTTCTTGCTAAATTTGGAAAAAGAGACTGAAGGGGGCGGGGAGTAGAGCTTTCAGACCCAACTTGCTAGAACAATGTCTTTCAATCTCAGCCATTTCAAGATGTGTGGAATTCACCTACCAGAATCCCTGAGCAAGAATATTGGAAAATTCTGGGAGCTGAATTCCATACATCTTAAAGTGACTGAGATTGAAAAACACTGAGTGAGAAACAGGCTTGCTTCTAAGTAAAAACTTGTTCAAGAGTGGGATTTTATTTATAGGAAGAGTTAGTTCTAGTCAAAGCCATGGTGAGATACCAGGAGTCTTGGTTTCACAAGTTCTCCTTTCCTAGCAGCCAATACAGGAACTACCTCACTATATTTCTGATTATTCCTGGATTCATTATAGCCTCAGATCTTGGGTTGGTTCAAAATACTGCTTTTGAGCTATGAGCCATGATGCTTCTGCTAAACTCTAGGTTTGCTTTGCAAACTGCTGTTAAGTTTTTAGCTGGGCTGATTTCCTCATCTAGTGGCTGGCTTGGTTGTAACTGTTTTATCCTGCCTAAGACAAGGTACTAAAGCATTACGGGCTGTCGGTAAGTTAAGAAGAATGTCCTGTTTTACTTATTCATCTCTGCCACCCAGTTCATTATCCACAAAAGTACTGATGAATTTCTCCCATGTATCACGGAGGCATTACATTAACAGAAAAGATGGGCTGTGGGAAGGATTGGAAAAAAATAAAGACAGGTGGTAACATGCAGCTGCTCTGGGAGGTACCTTCCAGTATATGGAGAAAGTATATGAAGCAGCAAAGGAAAAATGGTAAATTTATGTCACAACAGAAGGTCAATTGCATTTGTAAGGTTTCAGTATTTTGCCCACTTACCATCTGTTGGCCATTTTAGGCAGGTGCAAACACGTTCTCTCCCTTCCTTGGATTATCCTCCAGAGCCATTTTGATTGGACAGGGACAAAGATTGGGAATTTCAATCTAGTGCCTTTCCCTGCACTTAACCAGGAAGGTCAAATGCAAAATATGAATATTTGGGGAAGCTCAGTGGTGGAATAACCAGCACTTTCTAATTACTCCTGTGCTCCCAAGAAATGAATGGATATTTCACTTTTTTCCACCACTTCTCCCCTCTGTCACCAATTTTGTACCAGCATTTCTCCATCCTTGCTTCTATACTTTTTTCTTACTGGTTGGCCAGTTATAGAAGACAGTCTTCTATAGGAAAGACCTTTATAAGGATGACTTCTAAGCAGATCTTTTTCCAAAGAAAACCCTCCCTCTCTTTCACAAAAGGAAAAGCACAATATATTATTTTGGAGTCCTGGTGGTGCAGTGGTTAGAATGCGGTATTGCAGGCAAACTCTGCCCACAGCCTGGAGTTCAATCCTGATGGGGTTCAAGGTTAACTTGGCTTTCCATCCTTTCCAAGGTAAAATGAAGACTCATTGTTGGGGGAAATATGCTGACATTGTAAACCACCTGCAGAGTGCTGTAAAGCGCTATGAGGTGGTATGTAAGCCTAAATGCTACTGCTATGCTATTGCTATTTTTGTCTATGACTGTACATCCTTTAAATCAATTAAACACATAATATATTATGATCATTGGGAACTTTTCAGACCATAGAACATCTTTAAAAGCTTTTTACCTATGTTTGTGTTGTAGAGTTCCTAATCCTAATTTTACAATTTTATTAAGCCTCACAGTTCTTCAATATCCCTATCATGACACCGTGACAAATATTGCTAAAGCCATTAACAGTTTGTTATGTGGAGAGCAAAGGTAACAGAAAAATGTGCCAGTGTTATAAACAGGGCATTATAATACCAGGGACCTCTCTTGGAAGTTTATTATCTATCAAATTTATATTTCCAAATCTATATTAATTGATAAATTTAGTCACAAGATACTGTATAACAAATACCCACAAAACAATTCTGTGTAGTGTGTCTTATTTCAAATGTTTTCAAATAAGGCTTCTTAAAAATTAAACTCATTTTTAAGTATGTTGGATAATTAGCACTGCATTTAGGCGATAAAAACTCATTTGGGCTCCAACCCTATTTAACTTGGGTGTCAAAAACATAACCCCAAACAAAATTTCATTAGCACTTGATTCCAAGAATATCATTTGTCTTCTTTACAAAGGGTGCATGTGTTATTCCTCTATAAGCAGAGAATAGAGGCTTTCTTTTTCTAGATTGTTATTTAGAAAACAACTACAAACTGCTCCAATTAAAACAATCAGTTTTAGATGTAGCAAGCAGCAGCCTGAACCAGTCTGAGATTTAGAGCTGAACTGTCACACCTGGTTAGTATTTGGATGGGAAAAGTCCAGCAAAGAACCAGAACTGTGCTGGGAAATATGGGGGGAGCGGGACAGATCTTGGAAGAAGACAGTAATAATCCACTTGCATATTGCTGCCAAGAAAACAAGATCATGTCCATGAAGTCTATAAGCAAGTTTTCCTTAAACCTTGGCAGCCTCCTCCTACTTTCCCCAGAACAGCCCTGTGAGGGAGGAGTTGGTCTGGGAGAGAGTGACTGGCCCAAAGTTGTGCCCAGCCAGCTTTCATGCCTAAGGCGGGGCTAGAAGTCACACATCGTCATGTTTCTAGCCTGGTGCCTTAAATCCACAACTCCTTCAAGGTTGAGTAACATTGTGCTCTAACAATCTTTTAAGTCTGCACAGACTGAATATTGTTTAGATTAAAGATATTCTATCAAAGGCTTTTTTAATTGCTGCTATTGTATTTATTTGGGTTTCTACTCTTTTCTTAACACAATACCTTAGAATACATTTTCTTTATTACCAACATATTTTTCAAGTATCAAATGCCTGGTTCATATTAAGGTAATTAAAAAAAGAGAAAAAGGCTAAATGATAGCCTTTTTTATGATAGTTCCCTCTTTTTTGTAGAAGTTGTGTAACGAATATCTGTGCCTGTTACTTTTTTTCCCCAGGAAGAAAGCCTGAAGAGTTGAACGAAGCAGTGACAGCAAAAGATTAACTTCAAAATCTTTTTGTTGGATTAAAAACAATTAAGCCGCCTTAGAATTGTTTCTTTCAAATTGTTCTGAAAGAACTTACTGATCTTCTAATAAAAATGTATAATGTCCCTAACTTCATCAAGTGAACCAGAAGTTTATAAAGTAGCTAGCATATGTGTTAGGTCATGTGTGTTGTGTAGACCCAGGACTTGTTTATTCAAAGAAATCAGTTATTTTAAGACCAAATAAATATTCTGGATGATGGCTTATATTCCTCAAATGCCTCAATTGGAGGCTATCTTAGCCACAGTTCTATTATCTGTGGACAGGTTTTTGTACACCTGTAAAGTTCCTCACTCTCATCCCAAAGTATTATTATCAGTGGTGGTTGCAGTGCTGGGACAGAACTCCTGCAGACTTTCCAGTGAAAATCTTAAGATATGGACGTCCCCAAATTATCTGCTAAATCATCAAGCATGTTGGTATCATAGGGGAATTTAGTCACTCAGATTTCTAAATCATAGTTTATTGTTTAACATGTGTGGACCAGGCCCCTGAGTTTAAAGTAAACTAGACAACTGGCCCCATAGGTCACCCTTTCGGAGATTATTTCTTTACCAGATTCCTCAGTAGCAATAGCCTTTAGATTTATATACCACTTCGTAGTGCTTTATAGCACGCTCTTAAAGGGTTTACAGAGTCGGCATATTGCCCCCAATAATCTGGGTCCTCAATATTTTCAATGATAACAGAGCTTCTTAATGTCCTGGCTTTAATAGAAAATCAGGGATACATTTAGAGATGTATCTATCATGAAACAATGGTGTGGCATGGCATGGCATGGCATGGCATAGTACAGAATAAAATAGAATAACAAGAGTTGGAAGGGACCTTGGTGGACTTCTAATCCAACCCCTGCTTAGGGAAGAAACCCTATACAATTTCAGGCAAATGGTTGTCCATTTGTCTTCTTAAAAGTTTCCAGTGTTGGAGCATTCACAACTTCTGGAAGCAAATTATTCCACTAATCAATTGTTCTAACTGTCAGGAAATTTATCCCTAGATCTAGGTTGCTTCTCTTTTTGATTAATTTCCATCCATTGCTTCCTGTCCTGCCTTCAGGTGCTTTGGAGAATAGACTCTGTCTTCTGTGTGGCAACCCCTGAGATATTGGAACACGGCTCTCATGTCAAGCCTAGTCCTTCTTTTCATCAGACTAAACATTAAATAGTCTGTGTTGAACTGGATACCACAGTCAAACATCAGCACAGGAAGTGTTTTGTGACATTTTGTATTATGTCATAAACTGTTTTATAAAATTTGCCAAAACTTTAATTTCATAGCAGTCGTACATTCCAGATTTTGGATGCATTCTATCAGCCCATTTGAGGCATCTTGGTCGAAAAGGTTTTGCCCTATGGTGCGCTGTTTCACCCAGTTAAAGGTTGTGAGAATGAGAGCTTTGGTAATATATAGATTATGAGTGAGGTAAGAATTGTAAAAGTACCTTTACCCTGCTTTCTCTGGTATCTTTTTGCTAATTATTTTGCATTTCTTCCAGAAGTCACTAAACAAGCTTTCTGCACTCTGGAGCCTTCTAGATAACTGTTTCCCAGCTTTTTGCTTTATGCAAACCATTACATTCTCATCAAAGACATTTGCAATTACCACCAGATGAAAATCACTGGTCCATATTACAACTGCCAGATGTGCAAAAGAATCTTAGTTCATAGGGGCACACAAAATTGCCATTTAAAATCAGCTAATGCTCTAATTACACAAGAATATTGGTGAATCAAAGTATATTGGCAATAATAATGTAACATCAGATATGATGCATAATACATATACACAATTATTATTAGGCTCTAAAAAAGCTTCAAGGGGATACTTCATTTCAACAAATGCTTGCAAAAAGCAATGTATTCCTTCTCGCGGGTGCTTCAAAATGCAGAGCAGTAGCGTTGCTCCATTTCAAGGCCTTGATTACCACGGAAGCTTCCAAGTTTCCCATCCCCCCCCAATTTGTTAAAGTTCTTGTTAGTTTATTTTAAAGCATTTAAAGAATAAAACAAATGACTACACAAAGAAAAAGAAAAGGCACAATAAAGGAGCCATGGTGGCTCAATGGTTAGAATGCAGTACTGCAGGCTAATTCTGCTTGACTGCCAATTGCCAGCAGTTCAGCAATTCACCAGCTCAAGGTTGACTCAGCCTTCCATCCTTCCAAGGTGGGTAAAATGAGGAGCCATTTGAGACCCAGAATGAGATTGTTGGGGGCAATACGCTGACACTATAAACCGCTTAGAGAGGACTGTAAAGAACTGTGAAGCAGGATATAAGTAAGTGCTATTGCTATAATATATGTCAAAAAATAAACAGAATTTACAATGTCATTGATTAAATAATCAAATATCGGTTATCAAAAACAAACTCATATCCTGAAAAATAGCCATATGTTTTAATTGTTTTGAAATTTTAAGCTGTTTTATATCTACAATTATCTACAATCTTATACATTGTAAGCCTCTCAGAGTCTTCTTGAAGAAGGAGATGGGGAGCAAATAAATTTAATAAACAATAAACCAGGTCAAAACTCCAGACATTATTGCTATTGAGGTTACTGTTTATCATTATCTAAAATAAATGCACATGATCATATAAAAAGGAGAAATGGAAGAATAACACCCCCCCAAAACAATCAGCAAAATCTTAATTGGCAATACTGGAATAAAACTTGAGGTGTCATAAAAGTATCCTTTGACTAAGTAAATTGTGCCTCCTCCATTGGAAGCCCCCTTGGAGACAGATCACGTATAAAACCATTGCACACCCCTCCCAGCAGACCACCAGCAAGCCTCTCATGGGCCAAAGTTGGGATGATAAACCTCTTAAATACAGCTGCCATCATTCCTCACTTTGGCTGGGCTGATGGGAATTGTACACTACTATAACTAGAAGATTCTAGATGGTGGGCAGAGAGCTGCAAGCAACCATTTGACCACAGGTGGCACTTAGAATTCAGCTTCCTTGCACGTCAGGACATGAGAATGACAGCTATTTGTAAGAACTGCTTGTGGCTTAGTGATCCAGATTTTTATTCTTCTTCCATTTCTCCTTAATCTCCATTATTGATCGATCTGTCTAAGCTAATACAATGACTATTGTATTTTGCCTTTCTATTTTTTTCCATTAAAACATCTTTAAAACCTAACCACTAAAAGGATGGCTTGTTTTATACTTCTCTGTGGGTTTTTCATCTTCTTAAATCTTGTGTGTGTGTGTGTGTGTGTGTGTGTGTGCAGAGCAGCTTTACTTCACAATTGTACTTACCTGCTTGTTCAGTGAATGCAAGAGATTCCCACTCGGCACAGAAGTCACCTAAGGTTAGGGTTATTAATACAGAATCTTGCAGCGCAATGGACACTTTGTGATGCTTATGTGACTCTATTGCCTTCTAATTCCATTCCTACAGCAGCCTCTCAAGAAGGTTTTGTTCCAAAAGCAGATATCCAAATTATATAATACCTCTCGCCCTCATTGCTAATCAATGGGAGGAACACAATATATAAGTGTAATACACCAGGTTTTCCTGGCATATCATTAACAGCTTCACCTGATGAATTTTTATTGGAATTGAAGCTATTAAACCTACTGGAACTTTGCCAGGAAAAAGACTAGCAGTTCCTATTAAAGGAACCTGGCTCACCTCAACTCAATTTGGGATCGTGAAGACCTAGTGAAAGGGGGAGAGATGGATGGAATACGATACCATAAGGGTTCTACCAATCTAAGCGTACACACTTGTACTTCAGGTCCTGCACTGTACCATTGTTAGCTTCCAAGTACTCCTCTGACCTTCAGGGCCTACACAGCTTTAGCCTCAGAGTATGCCTGTGTTTTGTTTTACACATACATGCACAGAATGCACATGCCCTTTGAGTCAGCGATGACTCCTGGCAGCTGTCTAGACTGGTCCCTGCAGGTTTCACGGCAAGATTTTTGGAAGTAGTTTGCCATTTTGCCTGCTTCGTAGGGCTGAGAGTGTGTTTCTGGTGCAAGGTCACCCATCTGGCTTTGTGCCTTAGGCAGGACTAACCTTCACAGCCCTGCAGTCTCTTGCCTAGTATCTTAATCACTATGCTAAACTTGCTCAAGCTTCACACCACTTGCAGAAATCCCTTCCCCTTCCAATTTTCTCACACCATTTGGAGATTCTAGGAGTGAGTGGTGCGGTGGCCTAGAAGTAGAGCCTTTGCCTCACAGTCAGGAGGCCGGGAGTTCGATCCTAGGTAGAGGCAGATACTTCTCTCTCTGGGCACACTGAGAATGTATCTGCTGACAAAAACTCCGCATTGGCGACAGGAAGGGCATCTGGCCAGTAAACACTCAGCTCCATTCAGTTGCCCAGACTCCACCTCACAAGGGATTATGGGATTGTTAAAAGAGGATGATGATTTGGAGAATCTGGTTATGATCAGTCCGACTTTGGTGGAATAAGGGAGATGGTGGAATAGGAGGAAACTTAACAGGGCATCTTTCCCCCTGTGCATTCTCCTCTGAATTTCTCTAAACCTTTCAAAGGAGATCCGGGTTGTAGAGGTAGAAGGGAACTCCCTCCTCCTATAGAACATGTAAAATAAAATCTGTATGCTCAATAGTAGATGGTGTTATAATTGTGAAATTCTTCTTTGTGGGGGGGTATGGTTGACATTTATTCATCTATGGTCATTCTACTTGTTGATTTCCTGTACAGTCATAAATCATAGCAACAATCTTGAACTCACATAGAGCTATAAAAAAAATGAGAGGAGGACAAATCAAGAAATCTTACTGAAATTGGGTGGTTCTTGCTTCTACTTTTCCAGATGAATCCCTGTTTAGTATCAAAATAATAGACTCATGAGGCTTGGCCAGATGGTCACATTAAAATACTATTCATAATTCCTTGAGTTGGATGAAAAGGATGCCAACATAAAAATTTTCTGCTTTGATTTATGAGCTATTCTGTTACAGTGGTGAGGCAGAGGTCTCATGTAGTCCCAAAAATTTTATGGAAGGCAAATTAAGAAAAATGACAGATGAATTTTTTGGCTTTGCTTCATCTCAAACCGAGCATTTCTGCCTGTGAGAACCACAGATCATTCTTCCTAGCATGGAGTGGGGCAAGTATGGGCAGAGTCTGGGACAGCATCTTTTGCCATTGGGCAAAGAGGCCTGGGCAAATGGTGGAAGAAGCAAATGTGTTCTGTGCTTATGATCTGTTAGCTGGGTTGCTTCTGAATATGAGTCCATGAATATGAGTGCTTTTCTGTGTACAAAATTAGCCTGGCTAACAGGTCTCAAGCATGGAGGAAAAATGTAGTGTGAAGTTGTAGACAATGGGTGATAAGAAGTGAACTCTAGTCTCAATTGCTGTTGTGTTGCAGAGGCAACACATTCAGTACCAGGCTTCTCTATTGAGATCCTCAGTCATCCAGGTTATGGTTGACATGACCTGGATGACTGAGAATCTCCAAAGACATTTAGACATGCACTTTGGGATGAACACACACTTTGAATGGTGCAGGAGTATAATCAGATTTCAAAAAATAATGCAGACTATAGGAATCATTTGCACTATGGTTTGAGATGCAGATAACATAGACTCATCCCCAACAGCCTGTCTCTGTCTCCAACAGTGAAGGGACACAGGGCAGAAAACATCCTACAGCCAAGAAGGCTCCACAAAGATTTGCACTACTCGGGTGACCCTGAGGAAACAGAGAAACGTCCAAGGGGCCTCAACAACTCTCTCAAAGAATGCAAATGACCAGCTGCCTGCAAGGAATATAAATCCTTCCATTCCCCCACCATCCAGTCAAAGCTGAAGGAGCTTCTTGCATGAGAAGCAAACCGTCTTCAAAGAAAAGCAAGAAAGTCCAGTTGCCTGCTGAAAAAACATCTTTGGGGCAGTACCAGACTTGTAACCTACAATTCCAGAAGGATCCTGCAGATAGTCACTAGGTTAAGCAAAATGGTGTACACCCCCCCTTCACTAAATAAACCATAAAAAGTATGGGCACCTGAAATGTCTTGTTGGTAAAAATTATAATGCACCAGCGGTGGCAGAATAGCTGAAGAAACTGGCTGTTTTCTTCAGTTTAAATCAACCTCTTGTATGGTACAGGACAGGAGCAAAGTGCTCGTCAAGAAAGCACTAAGCCCTGCTGTATGTCTAATGCTCTTTCAAAAGAAAGCTAAGCCTGGATTTATGAGAAGTCCACAAAGGTCCCAGTAGGTGTTTTGAAAAGTCTCAGCCAGGCACTATGATGGCCACTAAGAAAGTCAGATATCTGGTTTTCCTACAGCCTAAGCCAGAATCATCACGGAGGGCAATTCCCAGCAACTGGAGAAGGAGTGGATCTACCCTACTAAAAGCATTCAGTAAGAGCCGGTCAAAGCCTCTCCCTGGCCATGTCAGCAAAACAACCATGATGAAGTATGCTCAGTCACATGTATGGCCACAATTGTGTTGGGAAAAGAGGTGAAGCTTACTTCAAAATCACAATTGTTTTGCTGCCTCATCTGTGAGCTGGGGATAAAGAGGAAAGCTGTTGTGTTTATATGCCATGCATAAACAGCTACTAGGTCATAGTCATGCTTGGTTAGTGGGATATAAAGATAAGTTCCTAATGCAATATTTCTCAATCTCAGCAACTTTAAGAGGCATGGACTTCAACTCCCCAATATTCCCCAGCCAATCCTTCCGCAATAATTACCAGAACAGCAGAGAATCTTTCTAGCTACCTTCACTAATCATAATTTTGCCATCCAGAGTGATGCCATCTGGGCATGAATGCAGACCTTCCATCCGCAGGGTCTGGCAGTATTAAGTGAAGAATAATTGCCTTCAGAAAACAAGATTATTTACGGAAATCTGACCATGGTAGATCTTCCCTTCCCGGTCTCCAGCTGCAGCCGTGGCTAATCATTTCCATGGTGTATCAAGAAGTGTGAAACTGCTGTTTAATTTTATAAGTGTAATTTTCACACAAAAGGTGAAGACCTAAAGCCTCAGTGTAGCCAATGCAATCACAGCAGCAAAATTATTCTCACTTTGCCTGGTTGCTCCACTGACCTCTTTCATGGATACGTGGAAAGAGCTTTTCGTATCTTATCCAGGGCCATGCAAAGCAAAAGAGGAGGAGAGTTTCCAGCACAAGCAAAATTGTTATTGTGATTATGAGGTTAGTCCACTGATTGAATGCATGTACTGTACATCATCGATATCATCATTATAGGGATTGTAAAACAAGACACTTAAGGATTTGCTTAGGAAAAAACAATGTGAGCATGAAAATTTGAAAGATTGGTTGGACAAAACCTCTGAAAATCTTGTCTTATGTTGTTGAATATTGAAACCCAGAGAGGAATTGTCTGCAAATGTGCTGCAAAGCAAAGTATCATCTGCAAGCCTCCCTTATATTTCTAACAATAACTTTGGGCCTATCCATACCTTAGAAGTCTAAATTAGAATGCAATATGATGGATAGCTACTGTGAAAGGCTTTGTTTACCATATTGTCTGGAGCTGCTTTGTGATTGGCCATTTCCACCATGGCAACTGTTTTTTTGAGCAAGTCCATAACATGCTTTCAGTGTTTCAAATGCACCCTTGCTTCCTTTTTATGCTCCCTTCTTGTGTTAGTTCCTGAATTCATTGCTTGCTTATTTATTTATTTATTTATTTATTTATTTATTTATTTATTTATTCATTCATTCATTCATTCATTCAATATGCATATTACCTGACTCCCAGTGACTCTGGGCAGTTCACATAAAGTATAAAAACAATAAAACAATAAAAAAATACATCAATAAAGGAAAAACCAAAGATGGCAAAAATTAAGAAGCAATGAATACATAGTTACTCCTCTGAATTTTAATTTTTAAATTTTAATTACATTTATATGCCACCCTTCTGAAGACTCAGGGCTGCTTACAATTTTGGGATCAGCAATAGCCTTCATTCCATTGTATATGCCTGCTGCATTTTACAAAGTCAGCTTATTGCCCCAACAATCTTGGGTCCTCAATTTACCTACCCTGAGAGGATGGAAGGCTGAGTCAACCTTGAGCCTGGTGGGATTTGAGCCTACAGTAATTGTAGACAGCTGGATCTTAAGAGCAGGCATTTAACAGCCTGAGCCACCAAGCCCACGAATGGGCTACACGCATCTACAGTTGCTGCTGCAGAGAAGATGCCCTTCCGGGGTTCTGATAAATAGTTTTGTTTAATCAAAGGAACCTGGATTGTGCTAACCACGTTGGATGGAAACAGGCGGGCAGATACTAGGGAATGTATGTGGTGTCTCAAGTAGCTGGGGCCTTTGCCTTGATTTAGTAACTCAGTCCCAGTTCATGGCTCTGAAGCCTGAAATGTTTCAGTTAGAGAGAATAGGATCACTTAGTGAAGGGAGATATAATGTCAGAATCTGAATGACCTCCTCCACATCTCTTTGGACAAGTTTAATCAATTTGCAGATATCCACTCTTGTGATGAGTGGGTAGAAAACAGCAGTTGAAAATTCTTACAGAGATGACCACATGTATTTTTAGTGTAGGATATACACTCAATAATCAGACTGAGTCTGAGGGAGGGGTCAAATGCATCATCAGCCTTGAATCCCTTTCTGACCACAAGAGATCTACGTAAGTCCGGACCATCTTGAATTCCATTGACTGTTATCTACTGCCATTTTGTTTTGACCGTTAGTAGTTCAGATACTTGCAGAGCACTTAAGCTTGCAATAAACTTTTATATTCATTTGAACTGTCTGGGCTCCTGATTTCCTATGCTTGACATTCAGTATACGTATATGCTACCTCTAAGCAATAGTAAATTTTTTTAAGAATCTTTAATTTCATTCTATTATCGAATTTCATTCTATTATCGAATATCGAATGCCGGCCGCCCTGTGCAAGCTCATAGGCAAGGACTCCTCGGGATTCCGTTGGCGGGTCAATGCCGATTGGTAATTCCCCGACGACGAGCCTTTTCTGTTATGCCCCTGACCTCTGGAACCAACTGCCTTTGGAGCTCCACCTGGCCCCTGACCTCCGCACCTTTCGCCGTGGACTAAAAACTTGGCTGTTCAATCAACCCGGGCTGTGACCGCCCTCCCTGGGTGAGGGATAGTTTTAATGGTTTTTAGTTTTTATATTTGGACTTGTAATTTAATTTAATAGTTTTTTAAGTATTTACTGTTTCATGTTTTAATTGTGAGCCCGAGTCTTGGAGATGGGGCGGCATACAAGTGCAAATAATAAATAATAAATAAATAAATATTAACAAAAACCAAATATGCTACTATGTTAAAACCTAATGTTAATTTTCTTGAAAACCCTTCCCAGGTGAAGGTTAAGCAATTTGTCCTTTTGCAGATCCATACAATTTGTACTACCCTGTTTGCTAATAATCTAGCATAATGCAACATCCAGATGACATCTGGGAATCAGAGAAGATGAACATTCTAGTTTAGTAGTGCTCCTTCATGCCTTCTTGGTGCTATGGGTCATTAGCTCTACACTGCATCTTTTGAGCATCCATTTTGGGCAAGAACTGAACCTGGGTGCAAGCTAGCCAAGTCACAGTTTGATGGACAGAGATGGATAAGGAGGTTCTTGATTTCTATTTTTCAGAAATATATATAGCATTCATTTTCTTGCTCCCCTTGTTTTTCTGTGATGAATGGTCCGATAATGACAGGCAGTGGATTCAACTGACATGTCTAAAGACTAACAGGAAATTGGATACAAGATTTGACACTGTCTTTCAGAGGCTTTTGGAGTCACCAAAAGATATTCCATCAGACAGAAAACTCTATCGCATTCCCCTTGGCTTCTGTCATAGAGCACATGTTCAATTTCCTGTCATCGGTTGTTATTTCTGTTACACAGCCATGGAACAGGATGTGAAGACAAGCCAATTTAGGGATTTGTATGAATAAAATGCCAGCTTATATGCACACTGCACAACTGACCGGAAAGTAAAACCTGTTGCTATTGTTTGTTGTTGTTGCTGTTTTTATTTTTAAACAGCCAGCTCCTTGAAAGCAATGTTGAGAATTATTTACAGGTAATGGAAGGCAGAACCAATATAACCTCAGAAGTGGTTGTAACAAACAGTAGAAAAGCAGCTCATAAGTTTATGAGAGCAAAACTATAGAAAATTTTCCCAGAAGTCACGCAGGTTCTCCTTGAGGTCAAAATCCTTCGCTCTGTTATCCTCTTTTTAAATCATCAAATATTTGAATGCTTTAAAATCCTTTTTTCTGTATGCTGTGCACATACAGATAGGCAGTGACCAGCCACATTTAATTATCTTCTTTGTGCTGCCTACAGGGTTCTGGGAGGGAGTGCTCTTCTCTAACAGGAGAGTTCAGAAAAATAGGGCGGCTCTTCCATAGTTCAAGAAGGGAAGGTAATGAACTATGAGAACAACCTTGGGAGACTGGAAGGCAGAGCCATAATCTAGACCACAGTCCGATAAACTATATCTCAGCCAAAGAAGGTATGGAGGAGTGGAGAAAGCATCTCTGAAGGAACCCTCGTTGGTTTTCTAAAAATAAGGCAAGGGAGAGGAGAGGTGCTTTCCAAGGCTTGCATGATTTGGTTACTGTAGCCCAGGAGTGTCAAACTCGATTTTATTGAGGGCTGCATCAGGGCTGTGTTTGACTTTGATGGGCTGGGGTGGGTGTGGCCAGCATGACATCACTCATGTTGGGGGATACCTGTGGTGGCCCAAGCACTCTGCCTGTGAAAACAGGCTCCCGAGCTCCGTTTTCAGCTGGGACGGCCTCCTGCAACCCTCTGCCAGTGAAAATGGAGTTCGGGAGGGCTGCACATGGCCTCACAAGCTCAGTTTTCATTGGCAGAGTCACCGTGGGCCAGTTCTTCGCTGTTTCCATGGCAGCCCCGAGGGCCAGATCTAAGCACCTCACAAGCCACATCTGGCCCCCAGGCCTTCAGTTTGACACCCCTGCAGTAACTTTACAATACAGGTAGTCTTAACTATGACTTGGTAATTGGGACTGGCAACTCTGTCACCAATATGGTCGTAAAGCATGACATCACACATTCTCATTGATTTATGGCAGTCCCAGTTGCCATCATTAGCCAAATTCCACATGATTGGAGCATTCCCATGGTCATGTGATCACTTTTTCCGGCCTCCCTACTGGCTTCCTCATTGACTTTACTTGTTGGAAGCTGGTAGCGAAGGTCACAAATGATGGTCATGTGACTGGTGCACAGCAATGTTGTATTTGTGAGCTGGTCACCAGGTGTCCAAATCATGATCACATAACCACAGAGATGCTGCAACAGTCAATAAGTATAAGTACTTCATCGTAAGTCCCCCTTCACAGTACTGTCGTGAAAATATCCCAATAAAGAAACAAGAGACAGTAATACAATAAAACAATTCTTACTTTAAGATTCAGAGGTTTATTTCATGAGCAATTTGGAACATGAATAGCCATCACAACATTACTTACATCAATAACCCATTGCAATGAGGTCCAGAGACAATAGCTAGGTCCAGCAAGGAATAGCTATGGCCAGTGGCCCTGATCTGAGATCCATCTCCTTCTTTTATACCTTTCTTCTAACAGTCTTCAGTAAATGGAATTTTACTGGAGTTACTTCCTTGTTCTCTCATACTGACCATCAATTAACACATACATGCGAGTACATCTGAAATCCTCAGCCATCTGCTACTTTCAGCTCCTTATTTCCCAACATCTTTAATGTTCCTAGTCAAAAATAACTTCTGAAACTATCTACTTTGCAGATTCATATTGCAATATTGTGCTAGCACAGCAGATTACAAATATTTCATTATTCTTAGGAAACCATTCTGACTGACACTTTAATATATAGCATTTAACTTCAGGCCTGCTATCATTCTGAAGCCTATATAATTTTTGGCAAATTCAAAGCCCAGTTTTCCTTTTCTCACAGTACGTACATGGTACATACATATGGAACATGGTAATTTCCAAAAATTGCTAAATGAGTGGTCACTCCATGAGGACTAGTTGTCAAAAGTAGTTTAGGACTCTTGGTTTTGGCTTTTTTCTCTGGAATACCTTGTAAGAATGACATCAATATTTAAGTCAGAATCTGGGGCAAAGTTTAGCTCAATCTCTCTCTCAGAGTTGCCTTCGGTGCATCCTTCAGTATAAGGATTCAGTAGCTATGCACACAGCATATAGCAATAGCACTTAGACTTAGACAAGTAGTCCTTGACTTACAGAGGTGGGCTGCACTTACGTTAACAACCAGTTTGCTGGTTGTGACAACTGGTTGACAACTGGTTCATACATATGACTGTTGCTGTGTCCCAAGGTCACATGATTCTCTTTTGCGACCTTCTGAGAAGCAAAGTCAATGGGGAAGCCAGATGCACTTAAAAATCGTGTTACTAACTTATCAACTGCAGTGATTCATTTAACAACTCTGGCAGGAAAGGTCAAAAAATGGGGGGAAAATTCACTTAACACCTGTCTCACTTAAGAACCAGAAATTTTGGGTTCAATTGTGGTCATAAGTCAAGGACTACCTGTACAATTATATTTTTTAAAACTTCTTTTAAATGTTAACCCTCCTATGAACAAAAAAAAGTAAAGCATGACATATTTAGATTACTATAAAAACCAAATCATTTACGTAGTATGAAGCTGTTGTGAATTATTATACTTTCAAAGTTTCAGAGCTTAAAATGTGACTGCAGAGTTTCATTTTAACATCAAAGGGAGGTATATTAAAATGCTGGACTCTTTCACTGAGGGACAGAGGGTCATCTGAATGTGCAGAGTTTAGAACGTGACTTTGTGTAATAAAATTAAAACAACGAAAAACAGCCACAAAAAACAGCTATTGAGATTAAAGAAATAAATAAATTACTGACAATTGTCATGATCATTTTCTTGACTGCTGTATACATTGATTTTGTATTGTTTTTAATTATTTAATTGTTTCCTGCCCAGAGTCACTTGGCTGAGATGGGCAGCTATAGAAATGAAATAAAATAATAAAACAAAACAGTGTAATAAGAAACAGTAGGTCACAATGTTTTGGTCCAGAAGCAAGCCTACTTTTGTTGTTGTTATTTAGCAATTCAATCACTTCTGATTCTCCGCTTCCAAGTAGTCTTCAAGGGCAGCCCCACGTAGAGTGAATTGCAGTAGTCAAACTGTGAGGAGATCAAGGTATGACTGACTGTCTGAATTCCCCCCCCAAAAAACTTTCTGTGCTTCCTGCAGCTCTGTGAAGCCTCATAACTATAAAAGGTTGCCCATACCTGTTCTAAGAGCAACTGAGTTTCAAATCTATGCCTATGGAATATTTGTTGAAGAATAAAACAACTTGATAATGTGATCGAATGTTGAGATATAAAATCCTTCAATACAAATAGCAATTAAAATGTTTAAGTAAATACAAAAGAATATCTTACTGGTGTCTAGCAAGGCTCTTGTCTAGTAGAGCATTCAAGAATTATAGGTGCCACTACAGAAGAAGCTATTTATTTATTTTCTCGGCCATCCATCTTAGTTTTTAGATAAATGGTACCCAGAGAAGGTTATCTAGAGATCCTGCCCTAATGGGGCAGTGTGATAGAAAAGCAAACTCTTTTTGAAGCAATTACCATCTCTTTGCATTGTCTTCAGGAGGGAAGAAGCAGCCCGTTCTCTGATAGGAATCCAAGTGAGCCATATCAGCTCAAATTCTGAACTCTGCATTTTAAACTACTGTCGCCAATTTGTGAGCCATCTTCAAAGGATACCCATGTCTAAGGCACCATGGCAAATGCGACTTTATCACATTACATAGGTAATTATGGGAAGGCTGCTATTTAATAATGATGCCATCTGTTCATAGCTTCCCAAAACAAGATAGGAAATTGCAATGTTATTTTTAGAAAACACTGCATTACTCCCCCCAAAAGAAAAAAATAAAAGGTAAAACAGGTAGTAAGGGAAAGCGACAATCAATCAAAAACAATAGCTTCATTCCTTCTTTCTTCTATCATGGTCATTAATCACTCTGAGTTGCCAAGGAGTTACATGCCATCCGTCTCATACGAAGGAAAGATTGGTCCTGTCAAAGGGGCAGCTTATCTATGAGCAAGGCAAGAATTTTGCAGTGCATCCATATTCTGCATTTTTTTGTCCCCCGCTGAGCTTACTCATGAATAAATACATTCATTAATGGAGGCCTGCCCCTTCACCCCCCCTCCCATTTTCTAATCATTCCCACGATTCTTCAACTTTGCTGTCACCATCTGCAGATCAAAAACCTGCTCATCATATTAGCTCGACATTTCAGTCTCTGATGCTCACAGAGGGCCCTTTTAGGGCTTATTAAACAACTGCTTATCCTGAGCACCAAGAATGCTAGCCAATCAGCACTTTCTGCCTCAAACTTTCAATTGCCAAGTTTACTGTTTTGCCCTTCCAAGTGAATTTCCTGTACTCTGTAAATTACCCTTCCACCTTCCTTCAGATAAAGAGATACATCTTCTCTCTCTCTCTCTCTTTCTTTCTCCTCTCCTCCCTCCTCCTCCCTCCCTCCTCCTCCCTCCCTCCTCTCTCTCATCACACATTGTACATGTACTCAGTCATGCATTTGTCTACATGTATTTGTGTGTGCAATTTTCTGGTGATTTGCAAAATATTCCTCCTATAAAGGATTGGCACAAAGCCAAATGCAAGAGAAGATTAGTATTGAAAACAGCTATCAGTTTTTGGCAGCACTTGGTTGACTTCATCTGGGCTCAAAAACTAAGCAGAATCAGGACTTGGATGAGTGACTGTAATCTAGGAAGTCTAAAAATCTAATCTAGGAAGCCTGAAAAAGCCCCAGAAGAAGGGAGTGGCAGGCCACTTCTACACTGTTGGCAGAAAAGTCATGCTCTGGTTTTCTACATATTCACAAAGTCAGCAAAAGTCTTGACAACCTTATAAAACATTTCTCAAAATGGGTGTGAAGAAAGTTAGCACCCACCCCTCTTAGAAGAATGAAATGTTTTAGGAAATATTCAAAAGACAGAATATTTCCCCTAAAAGAGAAATAAAAATCTTAAAGGAAACAGAAACTCAGCCACAGTTTCCTGCCCCCGGCAGATATTTTGGTGCCAACTTATCTACAAGACAAAAAACTGGGCCAGCCTATCTACAAAACAAAAGGCATGACCCTCCAGGACATAATAGGATTAGCTAGCTCACCACATGGCATAACCAAGCCCCTTCATTACATCACCCAGCAAGGTTCAACCAACCTTAATTCAGACAAACATGACTCACATGGGAGTCTGCAACCAGTAGGGCACATGCTCTTGCTACAGGAACAGGAAACTCAAGGTCAAAGCCCAAGAGAGGGTATAAATAACACTCACTCTCCACTCCATGTGGTCAGTTACCCAGGACTTCAAACCCATGTGGTCTTGTTCATCATTCAACTATCCTTCCAAGCAGGCTCCATGTTTCCAGTGTCTTTCTCTCCATTTGAAACTGAACCCAGATGGACATTTCATTTCTTCCAACAGGTGGGTGTGGAGATGGAAATAAGGGAAGAGTGGCTTTTTCAAACTGATAGCACTCCAGTCTACATACAGTCAGTGGGATCGCACTCAGAGTACTCTTTATTACCATTGCCCTACTGTAAATGCGGGCCAATTGTCCAGTGCCCCAGATACAATCACATGATTTGAAGGGGTGGCCATTATAGCTTTGAATGTAGGTCATAGCAATATCCCTTAGACTTATATACCGCTTCACAGTGCTTTACAGCTCTAAGTGGTTTACAGAGTCAGCATATTGTCCCCAACAACCTGTGTCCTCATTTTACCAACCTTGGAAGGCTGAGTTGGTGGGAATCAAACACTGGCAGTCAGCAGAATTAACCTGCAATGCTGCATTCTAACCACTGCAGCTCTTCCTATAAGTAGCCCTATTATGACAGTTGCTAAAACTACTTGTATAGCAAATCGATAAACCAGACTTTCTTCTTTTCAATGACTGTTATAGTAGTCTGTTATGAAGATGTCCATCTGTATGAATTCTAAAGTCCCATAAAATCTATTATTATTACTCATTATTTGCTATTACTATTATTATTATTATTATTATTAAGTGTTTCCCTTTATAACATCCAATGTCAGCACCCTTCACTCTGTCTGATGGTTGGGCCAGGCCTGGTATCAGGCATTTTATGTGATATTATAAGCCAGTGCTTGGCTCTGAAGCAGATTTTATCTTGTACAATTATTTTTCAATTCAATCAGGCAAGGCAAGCAAACAGCTTTTGCAGTAGCCTAATGATAAGACCAATCTGTCGAAGCAGAATTAATATTCTTTGAAATTGGATGCTCAAAATATTGTCATGCTGTTAGAAGGACTCGTATGGAAGCAGCCTCAAAATCTATGTATCAGTCACAGTTATTACTAAGGAATTAATCATTTTAAATGTGGCACATATTGTATGCAAGAAGGTTTTTGAAACAGTTATTATGTCAGGCCAAAAATTATAAATAAAACTGTCCAAACTAGTGGTGGAATTCAAAATTTTTACTACTGGTTCTGTAGGCGTGGCTTGGTGGGCATGGTATGGCTTGGTGGGCGTGGCTTGGTGGGCATGGCAGGGGAAGGATACTGTAAAATCTCCATTCCCTCCTTACCCCACTAACCTGCTTTCCAGCTCCATTTTCCTGGGCAGGGCAACAAAAGAAGACCCAGACAATTAGCTGGGACTCGGGAGGCAGAGAATAGATGGGGGGCAGGGCCAGTCAGAAGTGGTTATTTGCTGGTTCTCCGAACTACTCAAAATTTCCGCTACCGGTTCTCCAGAACTGGTCAGAACCTGCTGAATACCACCTCGGGTCCAAACATTGTACCTTGAAATAATGTTCACACAATCTGCAGAAGCTTTTTTCAACCTGACACTGTCTAGATAGGTTAACCCTAGGCTGATTTTCTCCCCAACGAAGAATCATGTGATGTGGTAACTCAGGACATGCAGTATCCAGTGCACACTTTGTCATATCACAGGGGATAACTCAAAACACATGTCGTCTGTGCTCATCCAGCTGCATTCCAAGAGTTCTCAAAGGGCTTAGTTGATTTATTAAACTAGACCGGGACTAGACAGCCATTCAGAAAAAAGAGCTATTCAAGGACTGACAGCAATCTAAACAGAGAGCTATTTGCATGTCCTCCAAAGGCATCTCTTGTCTTTCAGTGAGAAGCCATGTACTTGCCCTGCTTTGTCTAGTGACATAACCAGTACATGAGCAGGATTAATAACAACAAGGGATCTTTGGAGTTAGAGCCAGCAATTTCTGGAGGTTGTTCAAATATGTTCAGTATAGTCAGGAACCCCACTATGAGCATTCCTCCTCCTCCTCATTTTCATCATCAGTTCCCAATTTTTGCTTCCTCTCTGGGCCACCAGAAAGAGAATGATCCCTTTCCACCTCCCTGGCAAACAATAATCAATTATAAAAGACAATTTTCTCCCTTTACATGTTACCCAAACGTGGGTGCCTTTCCATGCCTAGTGATAAGATCCAGCCTATATCCTCAATGCTACTTTAAATTTACAAGAATAATTTTTCTTGTCTCAGATTGCACTGGTAACTTCCTGCAAAAAGCAATTTCCCATTAAGCACACCAGAAATTATTTTATAACCAGACCAAATGCTTAGATTCTCCAACCCAAAATTGCCTGCCCTTTGTGTTTTCAAGCTGCCTGATTAGACTGAAAGAAACTGAGAAGAAAAATATATAGTAAATACCTGGATCCTTCTAGAAACTATACTATAGGGTCCCTGTAAGGGCAGTTCAGAAATGTGAAAAATAAACAGCATAGCATAGCATAGCATAGCATAGCACAGCATAGCATAGCACAGCAACTTTTCCCATGCTAAATCACATGTTATGTTCAGAGAAAGAGACTAGCTTTCTAAACACTTAGATGAGCTCTTTCAATCATAGTTCAACTGACTGTGCAGTCATTTTGTTTCAGCCTTCCATCCTTCCAAGGTCAATAAAATGAGGACCCAGATTGTTGGGGTCAATATGCTGACTCTGTAAACCGCTTAGAGAGGGTGAAGCACTGTGAAGTGGTGTATAAGTCTATGTGCTATTGCTAATTTAACATATCCAAGATCTATGATAGATTGATCCAGAAAAGCCCCCCAAAAGCATCAAAAAGTCCCATGTCCCATAGAGCAAGCAGGATAATTGAACTTGTAGAAACACATGGGCTGCATCAACTATATTAAAGTGCTTCTGCGCTAAAAACAGCTCAGGACCTCTGTGCTTGCATGATCAGCAGCGCTAGAGAGGTCATTTCTGGTTCAGCTGCAGTACAGTGTAACCAAAGCTGCTGCAAGGTCAAGCGTTTTTAAAGACACTATAGCCCCATTTGATTTCACCTTGTCCATCCTCCTGATGCTTCAGTTCTAGGACAACTCATTGCAGACAACTAGCAACAACCAACTCACCATGGCCAATTCGCCACGGGACAATTTGCTGCGGAACAAGAGTTACACTGATATCAAAGAAATGTTGGAATATAATCATTAAAGAAAGGATGCCAAAGGAGGGACAAAATGAAATGTCAATGACAAATATTAAAATATTAAATTTTTTAAAATAATTATATTCAATTGCTGAGTTGTTCCTGTGGCGAATTGGCCATGGTGAGTTGGCTGTGGTGAGTTAGCCATGGCAAATTGGCCAGGGCAACTTGGCTGCAGTAAGTTGTCCCATTCCACTTCCCGTTTCCCCTTCTGTTCTGTAGGGTAGGGAACTGGCATAGATTATGCCAGACCAGTTGTGTTCAACTTGTCCTTTCTTTTTGTGTGTGTGAAGGGTAGAGATAGGATTTTTGTTGCCTTGGGTTTTGCAGCAGCTTGGGGTGGATCAAGGATTTTTCACTCCTTGTTCCAAGCATTTCAAAACCACAGAAATAAAGGCACTCATGCAGTTGTGCTTCTGAGGGTTTGGGGAGTTCTGGAATATCCTTCCTTCTGAAAGGAAGGCCAGGGCACCCAGGGACGGGGGAGTAATTTCAGAAAGATCAAGAGGGCAGCTGCAGCCCCCTTCTTGACTTATTTGAGCCCTGCCTGTGGACACCCTTGAAGGAGGGTTCTTCTTAGAGTTCCTGATAATCATTACCTTCCAAATAATGGGCCCTGAGTTTGCTCAGTCTTTGCTCTGTCAGTTTCTGGTGCTTTGCTTACTTAAGGTTTTGTTTTTATTCCCCCAAAAACCCTTTTTAATGTCTGGAAGTTGAGTCAGGGCAACTGGATTTCTTTTTGTTTGTTTGTTTGCTTGTTTCTTTATTTTTTGAAAGCTTTCACTGCTTATGAAGTAGTTTCTTCAGTCTCAACTTCCAGACAAGTCTACCTGGATGACTGAGAACTTCCACTGGCGTATTTTTTTAGGTGCAGTTTAACAATCAGGAACATCCATGGAACGTGGTCACACAAATCAAGGCAGCAGCTACAACGGTATAATAAGCCACCCAGACTCGCATTGAAATGGGATGGGTGGCAAATACATTTAATAAATAAATAACTGTGGCTCTGCCAGAGTTTGTTTTTTTTAATGTGTCTCATAACAGACACAAAGGATGGGGAGAAGCTTCCAAGGCTCGGTTTGAATTTGCTCTCAAAGAGAAATATGCATTGTAAAACACTTAAAAGAATTAGCACAAGGCAAACTAAGATCCCCCCATACTCTCCTTTTTTTTAATGTTTTGGTCACCCACTCTGTACCACATGCAACACAATCATTAATGGTAGAAGACATCTGAACATTACTCATTCCGTAGATTTGGATGTGATCTGGAAGCCGATGGCTCTGACCTCATTGCTCATGCAGATTGAGATCTAGCTGAAGGGATGCTGTCTGAGCAGAATTCTCATTATTGTCACTGGTCCAGCTAAAAATAGCTGTCTTACCCAGAAATAAGACATCGAGTCTCCTCCCTCCTTCAAAGGGAGCTGTAGCTCCTCCTTCACAAATGTATACCAGCTTGTGAATGCCTTCTTCTGCAGGAGATAATAACACTAGCTCACTCTTCTTTAGTCTGGCATCATTCAGAGATGCTTGTACTATAAGCACATTACACAACTCTTTTGGGTGGGAAGTGTAATGTGACAAATATGCAAGGTTCCAGGTTGGGGAAGCTGTGTTAAGACCCAGCAACACTTCTTTGTAAGAAAAGTAGTTAACTTTCTATAAATGGAAGATGTTCTTTCCATTAATTTTGAAATGCCATTTCAAGGTATTCTGGCATTCTTTGGGTGGTTTGATTGAAATGTGTTAATACTGTGACTATTGCAAGTAAAACACTTGCAATCATCAAATGTCTCCTTTTATCAACCGGCTAGCAGTGTTCTTGTGGTTTAAGTTTAAAAGGTTGGCAAATATATGGACTTCAGTTAATTTCTCACTGGTTAATTGCTGAGCACTTGACTATGACAATACAATAAGAGTTCATTTGGCGTTGGGACTTTGTCTTTGGAAATGCAAGTAATCTCTACCCATTCCTTCATTTAGTCTTCCTTTTATCCCAGGAGAAGACAATCCCTGCAGGCAAACAATGAGGATGAAGCTTTTAGAACTGCACAGCTTTTTCATTTGTCTGATATTCTATGCCTTCTTTATCTCTGCCTTTAGTGTTTGTGTGTCTGTACGTGTGCGTGCCTGTGCTGCAAACAATGAAGTGATTCTCAGAGGGAGGGTGCAAATGGTACGAAACCATCTGCAGAGATGATGTTGAAGACCAAAAGGAGTTAGATCGAGGGCTGAGGCAATCCACAAACTCAAGGGTTTCCACTTCATCCATTGTATCTGGCAGTGACAACACATACTGGAGATACTTATCATGCCATAATGAACTTTCAAATAGAAAACAGCAACATAAAAGGAGCAAAGAGGAGTTTTCTTTGCAATCAGTGACTCTTCAATATATCCTTTCAACTTCTATTGCTTGTGAAAATAAGCAAGAGCAACCACTCCCATTTATCTAAATAATCAGTTATCTGATATATTACACATAGAGGGCATCTTCAGATTTACAAGAGGTAGATGGAAAGGTTAGTTTTGTTAGATAACAGGCTAGTTAGAGGCACTGTGTTGTGCAACTTCACTGGTACCTCTTAGTGTGGAAGGAAGAACTGCCCTGAAACAAAGAAAACATTACACGAGACTGTCAAGATCAACTCTTTGATGGACTGACTGTCAGGCGCACAGCTTGGGCACATAAGTGGCCACAGGAAAAAAGAGGGGGAAAAGCTTATCTCTTTTAGAGTCACATGCAAGCTGGCATGTAGGTTTTGAAAGAAATATAGAAGAAACCAAAACAGGCAAACTAAGGGGTGATGGTGTTGCAAGAAATATCCATCTGGTTCAGTTCCAAGCTGGGAGAAAGACACTGGAAACATGGAGGCTGATTGGAAAGATGGTTTTAATGGTGAAGCAGAAACACATAGGTGCTTCTGGACAGCTGACCACATGGAGTTGAGAGTGAGTGGCTTTTACACCTTCTCTTGGGCTTTGAATTTGAGCTTCCTGTTCCTGTGCAAGAACATGTATTCTATTGGCTGTTGACAGACTCCCATGGAACCATGTTTTTCTGAGATAAGTTTGGTTTGAAGCTTGGACTCTGATGCAATGCCCTTAGGAGATTGTGCAATGTATTGAGCTCTGCTGCTAGTAGGTTGATCCCATTATGTGCTGGAGGGTCACCCTGAAGCTGAAGGTCTTTTGTTTTGTAGATAGGATGGCCCAGTTTTTAATGGACACAAAATATCTGCTGGGGGGGGAAGGGAGCTGGGGTTGAGTTTCTGTCTCCCTTAAGATTTTTATTTCTCTTTTAGGGGAAATATTTTATCCTGACTTTTTAAAATATTCCTCAAAATATTTCATTCTTCTAAGAGAGGGGTGGGTGCTAACTTTGTACAATGGTCTAGGTGTGGCAGGAAATGCTGCTGAGTGGTGATTGGACAAGATGTGGAGCAGAGGAAGGAGCAGAAGAGAGAGACAGGAACCAAATGATTCCGGGTCAAGAGAAAGAGGATACCAAGATGTTGAGGCAGCTGAAGCCAGAGGATGAATCTGTAAAGAGATGGCAGAAAGGAATACACAGTCTTGGACTATAGACAGTGGCAGAGCAGTCATCAGGTGGGAAACTGAGCAAGAGTGAGTTAACAGGAGAGAGAATAGCAAACTTTGATACAGTTTGGGTCAGGCAGTCAGAAAAAGTTGTTAAAATTGCTAAGCCTGTAGCAATGTGTGGGAGGAGGAAAGAAACTAGAAGTTGTTATGTTTTCTATTACAAAGTAAAAGAGTAGAACTCTGAATCACTTGGTTATAATTCTCTTAGTATATATATATATATATATATATATATATATATATATATATATATATATATGTAGGTCTTGGTGTATTCGGGTCTTGTCCCATGTAAGATTGAGAATACCTTGGCAACGTTTCGACGAAATCTCATCCGTCATCTTCAGGCCGGTGTCTTCAGCTTCGTTCTCCTGGGAGAAGTGTGTGACCGTGGCTGTTTTTCCCTTTTAATACACCAAGACCTACATACCTTTACCCGTGAAAATCTACAAAAACATATATATATATATATATATATATATATATATATATATATATATATATTTATATATATATATATATATATATATATATATGTAGGTCTTGGTGTATTCGGGTCTTGTCCCGTGTAAGGTTGAGAATACCTTGGCAACGTTTCGACGAAATCTCATCCGTCATCTTCAGGCTGGTGTCTTCAGCTTCGTTCTCCTGGGAGAAGTGTGTGATCGTGGCTGTTTTCCCTTTTAAACTCTAGAGTTGGATGTGTTGTTACTTTTTGATTGGTTTGTGGAGTTGATGTATGCAGATTAGATGGCTTTTTCCTGAGACCCTGTGTGGCTGAGGTGCTGGAGGTGTGTCTCTCAGCCTTTTGTGTTGTAACGACCTGGGTAATGGGCTGTGTGATGACCTTCTGAGTTCTACTGTTGTGATGTCCTGGGTGTGGTGCTGTAATCTTCTGGGTCGTTGTCTGTGCTGCAACCTCCTGATGTTTTGTGTTGTGATCTCCTGAGTTCTGTGATGTAGTATCCTGGGTGGAAGGCTGTGATATGGCATTCTGGGCCTTGGTTTGGCTCCATATCACAGCCTTCCACCCAGGATACTACATCACAGAACTCAGGAGATCACAACACAAAACATCAGGAGGTTGCAGCACAGACAACGACCCAGAAGATTACAGCACCACACCCAGGACATCACAACAGTAGAACTCAGAAGGTCATCACACAGCCCATTACCCAGGTCGTTACAACACAAAAGGCTGAGAGACACACCTCCAGCACCTCAGCCACACAGGGTCTCAGGAAAGCCATCTAATCTGCATACATCAACTCCACAAACCAATCAAAAAGTAACAACACATCCAACTCTAGAGTTTAAAAGGGAAAAACAGCCACGATCACACACTTCTCCCAGGAGAACGAAGCTGAAGACACCAGCCTGAAGATGACGGATGAGATTCGTCAAACGCTGCCAAGGTATTCTCAACCTTACACGGACAAGACCCGAATACACCAAGACCTACATACCTTTACCCGTGAAAATCTACGAAACATATATATATATATATATATATATATATATATATATATATATATATATAAATTACATTTATATGCCGCCCTTCTCCGAAGACTCAGGGCGGCTTACAATTTCTGGGATACAACCCAGTGTGCTCAGCAATAGCCTTCATTCCATTGTATATGCCTGCTTATTACTAGCGCATTTTTACAAGGTCAGCTAATTGCCCCCAACAATCTTGGGTCCTCAATTTACCTACCCCGAGAGGATGGAAGGCTGAGTCAACCTTGAGCCTGGTGGGATTCGAGCCTGCAATAATTACAGGCAGCTGGATCTTAAGAGCAGGCATTTAACAGCCTGAGCTACCAAGGCTCCAATTTTATTATTTAGTTATCAAATGTGTTAATTTTTAGTAGATTTTGTTAGTCTACTTACGTTTTTTTTTAAAAATTCATATTTATATCCCGCCCTTCTCCGGAGACTCAGGGCAGCTTACAATTTTTGGGATATAACCCAATGCGCTCAGCAAGGTTCATTGCATGCAGTACACACACACACAGGCACACAAACACATGCACACACAATTTATTAGAATTATTGTAAATATACTTTGCATTACTTTGTATTCATTTGCACTCTCTCTCTCTCTTTCTCCTCCTCCCCTCCCCTCTCCTCCCTCCCTCTGTACCTTTTTCCTTTTTTTCAGGCATCAGTTATACTGCCCAATCGTATCCCATCTGCAAAACCGATAAGCCTTCTTTTGCCTCTTCGTCCAAGTCATTAGTAAAAAAATTTTAAAGAGTAAAAGTTTTTTGACATCCCATTTGGGATCGCTCTTCAATTGATATTGATGAACGCTCTTTGAATATGATTTTCAAGCTGGCTATATATTTAGTTAACTATCTTGCCATCCATCCTAGATTTAACTAATTTACTAATTAGAATGTCTTCGTACACTTTGACAAGTATTTTGCTGTAATATATTACGTCTACACAGTCCCACAATCTTTCAGGCAGTTATCCAATTAAAAAAATAAGCTCAGATTAATCTCACAAGGTTGTTCTTGATGAGCCCATCTTTATTTCTGATAATTATCACATTGTTTTCAATGTGCTTATATTTTGATTTCTAGCCTTTTCCTAGGTATTCACATCAGGTCTGTAGATCATTCAACCCCTCACCCCGACCCCGTTTGTTCCTCAGTCATCTGGCACTTAACCAATTCTCCAGGATTTCTCAAATGTAATAGATAGTAGTTCAGCCAAACCACTGAGTTTCTTTGGTGCTCTAGAATTTATTTCATCCAGTACTGGAGATTTATTCCCAGTCCATGTTTCCATCACTCTCCAAGTTTCATTCCTGCATCTCTTCATCACCATTATCTAATGAAACATATATTTTCTTGATGGAAAAGACTGAACCAAAAAGGAGTTGTAGATTAACTTTGCATTTTCCTTATGACCTGTTAGTATTTTTCACCTTCACTGGGAGGCTGATGTATCTTTCCTTTTGTTTTCAACGTATCTAAATAAGTTCTTAGCATTTTCCTAAATCCAAGATAATTCTGAGCTTCAGCTCTCTAGCATCAGTCAGTTTTGAGCTATTGGTATGGGCCCTATGGGCCCTTCACTGATGACATCACCTCATTTCTACTTCATATGTGTGCTGTTCTTCCCACTACGCTATACATGTGGTATTTAAGGATTTTACACAGTAGTGAAAAAGGTCCTTTAATTTTAAATGAAATTTGGAATCTTTCATAACTGTTAGTTATCTTGCTTGGTGAGATTTAATAAATGTAAAGAAAAAAAGATTGAATTTACAGTATATCATTTGAAACAGCAAAATATATTCAGCAAATAGACTAAGATTTACAAAGCTAATTATAAAAATAATGCATTACTCTGATGAAGGATTGTTTTATTATGATTGATTAAATCGTAACTGCTTATTAATGTGATTCATGAACAGTTTGGTCATGTTTGCTCAACAGGGATGACTAAGATACTACCTCTTCTATTTATCAAACTTCCTTCTACTAGCAGGGCACAGTTGGGAATATTCCAATCAGTCGACTGGCAACCAATTTTGCTGTTCTCCAGCTGTTACAAAGAAGTTTAGGGATTGATATTCCAGTTCTCCATTTTTGGGAAATTTTGCATTTCTGTTTGTTGGAGTGAAAAAAATAAATGTGGTGGCACAATTGTGAACAGAGTATGTACCAGAGGTGATATTCAGCAGGTTCTGACCAGTTCTGGAGAACTGGTAGCAGAAAATTTGAGTAGTAGAAAATTGAGTAGTAGGACTGGCAAATACCACCTCTGATTGGAGATTTTACAGTATCCTTCCCCTGCCACGCCCACCAAGCCACGCCCATGGAACTGGTAGTAAAAAAAGTTGAATCCCACCACTGGTATGTACTTGAGAAAAATAATACAAGGGACATACCCAGAGTCAGTTTGGCTAATAGATAAGGCATCAGGCTAGAAAATGGGAAACTGTGGATTCAAGTTCCACCTTAGTCATTAGAGCTATCGGGGTGACCTTGGACAGTCTCTCTCACTCCAACCACCTTGCAGAGTTGTTGTTGTAGATAAAATAGGAGGAAGCTGTGTTGGATATGTTCGCAGTCTTGAGTAATTTGTAAAAATAATAAAGGCAGGATACAAACAGACAGAGTAATTTCTTCATTCTTTTTACCCTGGGGCCACAGGAGATATGTGAAAACTAAACTAGCCACATAGAAGAAGTGTCTAAACAGGATCTGTTTTATGGCTTCTTTTAAGGATATCCCTAGTTGGCAAAAATATTATTTAACTCCCTGGTCATCTATTTAAACACACAGTTGATTAGTTTGAGTTAGCTAAAACACAAACAGCGTTAAAATGCTAATTCTTTTTGGTGTCCTTCCATTCTTAAAGAGAAAAGAATATTCTAAAATGGATAGAGATTCTTCTTTAATCTTCCTCAAAATGGTAACCTTCAAATGTTTTGGGACTGTCATTTCCAGAATGGCTGGCAAGATATTTTAAAAGTTATGGTCCTGGTACATCTAAAGAGAACCAGGTTGGGAATGGCCAACTTAAACAGTGAGATGTGGAATTTGCAAGCAGTAAGATTGTGACGGTGCTTGTTTTCTTCAATATCCCAAATATGGAAATTGAATTATACTCATCCTGATTCAGCTTTCTTAATTTCCTGAATATTATTTGATGAGCATGTTGAAGTGCAAGGTGTAATGAGTGAATGGCAGCATTAAAAAAAAAGAGCAATGGAATTCAGATGCACATTTAGCAAAAACTGAATGGGGCAGCTATGTCCATTTTTCCAGAAATGCTGGCACTCAACACCTATCTGGGAGCTGGTAATGAGTTTCCCTCCTCCCAGCAAAAGACCTGCAGACCGTGGGACATGAAAGTTCCTGCAACAATTTAGGACAGCAATAATTGGGACCTGGGCTGTGTACAAGGCCAGCCTGTCACAAGCCCAGCCAAATCTAATAACTAAAGATCTGCCTGAGAAATTCTCCATTTCCATTAAGGTGGTATTGGAAGAAATATCCACCTGGTTCAGTTCCAAACTGGGAGAAAGACACTGGAAACATGGAGGCTGATTGGAAAGATGGTTTAATAATGAAGCAGAACCACAAGTTTGTGGTCCTGGTGCAGCTGACCACATGGAGTTGGGAGTGTGGGGGTTATTTATATCTCCTCTCGGGCTTTGCACTTGAACTTCATGTTCCTGTGCAAGAACATGTATTGTATTGGCTGTTGTAGCTGGCTCTGTAGGTTGTCTTAACTCCCAGGTTTGGTTGAAGTTTGGACTGCTGATGCAATGACTTTATGAGATTGTGCAATGTGGTGAGCTCTGCTGCTAGATCAAGGCTCTTCAAACTTCGCAAGTTTAAGACTTGTGGACTTCAACTCCCAGAATTCCTGAGCTAACATGACTGGAGGAGGAATTCTGGGAATTGAAGTCCACAAGTCTTGAAGCTGTCAAGTTTGAAGACCCCTGTGCCAGATGGAAGTGGATTAATCCAACCTTTGTTCAGACCTTGCTGCAGAGTAATAGGTTACCAAATCTGCATTTCTAAAAGCTGGCCTCAGCTTAGTATCTGCCTGGGGTAGGGAGCAGGAGCTCTTGTGTCCCCTTTAGGATTTTTATGTCCCTTTTAGGGGAAATATTTTGTCCTGCCTTTTTTAATATTTATCAAAACATTTCATTCTTCTAGGAGGGGGGTAGCTTCCCATAGTGGCAACACCTTAACTATTCTTGCCCGGGTGGAAACTTAAGCAGGGTCAGCCATGCTTAGTGCCAGTGGTGGGATTCAAAAAATTTACTACTGGTTCTGTGGGCGTAACTTGGTAGACATGGCAGGGGAAGATATTGTAAAATCTCCAGTCCCACCCTACTCCTGGGAGAAGGTTACTGCAAAATCCCATTCCCTCCCCACCCCACTAACCTGCTTTCCAGCTCCTTTCTCCTGTGCAGGGCAACAAAAGACCCAGCTGATCAGCTGGGACTCAGGAGGCAGAGAATAGATGGGAGCAGTGCCAGTAAGAGATGGTATTTGCCGGTTCTCTGAACTACTCAAAGTTTCCGCTACCAGTTCTCCATCAGAACCTGCTGAATACCACCTCTGCTTAGTGCCAACATGAAAGACGTCCAGGGAATCTCTAGGGATATAGGCAGTACTTCTTATGAATGAAGGCAAATATATGTGTCCCAGGATAATGTTGAAGGATCCAATCTGGGTCAGTCACTGGGACCAGAAGTTTTGTCTTCTGAGCTTTTGGACTCATGCTGGAGCCCATCTTCAGGGAACTTCTCTCTAGCAGAGAGTGTGCTGTTCTGTGTATGGTATAAAGTCTGGTCCCGGTGACCAATGCAGATTGGATCCTGCAACACTTCTTATTCCAGAGGGTATCTGCCCATCCCGCCGGATCTATAGAATGACCACATGTCAAGTTCAAGCATGTGGACTCGACATGTGGCATGTCGAGAGGCATGACAGTGAGATCCAATGAAGTTCAATCCTTTATTTGCTAGTTTGTAATAGACAGAATTTTATCAGAATAAAGCCTTTTAATCTGCTAGATATATCCCAAGAGATTCTAGAGCAGGGGTCCCCAAACTTGGCAACTTTAAGGCTGGTGGCTGGAGAATTCTGGGAGTTGAAGTCCACAAGTCTTAAAGTTTGGAGACCTCTGTTCTAGAATGTGGTGGCCTGAACCTTTCCTCCCCCTTCTAGCTTCAGACAGTGGAGTCTCTTAATCTAAATCTCTTTCTGTGAAGGCTCCAAATTGACATAATCCTCCCCCTCTGATGCTGCAGGTGCACATTCCATCACACCACATTTTGGTTCCCCTCTATCAAACAATATTCCACCTTCTTGGCCTCCAAGAAGGTTGTGAAGACTTGGCTGTTCCTTCTGGTCCTGGGCCAGGAAGTGAGTTGAACCAAGAACATATAAAGTTGGTATGAAGTTGTTATGGTACCTGATTAGAATGTGGCAGTCTTTAATTTGGAGAAGAGGGAATATTTGTATTTTTTAAATACATTATATGAGTTTGATTTATGTTAGCACCCAGGCTGAAGATGCAGGACCATATAAATCCTTGAAATAAAGTAAAATATCCTGAAAATTGAGAAAGCGTCAGAAAAGCTGCAATGGCGAGCAATTCTATATTGTTGCCAAGAAAGCTGTAAGGTTGTGTTGATCAAGTCACCAGCAACCAAGCACAACCCGAAGCAATTATTTATTTATCTATCTATCTATTTATTTATTTTTTATTCACATTTATATGCCGCCCTTCTCCGGAGACTCAGGGCGGCTTACAATCTTTGGAGCACAACCCAATGTGCTCAGCAATAGCCTTCCTTCCATTGTATATGCCTGCTTATTACTAAGCGGCATTTTTACAAAGTCAGCATATTGCCCCCAACAATCTTGGGTCATCAATTTACCTACCCCAAGAGGATGGAAGGCTGAGTCAACCTTGAGCCTGGTAGGATTCGAGCCTGCACTAATTGCAGGCAGCTGGAACTTAAGTGCTAGGCATTTAACAGCCTGCACCACCAAGGCTCTTTTCAGGAAACATTTCATGAAGTTGATTTGTGGTGGGTGAACTTAAGAGATAATCTAAACATCTCAGAGAACTCATTTTTCCCTGCCCTTCCTTTCCCTAAAGATATACAGGGAAATCACATTGGCCACTTTTGTAGGAAGTGGAAGATTCTAACTGTTTCAATGAAGACCTGGATCTATTAATAAAGACTTTGACATAGCAGTATTGTACCAAATTATATTAATAAAGTAGTTTCCCTATTTGATATAGCTACATAAAGTTTAGACAGGGAAATTTAGTAGTCCAGCCACACTAAATTGTTATATAATATGCCAGGAATCCTACTTTAAAAAACAGATGAAGGCAGGGCAAAATTTAGACTGTAGTTTAATTTACATAAATAAAATGTATGTATGCAACATGTACGACTATGTCCCATATGTTTCATCATTTTTTTAAATATCATTATATGAAAGCAGCTTTTAGCAAAAGCCTTTGAGGCCTACACCTAGGACTTTTACAGGCCACAGGTAGTATATCTGTACTTTATATGATGTTCTGTGGCTTAGATGCCAAAGAATGGTGCAAGAAAACAAGAGACTTTGCAATGCAAGTCTTAAGATTATCAAAGGGTCCTGGGGGATTTTCTATATAATAAAAAGAAATCTCTAGAGGCTTAAGTAGAAAGAAGTTTCTTAATACTTGAGAACTGCATAGGCAGTCAGTTTTTGTGGAAGTGAGGATGGCACTGCTCCTATTAACCTTTTTCAGGATTTTATTTTTCTTTAAAGCTGTAAGTCACCCAAACTCATTGACAGGGATTGTGTAAAAAGTACACAATCTAAATTTAAACGAATAAGGCAAGTCTGTATTCTGTACACCAGTGATGGTGAACCTCTTGGGCTCAGCATGTCAAAAATTCAGAAAATGGCTAACTTGATTATTTTGGCATATTACACACACATACACAGAGAAAGAGAGGGAAGGAGGGAGGGAGAGGGAGAGAATGAGAATAAACAAACAAGCACTTATATAATTGTAAATTTCTTTTATTTGTCTATGTACCTCAGGGGGAAAAAGACTCTTCCAGACAGCTCTGGGTTATACAAGGCTTGGAAACTTCAAAAAATGCTCTTGTGCAGCCTTGAAGCCTCTGAAAACAACAGGAAACTACACCTCATTCTTCTACACTTTTTGGAGGGTCCAAAGAGCCTTGGTGGTGCAGGCTGTTAAATGCCTAGCACTTAATTCCAGCTGCCTGCAATTACTGCAGGCTCGAATCCCACCAGGCTCAAGGTTGACTCAGCCTTCCATCCTCTCGGGGTAGGTAAATTGAGGACCCATGTTGGGGGCAATAAGCTGACTTTGTAAAAATGCCGCTTAGTAGTAAGCAGGCATATACAATGGAATGAAGGCTATTGCTGAGCGCATTGGGTTGCACTCCAAAAATTGTAAGCCACCCTGAGTCTCCAGAGAAGGGCAGCATATAAATATGAATAAAAAAAGGGGGGGCATGAGAGCAGGGCCCTCTCATGTGACTTTCAGAGCGTCCAGAGGCCTGGTGTGGCACCAAAAATGACATGGCATGTCATCTGTGATGCACATGTCACACATTTGTCATCACTGTTTCAGGCATGATGTAATTATGTGTTATAGACTGCTCAGTTCGGGCTCCAAAATGCTCAAAACACAGCAACAAAATATTCCGAAGTTTTGAATCTCAGGATGCATTTGTAAAGAAAGCATTGTTCTAGTAAACTCCATGCCCAATTTACATTTACTCATTTACATTTACATTGGTTAAATTTACTCAGAATCACATGTAAACTTCCAACCAATGATCCATATGGATTTCAAATGAAACAATGGAAAGCATCACTAATGTACCGGAAGGGATAAAATAAAATTTGTGACAGCTCTTATTCATGGTGTCTTCATCTGCTCTTATGTTATCTTGGCAAATGCTCCATGTACAGTCCAATCCATGACATGATTATCCAAGCTAATCTGCATTCAGTAGGGTTTACACCTTAATAAGTATAAACAAGGATTATTGTACTGTAGCTCAATGCCTAAATCTAAGCAATTTTAGTTTTTTTCTACGAGCTGGAATAGTCTTAAGAGCAACAGGTTTTACAGTTCCATTTATTTTGCTTGCCACTTGAATTTACATTAATGAAAGATGAGATATAAACATCTCTGAAATAAATATATTTTAAATAAAGACACATACAAAGTGGCACAAATGAACAGAAGGCCTCATATGAATTATTCACAGCCTCCTGGAATCTAAATACATACAGAGCATGAGAAAATATTGCTGGAAGATGCTTGTACCTAAAACTGCTGTGTTTAAAAAATTTCCTTAGCTTTATTGGATGACTTGTTGCATGTCAACACTCTCACTGATTTCATAGGAAAAAGCTGCTGCTAGCAAATTGCAGAGAATGAGGACAATGAAGAATGAAATGTTTGGCAGGCAGAACGAGCAATTTATGGGCGACAGTAACTCCTGTGGCTTTATGAACTTATATTTAGTCAAATGCCACTGCTGTATAGAACAAGAAATTAGTATATTCTCATGTAAACTGAACAGAATTCTCCCTGGTAAATCGTCACTGAATGGTTGAAATGCTCTCAAGGAAAGTAACCAAGGAAAATAACTGTTAGCTTTCCCCCGTACACAACTTAGTTGCCCAATATAATAGATCCCATGCCTAGAACTTGCGCTTAAAAGGATTTTGGGTAAGAAAACAGGGATAGATCTCAAGGTTATGAATACAGAATTCTCACCTCAGTATAATTTCTACTCAGAACAGAAAATATGGGCTGTAACGAGGGGTGGGCTTCAAAAATTTTAGCAAAGGGGTCTCTCCCCGGTTGCTGGGTGGGCATGGCCATGGTGGATGGGGCCTAGTCGGCTCCTGCACCACGGTTGGGGGGTGTTTTTGCCCTCCCCGGGCTCTGGAGGCTTTCCTCGAGCCTCCGAGAAGGTGAAAATGGCCTCCCTGGGCTCCGGAGACTCTGTGGAAGGTGGAAATGCCCCAAACTCCTGGCCTCCACACGCACCCTGTACTTACCTGCCTCCAAAACGGGCCATGTGGGAACTCCTGGAGGGGAGGGGAGCTAGAGTTGGGGTTCTCTGAACTGCACAGAATCTTAGCTAGGCGCTCTTCTGAACCTCTGCGAACCCCTAGAAGCCCACCCCTGGCTGTAATCCTGTGTCAATGCCCTACAACAGTACAGGACTCAGTTTTGGTTTGTTGAATAAATCATGACTAAGCAAAATAATCCCAGAGAGGTTCACACAACATGAGAAGAGATGGGCTATCAACCGCAAAGGTCTTTGGAAAATCAGGGCTTGATCTTCTCTCCTTTCTCTTATTTAACATCTGTTTCTGCCTGTTTGTGATGGGGGCATCATTTAAGGAGGCACCTATATGACGCCACTGGATGCCACTGGAGAAAATCATATTGTAGTTTGGTATTTGGTATCATTAATATATTCACAGTAGTCTGTCTATACAGAATCTCCAACAGGTAAATAGGAAACTGAAAGGGATGATACTGAATTAAGTGCTACAAGTATAATTTTTCTAAATTTTTGGCTTGATTATGGGTTACAAATCTTAACATGGAATATAAATGGAGCAAACACTCCTCAAAACAGGGGGAAAATTCATTATTTGAAAAACATTAAAACAAGGTATAATTTGCCTATAAGAGACTCATGAGATGAACACAAGACATCCAAGACTGGTGATGTAGGCAGGTAGCTTCATCTTTGATCCTTTCTCATACTTCCCTTACTTTACCATCCAGCTCGCTGTATTCCTAAGATGGGACTAAAACTCATGGTCTCCTGGTTTCTAGCCCGATGCTTTAACCATTACACAAAACTGGCTCCAAAAACTGGAAGTCATTATGTTTAGCAATTATTTTGCTTATGTGCCTCAAGTTGGGGTGAATTCTTAAGACATGCCTTGGACAACTGTTAGAATTGGATTTGCCCATGAAATGCTTCTTATCTTTAGGATAGATGAACAGCAGAATGAGAAAAAATGAGCATCACTTAATTTATCCTTAGAGACTCTCATGAACAAAGTATGTTAGGAATAGTTATGTTAATATGAATTTCCCAAGAACCCATATTTTGATTACATATATTAAGTGAAGTTGCATACAAAAGTTAGGATGGATTTCAAATATAAATGGATTTTTGGAACACATTTTTGTCCTAATAACACAAATCTAATAAAAAGTTAAGTGTCTGAAACTAAATTACTGGGCCACAACCTACCTTTATGTCAACATTTTGCCTTTCAAGTCATTAAGAACATAAAAACTCATGTTCTTAGGCAAATTTATTTGACTAATGCCAAGTGTAGCATTATCAATTGCCACGGCAAAGTTCAAAACATTTATTTATAAGGCTTCTGCTTAGCCGTGCCAAACACAGCCATATTCTTAGCAGATGATTCTATTAATTCACACATTTTATTCATCTTACAGGAGAAAGAAAACAGTTCAAGGGAGCAACCAGTTAATTAGTAAGGTTGGCTTTTAGGCAAAATTTACTGCTACTGCTGCTTCTCTGGAGCAGACCCAGTCTCTTCCCATGGTCGGGGTCCTCTGATGTTCTTCCAGTCATCAAATGAGGCATTTTTTATTTTCTATGGAAAAAGAAAGGAAGAAGGGAAATCATAACATAGAAATGTTGTTTATTTGCCTATTTCTGCAATATGTATGCTATTACATGGGAAGTGTTCACACAACATACTAGAAACATAATTAATTAATTGAGTTAATCCCGTTTTCTGGTTTCATACAACATACTGAACAATGAACAACAAGGGCTCATACAACATACATTCCAGGTCTTTCGGAAGGATTGGATAGGTGGATGAAAATACCAAATTCAGTCTAAATAAATGGCTGACTGTGGGATCGCAGGATATCATCTCCAGCTCAGTTCTCAGGGGGAGAGAGAGAGACAGAGAGGCTTTTGGCTTCATGCAAGGAAAGCAGCAGAAGCAGCAGAAGTCTTTCTTTCTCTGCCAGAAATGAATCTTTGTGAGATTTTTCGCGGCAGCGCAGCTTCTTGGAGCTGGATGCCTTGCAGGGTCCCAAAGACTCATTTCTGGAGGAATTTGGGGGAGAGAGTCCCCCCCTTCCTCCCTTTCACCCCTCCCCTCACTACCTCGTGTTGTTCGCAATGCAAGTTCAGCAAAGCCGTTAAGACCTGGCTTTGTCGGAAGGCATGGAATTGAGACTTCTGTTCCTTCCCTCTTGTATGTGTGGACGATATGAATGAGTTTTTTTATTTTTATATTGTATAGGCAATTGTTTTTACTTTGTTGTACGTTGCCTCGAGTTCCCCGATGGGGGAAGAGAGGTGGGATATACATCTAAATAATAATAATAATAATAATAATAATAATAATAATAATAATAATAATAAAAGTGATGCAAGCCTTGTGTTCCCACGGGCCATGTGGGCAGCTCAGCCTCGTGTTCCCATGCAGCCTGGATTAATTGCTTTGAGGGGTGCTTTGGGGGTGACATTTCTCTGCAGACCACCAATTTTTTCTCACGGACCACCAGTGGTCCCCGGCCCACTGGTTGGCAACCACTGGTCTAACTGACTATGCAACCAACTATAATCTAAAATAATGATCAGCTAGTTTGTGGGGATGGGTGAATATTGCAGTATGCAGACTCAGCTATGACTGTATGAATGTAGAGATAAATAGTACAGCGATATTTTTTTAAATGAATTCATATAAAACCATACTTCAGCATAATCACTTTTTTCTCTGTAGCTAAAGTAAAAAATTGGGACTCTTGGGTTAGATGGGTATGGTAGGAATCATTAATTTCCATCTGGCTCTTTTCAGCCCCCTTTGCTGTGTTCAGAAACTGTTATTACCTTATTACAATTTCTAGGGAAGGTGGAAACTACATAGAAAGCAAAAAAGCAATACCCCTCCCCTTGTTCTAAGAAGCACCTTGCATTCTAAAGTAGTTCTCAACACCTTTATCTAAAATAGTGTGTTTTGTGGGGTGGAAAAGGAAGGGAAGGAATAACATTCTCTTCTGAACACGTTTCACCAGCCTAAAATGAATTATTTCTTCAGCTCTCAGATCAACAAAATGAAATTCCCAGCTCAAATCTAGGTAATACTAGGTAATCCCTAATAAATGAAAAATAAGAGACTGCTGAGTGATTTATTATCTAAATTCATCACCACTGAAAAGTGCAAGATTTTCTAAAATACAAGTGACAATACAATATATTGCAACTAAACTCAGAGTAGCATCTCATTTTATTAGAATCTGGGTGGATAGTATGTACATCGTTAGTTAACAAAAAAATTGCAACTAATTAATTTAGGATTATGAAAGAAGGTTGAAACAGTCTGTGAGATTTGAAATAGGCAATACATATTTTTTTAAAACTCAGGAAGAGTGAAATGGGAATGTTTGATTGTATATTATCAGCTAGAAATTCACTTGTGTCCGGATACTGAAAATTAATAGATTAGACACAACACTCCCAGCTTTCAAATTATATCATTATGTTCCAAATTAGAACATTATGTTATTGTTGCATCATTATTATCCTTCAAACATCTGAAGTGCAACCTGATTTAGACAGGGCACCTTGCTAGGCCTGCGTGTTTCAATAGAAATACTTCCATACTGCTTTCCTACCTCCATATCTATTGACAAAGTTACAGGTTTGTGTGTGTGTGTGTGTGTGCGCGCGCTTATGTATACATATACACAGAGAGACAGAAAAAGCACACATTTAATTTATATGAATTTCCCACATAATGTTAGATAGATTATAAAATATAACTATTTTATTGTGTTTTTCAAAGATACAAAATGGCTTACAGCGTTAAAATAAAGAGTGTCAATAAAATTCAATGCCATAACACTTCACCAACAACAGGTCCAGTCAACATTGTCTAAGGTCTTAAAGTAGAGAATCATTAGCATATCTAAAATTAGGAGAGTTTAGATGGGAACATATTCTCACTCTATTCTTTCCTCTTTGGTCCTTTGATTCACTATCTTGAGTTTATGTTTGATGTTATGACTATTTTTGGGTTTAGACACTGATAGATTTTGGTTTTCTTTCTATTGATGTGATATTCTGTCCAGCACAACATTTGAAGTTGGACTGATAAATACTGTAAAACAGATAAATTTATGTAAAGCCGTTGTTTGTTTTTGTCCATTCCAGTTTATGATCTTTAAGGGAAGTGACCCTGAATTCCCATTCCCGCTCCTCTACCCAGCAGACTAGACAATGAAATAAGCGTATCAGCTAGAATCAGCTTTTCATACTGAAAAGCTATGAAATTTTGTTGTGTAGAAAGATTGTCTTTTAGCTTCTATAGAGGATCAGATTAAAAATTTATGATTGTATCATGCTACAAATATACTTTTTTTCTCTTTGTTGATATACAAAACAATTTTAAGTTTCGACAAATACTAATTTCGCATTACATAGGTAAACTAATAGTTTTATTAGTTTATTAGTTTATTAGTTTATTAGTTGAACACACTGGGTTTGTTTATTAGTTGAACACACTGGGTTGCATCCCAAAAATTGTTAGTCTCGGAGAAAGGCATATAAATGTAATTAAAATAAATAAAAAATAAAATAATTATAGGAATTCTAAGTGTTTAATAGGAGGAGGTGTTTAGATAAGATATAGACTTTGGGAAACACTCGGATGAATAGCTAATAACAGAAATAGGATGTATATTTTATATTTTATATTGTACCATGGTGGGTCTTTCTGCATTCTTGCTTTTTACTTGTTTCTTTTTTTATGATGAGAAAGTCGGCTAGATTTGGATTTAAATATGTACTAGGACCTTTTCGCTTCAAATACAAAATATGGATGATTGTTTTTTTCCTTTTCAATAGGTTTTTTAAAGTATGTTTTTTGTTGTTGTCGTTATGATGTGTGTTAATAAAGTTTATTTTAAAAATTTATGATAGTGAATATTCCATCTTTGTCTGTCACCACCACCTCTGTCTAAAAGCTAGGAGAGATATACTTCATTAGTGCAAATGAAAGTGTATATACCATTTAATCCATTGTAATCCTGTTTTATTATTATTTTCCTTGCTTCCCATCTTATCAATGGGGATATTTGTTTACATTAGCTGGCAGTGGGCAGAGTTAGCCTGCAATATTGCATTCCAATCACTGTGCCACCATAGCTCTTTACCGGAGCATTTTGCTATCCCTATTGGTTGGATTATGCCTATATATAAAATTTAGGATTTATGTCCATTTAAATAATATGTGAATTGGGATTCCAAAATCTGGCATACATTTTAATGCTGAGCACCAAATGAGACTAGAATTGTACAGCGGGTCCAAGGAGCTGATAGTTAACAGTCTGTATCACTAAAGAATAATGCACATTTGCAATTAGCCACATGGACCCTATCTTAAAGCTAGCAAGAGCAACCCAGCAAACATGCACATTCTAATTGGATCTGCAGATTTTCTTAACAGTAAAACTGCATTTGCAGCACTGTCTGAACATGAAAAATGGGGGTTGCATCCAACAAAGCTTTGAATTTTCAAAGCAATTTGTTTTTGCTGGCTCTCTATGAATCAAAGTTAAAGTTCATTTAATTTTAGACACGGTTGGAATACACATTATAACCAAACAGCCATACAGTAAAGCAAATATACCAATACCATACCTCATATTCTTCTTCCAGTGTCACCTTACTCTTTTTGAGCCTTTTTTCCAACTCTGGATCCATCTGATTAATAAAATTTAGCAATCAAATACTTTTAATTAGAAAGAAAACTTAACCTATGAGGGACTGTAATTTCCCTGCACCTCCAAACATGGGAAATTCCCTATATAAGGAAAAGGAATTCTTACACAGTTCATTCTCAGATAATCATAATTCCAACAGGTGCTATCATAGTAGGTTTGGCCAATAATTTATGCTTGGCATGAAAATCTTAATTATTTCATGTAAGAGGAAGAAAGATAATTTATATCATTATAAGCATTTTATTGATAATCCTTCATATTAATTTCTATTCACAAAATGGAAAGCTGAAATAAATCTCAAAGGAAGTTCAGGTTTATTTATTTTCATAGGTAAAAATGTTCCCTGAACCCCTCTTGGTATAGACCAATAGCAATCACAAAATAAATAGCTCCAGATTGCAGAAGCCTCATTAAAATTCAATGTCTCAAGACTGATTATATTTACAAACTCATTATCCAAGATTTTTTTTTATTTTCATGCTGGAATGCTAGTAAGTTGAAGAGAAATTCAACTGCCAGAAGTTAACTGTATCATATATTAAGACATTGGGCTCTCAGAAAAATACTGAATTGATTGATCAAATTTTGCATGCCTGCTGTAATGCTTTCAAAGTGATAAGAAGTTCTAGAAGTATGGGGCTAGTTCTATGTAATGATCATCACTTTGCATTCAATCTCAAATACTTCACTGACTATGTCTTGCTAGTCTGACTAGCAAGACATAGTCAGTGAAGTATTTGAGATTGAATGCAAAGTGATGATCATTACAAACAAAAGTACAAGGGGGCTCTTTTGTCATAACACCTAGAATGTTTAAATGTAGTTATAGAAACCATGTTCTCCCTCTCCTTTCGGTTTGCAATTCTGAGAGCAACCTCTAGTGCAATTTATTTTTTTGAAATTAATTTATCTATTTATTACATTTTATTCATTCTGGTGTAAGCAAGGTGGGCCACATAAAATATTTAAGTCTGCCCCAATGTATTATTTCAGCTACATTTTCAAAAAGGTCACTTGTTCAAACAATAACTAGAATAGAAAGACATGCTCATGTCACCTGTTATCATAATACACCCTCAAGCACATATTTCATATTCAGTTAGCCAGTGCTATGTTCAGATGGATTTTAGCTGTGCTATTATGACAGGCTGCTAGAAGAAGAGAAGAGAAGAGAAGAGAAGAGAAGAGAAGAGAAGAGAAGAGAAGAGAAGAGTATCTCAGCATCAGAAATTTTGAGCTTAATTGTGGTTGTAAGTGGAGGACTACCTGCATCTATGATAGAAAAATATTCTAGAAACCTCTTGAGGCAATTGCTACCTTTTGTGAGACCATCTGAAGAACTACAAAATACCGACAAGCTTGTGAATTCTGAAGAACTCTTTGTCAAATAGTTAATTAAATGATGTGCTCTCTTGAATGGACTTTTTTAAAATGTAAAAGTGCTCTCTGGTTCAGAGGAAATAAAAGATCACATTGAGACCATTTATTGACCACCTCTCCAATTAAAACTGTGTCAAAAAGACTTGAATGCACATCTTGGTACAGAAGTTCTTCTTTTGGAACTGTAACTCTGCCACTGAATAGCTGGCTGACTCATCCTGAATATAATGGAAGAATAAGGGGCAAGGGAATAAGAAAAGTAAGACACCTATGTTTAAAATATTAAAAGACAATTCCTGAAGGTGCCTTTGTAAAGCCTGTTTAATATGCTGTACCAGTACTTTTACAAACCACTTAAATAGCCTAAAGTGCAAGATTTGAAACAAAATGCCCTTGAGGCTTGGGTGCGAAAGTGGAAATGTTTTATATTGCAATGCTTCAAAACTTTCCTTCTTCAAAAAGAATATTCTTGTCTGAAAATTTAACTTTGAATATGCAAACATGGACTTGCATCTAATACTGGGTCTTTATAGACAGAACTTTTAGGTCATCATGATTTCTTCTTTGCATGTGCTAAGATTTGACTTTTGTTTTTAAGTTTGATTAAAATTAGTTTATTCTATAACTCTTACTTTTCTTTCTATGTGGCCCTTTGGAACTCCAAGTGAAAAAAAATGACTATATTGAAACAACACATTCCCAAAGATATTTCTCTTTGTGGCTGTCCAGAGAGACATTACAATCAAATTCTATTACCTACCAAATAGATATTACCTATCTGCACAGTAGTAAATTAGTTTCAAAATGGTGCCTCTCTGAAAGCAACTAGGAAATCTAATTTATGTAGGGTGTAAATAAATTATGGAATTTAACCCAGTCTTTTGATTTATATATGAACTGAAATGTTCTTGACGGTTTCATTAAAGCCATTAGGTCTTTCATCCAATTGATTCATTTCTCCTTGATGGTTAAAGGTAATAAAATCAGGACTCAGTTCAAGATTTGTTAAATATCAGCTAAAATAGCTTCTGTAGTGATATCTAGTAAACTTTTACAACAGTACAGGGGAAGTCTGTAAATTGAGTATTTACCTTGTGCTTTTCAAATCGAAGTATTTTATAAACATTTAAGTTTAAATCACTTCTAAAGCCTGGGCTGTGGCCCACACCTCGGCCATGTGCCTTTTGGAAATGGGCCGCAAAGCAGCAGGCAAGAGCGTCTTCCCACTTGAGCGAGCAGCGTGCGAGAGTGCGCATGCACATCCATCTGCATGATTGGCAGCCATGCGTGCCCACAGCTTGCGCAAATGGAGCTGCGTGTGTGTGCTTGTTGGCTGCTTGCAGGAAACCATCCCCTCTCCCCCTCCTCCACCAGTCTGCAAAGCTGGAAAGATTGGGCGACTCTGGCCTATAAGACAGATAAAATAAGGGCCTTTCTTGTTTCTTTTATATCGATAGTGGTGGGATTGTTTTTGAATGCTATTTTGTTTTTGTAACCAACACCTTGGTTACTCAGAGGGTAGTACTGCAAATATCTTAAGATGTTGGATTCTATCTGTATAATGCTTTAGATTTGAATCCATAAAAGCTTTATGGAAAGGGGTGGGGGTGCTAATGCAACACCTGTGTGCACCTGTTTAAAACAACTGTGTTCTTTTCCACAACCATGTTGGAGTTGGAGAGAGCATTTACATGATTCTCTGGGAAAAGACCAATCACTTTAAAGACTTGCAGTCCAAGTTCATGATCCCATGCACCATGAAACGTTATTTTAAATTTGAATATGAAACATTACATGGCCCTATCGAATTCAATAATGCTTGTATTTATAATAATATCTGTTTAACCCAGCCAATATTATTGTATAGGATTGCAACACTCAAATCCTTTACTTTTTTAAAAATAAAAATTAAACGGAATAAATACCTCTTGTGTACATGAATAAAGAACAGATGCTACCTTTTGGAAAAGACAGGAAGCAGTCAAAAGTCCAGGAATCTTACCAATAATCTGATTCTGAATCCTATAATCCTACATGTGTACTAATGGCCAGCAGGTCCAAGCACCTGTGTGTTATTTCACATTATATTCAGAAATAAAAAGCGATGCATATTCAGTGATGGATTATAAGCAATTGTTAGTTTTGAAAGAAAAAAAATCCAAGGGAAATAGTTTTTCCCCTGGAATGAACAATTTCAGTGAAAGCAAGCTATAGCTAGCCCTGATGTTAAAAAATTAATTAAGAGATTTAGGTATTATAATGCACTCTGTAATATTCTATTTGAATGTTACAGAGAAAATCAGAGACACGGGTTGCCTACATGATCAGACAGAAAGGTACAGCTTCCTATGAAGATGTAATATAAATTATAGCTGCAACATTCACCCTGCATTCAACTTTTTGAATGATATGTTTTAGCAGCATTTACTCTATTGTGTCTTATAAAGATTTGAAATTCATGCATTTATAGAAGAATACTTGATGCTAACTCGCAGGAACATAAAATGCTAGAAATTTATGAATGCATTATATATTCACAATGAATTGTGAATAAATGATCATCTCTATTCATTGCCAACAGTTCTTTCTTATTTCCCAATATTGTTAGAAATGATGTTTTTTTTTACTTTCCTGATAATAGTGTATATACAGCAATTCCAGGTCCATCATGCTGACCAGGAACTGCGTGTTGACATATCCAGTGAAACTTTATCTATTCATTCATTCATTTTGGTGGGTAACCAGATAGATTTTAGAGAATGAATTCAGATATTGCTGTTTGTAAAACATAGTTTATGGCTCACTATATTGTCTAAAACTTTCCAATTTTATTTAATCAATAAATCATGCTAAAGTAAAGTACAAAGCAATATTCAAACCATGTTTATTATGACTAGACTCCACTCTCCAGAATCATCTCAATTATCATGTATTATGGGATACATTAAGATGTTTCTCCTTACCCTGATATTATATACTGTGACTACTATATTTAGACCATTAGTTAAACTCTTCAGCTGTTATGAAAGGAAGACCATAAGAACCATCAACCTGAGGAATCAGCTACTAATCACTTACCTCTGACAGCCCTAGAAGATAAGGACCTATCTTAGATAATAAGAGCTTGAAATTCTGGCAGGGTGCTTAGCCTTCAAATATGTCAGAAGCTATGGAGGGCAGAGAAAGGCCATCACCATGTCTCCTTCAAGGAGACAGCAGCAGGGCCCCTAATCAAGCTACCCTAGACCTGGGACTATACAAGAACAGCCTCCAGGCATTTGCTCCTCCATAAGGAGCAACACTGCAACTTCTATTGCTATTTTTGCTTGCCCTGCATTCATACACTTGGCTTGACATTCAGACCAATTCATGCAATTCCCTGATGGCAAAAGCTTTGTCTGTCATGAGTACCCTTATTTTATCATGGTATCTTCCCATCCCATAGGGTCCAACAGAGAAGGCCCATTCCTGATCCCTTTTCTGAAACAATAACACTTTGAGGGACCCAAGAGGTATGTGCCTTCCCAATAGCAGCCCCTTCCTTTTGAAATGATCTCCTCTCCACCGCCCCACTCATGGTTGACTCCAATCCTGCAGATGTTTGGAAAGGAAATTAAGACTAGGCTATTTCTCAGGATAAATATAGTTGCCAATTGGTGAACTTTAATTTATTTTAGTCCTCATCAACAATTAACTGCTTCAGCTTCCTGTATTGGTATGTGTTACTTTTCCTTTATATTTTTGTTTAATGATTTTGTACACTGCCCTGGGTCACATTAACCAATAAGGAAATAAACCAATAAATAAACAGTTTTATCACCACTTCTACCTTTCCTCTGCTAATAGAATGCTGACAATTTATTTCAAGGCAAGCCCTACAGTTCTATTAATTGCTCTTGGGAAGTTTATAATATAGAACTAAAGTCAGATTTTATTCTCATAGCTTTCTGTTTTGCACTGGCTGGCACAAGCCTTGAATTTCCTTGTGTGTAATGGCAGAAAAACTGTATGTAAATGCAGAAAATAAAAATAAAATAGATGTAGACTCTCATAACTTGCTTTGTGGGCAAAAATATGGATGCAAATTGAGTGATTGACTGACTGACTGACTGACTGACTGACTGAATAGGTTTTGTTGTCAATATACTATTCTCTTGGGCTTTGAAAATGGGCAAGGAAAATATAATAAAAAGGACTTTGTGTGGGATGAAAATTTCCAAATTTCAGCTATCTGTTGGAAAGTAAATGCTGTTCTTCCCTTTAAAAGTTGGCTAATATTCTTGAATCTTATATCTTACAAGAAGACAAACTCTGCTTACCTTGCCACGAATCTTTTGAATATCATATCGAACCTGTGCAAATTCACGGAGCCCAAATGACCCACCAACTATTAATACCTAAAATATTAAAATAAGGGGAAAATATTCAGGATAGGAAAGAAGAGAACAGTCCAAAACATTGTATAAGATTATGAGAAACTGTCAGCCCAACATGGTGATTTTTCTTGCTAAACTATGGTAAAAGGACTTCAATAATAATACATGTGGATATTGTTATATATTAGCATCCTCAACACAAGGACTGCAGCTTTCTAGCATCCCTATCTTTCAGCATCTCATTTCTCTGGAACTTTAAATTCAGCAATGTCTAGCTTGAAACAGCTGAAGCAACAGTGATCATTATTTATTTATTTATTTATTTATTAATGAGACTTGTATGCCGCCCCATCTCCGAAGACTCGGGGCGGCTCACAAATAAAAACAAGGAAACAATAAATAATTAAAAAAGAATTAAACTAACAAGCCCCATTAAGATGCAATTACACAAATACACAAATACACAATACACAATAAAACTATACACAATAAAACTATAATAAAAGCCATCCCCCCCCAAAGGGTCATTAGATGAATTCAGACACAAAAGTAAAAAAGATCCAGTTATGTTCCTGGAACTTTTCAACAAATTAGGATCCTACATATATGGTGGTCCTTCAGGTTCAAAAAAGACATGCTGTTGTGCATTTCTTCTGTGGACACAGAGGAGGCTCTACAGTCCCACGGTGGAAGCGCACAGTCTAGCACAGCTGAAGATGAATTGCACATGAGAAACCCGTGCATGATGGAGCTTTAAGTGGAACGGCCATGGCACAACTCTTTCAGCAGAAGAGATCACACTCTAGTGCAGGGATCTGCAACCATCAACACTCAAAAGAGCCATTTGGACCCATCTCCCACAGAAAAGAAAACACCGGGAGCCAATAATTTAACAACTGGTGTGACTGGGTGGGTGTGGCCTACTTGACGTCACTCACTCCCACCCAGTCACCTCCTGTTCTGCAATATGGGGCGAGTCTCCATCCCCCGCCATCACCCTTACCTTCTCAGGCCAGGTGAGGAGTGACAGGGAGGGGAGGGGCCAGCCAGGGTGGGATTAGCTGACAGGGAGCCACAGCAGAGGGCCAAAAGAGCCGCATGTGGCTCCAGAGCTGCAGGTTTCAGACCCCTGGCATGAGGGACCATTATGGCTGGAAACCTCCCTTGCTGCAATAAATGACCAGGATGTTTATATACAGTGGTCCTATTATATAGTTAAATAAATTTTTGCTGCACCTACATTTTCATCAATTCACTTATATGTTTAAATCACTAAGATTTAGGAACAGGAATAATAAAACAGGAAAAACTGTCATGAAGAAAATAAAATGACCTTTTAGAATGAGATGCCATTAAAAATGCCTTCAAGTTTTAAAATGTAATTATGCTCTGCTATGCTGATTCCAATGCTCTCCTAATACTATTAAATCCTTAAACAAATTAAACGTCAATTTTTTAAACTTTAAATCAAAAACCAAAGCAGAACTTATCTTTAAATCCAAACTGAATTTTGGCTGTTTACACAACCCATTTGTATCATTGTTGGAATCACTGTAAGAACTACTTACTACACAAATGTTTAACAAATGTTTTCCAAGTTTAAATTAACAAAATAGTATTCTATATGCCACACAAAATAACAAAATTTACATACAGAATTGTGCTATGTTTACTCTTACCTGTTGTAAAGTTATGGAAAAATAGTTATATCCTTTCCATAATACAAAATGTAATACCAATAATCCAGAGGTCCTCAAACTTAGCAACTTTAAGACTCATGGACTTCAACTCCCTAGAATTCCTCAGCCAGCATAGCATAGCTGGCTTTATCAGTCAAAATGGCAGTTAGTTAAGCCACTTGTATATCAATATTTTGGAGAGTTTTAATCAGACACTTAATTTATAGTACATATTAAAAAGCAATGGTGCTAGAATATATTCTTGTTTCATTCCCTTGGATATGTGGATGGGATCATTTCCATATAGCATATGGATTAACAACAAGAGAAAATCTACTCAAAATATCCCATGGTCTTATCGTAGAGAAGTTACTAAAATCAAAGATCAGATAAGAAAGATCTTTACATTTATTGGCCAGATGTAGCACTAAGCAATCATCTATAGATCATCCTGGTTGAAACTCCTCTTGCTCAACTAATGAATGGTATACAACTTAGTCCATTCACAAACCTAAGGATAAACAAAATATTAAATTGGACCCATCACAAGACTCACTGATGACTCAACCCTGACTCATCACAAGACCCTCGGTTGACACACCCACACCCTGAAGCCCTTATAAACAGAAGAACACTGACACTGGCATTCCCTAAACTCCTCTGAAGATGTTACCTAACCTGGTAACAAAACGTTTAGAAACCAACCTACAAGCTAGGAGAATAAATCTTCACCCCATTCTACACTCAAGCTACAGATATTCGCCACTACTGCAAAGTTTAAGTTAATTAGGTTTTAAAAAATTAATTTTTGAGAAGTACCATATTGAGAGTATGGAACAAATATAAGCCCAGGCTGTGTTCAAAGATACCTTTATTGACCTCAGCACAAGAAGCATTGACAACTAAAAAGAAGTATAGCTAGAGACTTATGATTTGAATGGAGGTGCATGTTGGAGTCCTGACAAGCATTTTATAGAAAAGAAACAACAGATAGGGAGAAATGGCTGACATATCAACATTTGCTAAGATAGGTAGTCCTCGATGCATGATCACAATTGAGCCTAAAATTCAGTTGGTGAGTTCTGCCCCATTTTATGACATTTCTTGCCAGAGTTGCTAAGTGAATCACTGCCATTGTTAAGTAAATTAAGTGAATCTGGCTTCGCCATTGGCTTTACTTGTCAGAAGGTCGCAAAAGGTGATCATATAACCCCAGGGATTGCAAATGTCATAAATATGCCAAGCATCCAAATTTTGATCATATGATCATGGAGATACTGTAATGGTCTTAAGTATGAAAAACACTCATAAGTCATTTTTTCGTTGCCATTGTAACTTCAAATGGTCACTAAATGAATAGTTGTAAGTTGAGTATTACTTATAGAGGAAGATGGAAAAATTAAGATGAAGTTAAGAAAACAACTGTAGAAGGACATAGTTTTCAATGGTTTTCATGTGGCCAATTAAAAGAAAGGTTTAAAGTGATAACAAGATAACTGGCACTGAAAAACCCAAAACAGAGTTTAACACTGAAATATGTACAAATGATGAACATGTAATAAGATTTGAAGTAAAAAAAAATAGGTCAAACAGTTTAAAGCAATTTTACAACCATTTTTGTGGTGGTCGTTAAATGACTGCCTAGTCTGTAAAAAGGCCATCATGGCATTCAAGTGAATGCTGTGGTTGTTAAACAAATCACTATGGGGTTAGTTTTCCTGAAAACTGGAAGTAACTGCGGTTCTCAGGCAAAATCATCATAAATATGGTCATGTAACTGCAGGATGCTGCAAATAAATGCAGCCATAAATGACCATAAATGCAGCCCAGTTGCTGTGCGTCACATCCCCATCACGTGATGTATCGTGAAGTTTTTTTCCCCTTTGGGAAGCTGGGGTGGGCGTGGCTTGCACGTGACACATTCGGCCTGCAGGCCGCCATTTTGACACCCCAGATCTAAAGTGTGGTCACGTGACCACAAGGAAGGATGGGCAACTGTCAGAATTTTGAATCGAGACCGTAAGTATCCTTCAGGTAAGTCTGTGGAAACTTCAAAGAATCACTAAGCAAATGGTAGCAAGTCAAAGAAGTACTAATTTTGGATAGTATATGCAGATGGATACTTAGGAGAGAATGGACAGTTAGGTACACCAGAGAAATTAACAAAAAATATACAAAGGTATATTTTTTGAAACCGTTGTTGGAAATGTGAAAAATGTGAGGGGACATTTTATCAGGCATGATGGAATTGTGTGAAAGCAAAAAAAAAAACATGCAAAAGGTTTTAAAGATAAATACTGTGAAGAAACCAGAACCTTTTTTATTGGAATTTATGGACAATGGATTAGAAATGACTCGTGGAAGATTGATTTTGTATATGGTAACTGCAGAAAGTGTCAGCATTCCAACCAAACTCTCCATCTCAATTCAGCACTCAGAGACAAAGTCCATCCAAGTAAGAATTTATTAGAGAAGTCATATTGGCACATCTGGGAAAACACGAATCTGAATTCCCACGTTTTCCCCTGCTATATTAAAATTTAATTTAATTTAATTTATTAGACTTGTATGCCGCCCTTCTCCCTAAGGACTCAGGGCGGCGAACATTAAAAACCATACAATTACAATAAAAATAGATTAAACAAATACAAGTCTAGCAATCAGTTAAAAATTAAAACAATTAAAATAGATAATAAATCACACCCAGCCCCCTTTTCAGATGACCCTCAAGTCACACTCTCCAATCCACCTCCATTCTGAACTCCTGTCAAGTCCAGCCACTCCCCTCCAAACTCCAGCGACTTGGCCTTGAACTCTGGCGAAAGAATGTTGTGGCTATCCTCCCTCCTCACTTTACTTTCATTCCCACAGCTACCCATCCTCCCTTGTGGCAGCCCCAAATCCGATTCAAGGTGGATGGGGGCTGACAGAAAGACTATTGTATGCTCACTGATGGGAAGAATAATCAAATTCCCACAGTGGGGTGAATGGATTGTGAAAATGTCAGAATTTGCTGAAATGGGAAAAGCTGACCAATTTGATGTAAATGTTTCACGAAGTGACATTAATGTTTCCTCATAGCAGATTCTTAAAAACCTATTTCAATTTTCTTTCTGAAAGAAAGCATGTTATGCTACAAAAAGCAGCTGACATAATATTAAAGTTGGTTATCACTCATCAATATACCAACTTGATACATTCAGTCACACCTCTGATTATCCCATAACTTGCTATTTAGTACAAGTTGAATTCTTTGTTAATAAAATAGGCAGCAATTGCTCCATCTTTGCAACATGCTCTAGTAGACTCTCCTTTCTTTTCTGAAGAAGTTAACACATGCTGTATAGCATTAACAATAGCACTTAAACTTATATACCATTTCATTACCCCCTCCTGCGCTGCCTGCATTGGTTGCCGGTTGCACTCCGGGTGAGATTCAAGGTTCTGGTTTTAACATACAAAGTCCTTCACGACATGGGTCCTCAATATTTAAGGGAGCGTCTTCTGCCGATATCGAGTGCCAGCCGCCCTGTGCGAGCACATAGGCAAGGACTCCTCGGGGTCCCGTCGGCAGGCCAATGTCGGTTGGAGGTCCCCCGGCGACGAGCCTATTCTGTCGCGGCCCCTGACCTCTGGAACCAACTGCCCTGGGGCTCTGCCTGGCCCCTGACCTCCGCACCTTCTGCCATGATTTGAAGACCTGGTTGTTCGACCAATCCGGGCTGTGACCCCTCCTTGGGGGGGGGAATGGGTTTCTTAATTATTTTAACCACTGTAAATTTTAGTTTTTGTAATTTTGGGGCTTGTGGAATTAGTTTAATTTCTTTTTAAGTATTTATTGTTGCTGTTCTTAGTTGTGTGCCGCCCCGAGTCTTCAGAGATGGGGTGGCATACAAGTCCAAAAATAAATAAATAAATAAATAATAGTGCTTTACAGCCCTCTCTAAGCTGTTTACAAATGTCAGCATATTGCCCCCAACAATCTGGGTCCTCATTTTACTGACCTCAGAAGGACGAAAGGCTGAGTCAACCTTGAGCCAGTCAAGATCGAACTCCTGGCAGTGGGCAGAGTCAGCCTGCAATACTGCAGTCTTAACATCTGCGCCATCACTGGTCTGCATTATTGACTCTGAAAGCCAAATCACAAAACTGCATTCTTTTTACCTAAATCCCTAAATTGATGTTCACTGCTGGTAATATAGATCAACTACTGGAGAAAAGGAAAAATCCTTCCCTCCCTCGCTCCCTCTCTCTAATTCAACAACAAAAACCCTGCCTGATCACTCATGCAATATAGCAGGTCTTCTTATGTACAAGTGTATTTTTATGATTGACAAAAAAATTGCAATTTAATGGACATTTGGCTAAAATAGCCATTCTTTATCCCCCATTAGTCTGTTAAATCAAAAGCTAGCTGTATTCATTACAAAACTGTGGAACTGGAAGAATAAAGTGAAATACTGTTTTTTTTCTCTTTACTCAACACGAATTGAAAAGGCATGGGATATTTCAATTTTGAAAAAAATTACAATTTGTGTAGTCTACAGTTACTATAAGGTCCCAATCTGACATCTGGAAACTGTAGCCCTTTATTTTTTCACTAGGCAAGTTATAAGAGGTAATTTTGGCATAGAAATACTGTTCAGCATCTGTCTTAGAGATAGATCTATTACAATGTCTCTTGAATTTCTTATGTTTCAGACTAAGAAGCAATTTTATTTATACCGCATTAGGGAACATACACCAACTTAAATATTTTTACCCAAAATAAACTATTCTGCACTTTAGCAACATGTGATGAAATTTAAAAATGTAACAGTCTTCAGTTTCTCTGCTGAATGAAAATGGCTAACTGGAAGCAGATTTAGTAATTCAACCAATGAAAAATGAATTAAAGAGACTACATACCCACAAAGAAATATAACATTATTAGCTTCCCTGTTTAACTGATTTTACACATGCTGTCTTGTGTAACAATGATAATGAAACAGGCTTGCACAATCTGGGTTTGATATAATCCATACTGAACACTGTAATTCATTACTGACCCTCAATTTTAAGTCTCAGTTCAACACATGGGCCTTTAGTATAGATTAATAAAAGATTTTGTTGATAGCCATGGATCTTCCTGAAAATTTGCACAAGGATTATTTATCTGGGAAAATATGGATAGCTACATTTAGTGTATGTGTTCTCCTTTAATTTTATTTTTGTCTGAAAATTAGATGCATAACACTTGGTTTAAAGTTCACCAGCCACTTTTTGTTCATCTGACATGGAGTGATTCTGCAGATCATAGCATTGCAATTCATAGCATTGCAAACATCAACCATACAGTACTGTTTGGGGGCAGGGGTAATTATGGTACCAGTCCATAAATTGATGCTGGAAATAATAACATGCTATTACCATGTCTAAGAAGGACAAATAATGGCTTATATATTCTAAAATAACTGGCATTATGAGCACCATGAAACCACAGCTCTCACATCATTGACCTGCATTAAACATATAAGGCAGAAATTACTTTTTTAACTTTTTAAAGTCAACTTCATGTTATTCAAAACTGCATGTCATATTACAAAGTTTGCGGTTTGCAGACTACATTTGCTCTTGATAAAATACTAAGGTAAGCCGCAAGGTAGTGAATCATTGGTGTTAAGTAGATAAAGGCATGGGACTAGGCATGTTCTTTAAAATATATATATATATATATGTATTTATTTTCCTAGAAATGATTTATTTTCCTAGTATTTCTTGACTGTAAAAGAAATGGCTCATCCAATTTAGTTTATATTGCTAAAAACAACATAAATTACACTTAATGTTCCTCACAGGCACACAAAGAGCTGTACTTCTGTGAAGAACTGAAGTTTGATGAATTCAAGTTGAGCTGCTAGCTCAATTCAGTAACAGTGGCTCTTCTGCGCAAGTATCGACACCTGTGTCTAAGAACCACCCTTATCAGCTCAAAATAGTGTAGCCACTTTGTAGAACTATCTTTTCAAGTGCTATGCAGCATTGTTTCAGTCACAGTTTTGATCAAAGTGAAACACTTCATTGAAAATGTGTACGTAACTCTTGACTTCTGCACATGTTTGGGGTACAGTTTAATACGTTATTGATTCTAGAACACTATTCTGCCCATAAACTGGTCATTCTATAACATCTTTTATGTGAGGAGACAAATGCAACCTTAACACTCTCACCCATCTTGGAGAAACATAATAGAGACTGTATGTTTGCACAAAGCAGCCCACTGAGCAAAAGACAAGTTGAACAGAAACAAGTAACAGCTCTGGGCAAGGAAATGTATAAAAGCAAAACAGTCTTGTTAGGTCAGGCCAAAGGACCATCCAGGCCACTGTGTGATAATGTCAATCTGAATATTTTTGGGAAGCTCACAAGCCTGGAATGGAGAAAAATAACTCCCTCCCTTTGTTGCCTCCTAGTAACTTACTTTTAAGATTTTCCACTTATGATTCAAAAGGGTGTAAATAGATATCGATATTAATAGTCACTCAAAATCTCCATGAATCTGTCCAGTCCCATTCAAATTGGCTAACATCACAACTGTTGGCAGAAAAATTCCATAAATTAACTATGTTCTGTATGTCAAAAAATCTTTCTGTAGGCCCTGAGTCTCCCTATATTTCAATATTTCAGTTTCAAGTTTTAACATGATGAGGAGAGCAAATTTTCACCTGATCTATGCCATTCATGATGATTTTACATTTCTTTATCATGTCTCCATTTACATTTCTTTGATCCAAACTATAGAATTGTCATTAATGTAGTCCCTTCTTGTGGTGGAATGGCTTCAATTCCCAAATAAACTTTTGTGCCATAATATCCTTCTTAACCATGTTTGTAAATATTGTATATAGTACTCCAAACATGGTGTCATGTTTGTGTAAAGTTATTGTTATATTGGCAGTTCTATTTCCAATTCCCTTTCTTATGATTCCAAACATGGAAGTATAAACTTTTTCACAGCAATTGCACACTAGGTTATTTTCACCCAAATTCCCTTTCCTTTCCATTGCTGGTTCAGTTTCCATTCTTACACAGGTGAAATTTGGATTGTCATTTCACTTTGCCATGATGCATCAAGTAACTTGTTTATGTTGAACTTTGTTTGATATTTTGAAGCCCATCCGGCCACTTTGGAGAGATTCTTTTTGAACTCTTTCACAATCTCTTTTTGATTTTACCACTTTAGATTGATACCGTGATCAGAAATGGCCACCTCACCACTCAATTGTACAGACAATGCTTGACAGTGAGATTAATAAATAAATTTATCCATGAAGAACCCTACTATACATAACTCACCAGGGTGTGAATTGCTCATTTATTCCTACTTTTTGTGTTCTGTTTATTAACCAATCCCTGAGATCACCTGTACTTTTATGTAATGAAGCTGAGCTTTCTGACAATGACCTTTGTCAAAGACTTTCCAATCTATTTTATTCTATATCTATTGGATCATGTTTTTCTGCTTCCTTATAGACACTGTTTCAACATCTTGTGGGAGTTATAGTAGCAGTATGATGCCCTACTAGTTTATATGATATTGTTTTTATACATATTGGGCTTGTTCCAAAGGTATCTCAGAGCCTCAATCAAAATCTCTAGTCCCAGCGCCTTCATCTTATCCATACATTAATGTTATTTAGCACTACCTGTTTAACTGCCCTTGCTTATGGGGCAGTTTCAAGAAAGACATCTTGATTGCTCCAGATTCATCAACAATCCAACAAATTTGGCTTCTAAGTACTGCTTGACTAGTTTTGCTACATCACTGTTTAACACATGAATAAACAACACTTACCCTTTCCTTGCATGGATGTTTAACTCATAAGTCTGCTTCACTGACATTTATAAAGGAGTGTCAACAGTTTGTCACTATGGTTGTGATGCTTCAACAGCTGGGGATTCCTTGTGGCTGGAGAGTACATGCAATCTCAACCTCTTTCAGTTACAACATTTTCAGCATGGAAATAAGTGTACAAGATAAAACATACAAGTTTTAGAGGGGAGCGGGGAGGTTCCTTAAGCAAGATTAAGACATGTAGTTCAAAATTGGTGAGGGAATAGAGAAGGCATTTTGCAAATCTAATTTTAACAAGGCAAGCTGTATTCCATAGTGCAAGCATGAGTAAATGGTTTTTTGAACCACTCTGTAGTCATTTTGAATTACAGGCTTGGCCAGTTCACAATGAACACAGTTGGAACTGCCTGACAAGCAACTCTATTGTAGGGAGTCAAAAGCAGCTTCCTGCAAAGTTTCTCCAAAGAAGGACAGGCTGCATACATACATACATACATACATACATACATACATACACACACACACACATATACATATACATACACATACATACACACACATACATGTGTGTGTATGTGTGTGTATAATATTAATATATGTGTGTGTGTGTATATATATATACATAAACATATACATATATATATGTTTTCTTATGTTTTCGTGGGTATTTATATGTATGGTATTCAGCTTTGTTCGGGTATTTTCCCATGTCTTTATAGTTGTGCTTTTAAAGTTGTAGCGATGTTTCGGCAGAATCTCATCTGCCATCATCAGTCTCATGTATTGGGTTCATCTTCGTCGTGTGTGTCAGGCTTTCGCAACCGTTTCTGTTTTAAATTTGGTGCTAACCTTGTGATTTGTTAAAATGGTTCTTTCTTCATGCTGATTGGTTGGGAGTCTCGGTCTGTGTTTATTGGTCATTGTGTTTATTGGACAGCAAACTCCAAGACCAATAAACACAGACCGAGACTCCCAACCAATCAGGATGAAGAACCATTCTAATAAATCATGAGGCTAGCACCAAATTTAAAACAGAAATGGTTGCGAAAGCCTGACACACACGATGAAGACGAACCCAATACACAAGCCTGATGATGGCAAATGAGATTCTGCTGAAACGTCGCTACAACTTTAAAAGCACAACTATAAAGACGTGGGAAAATACTCGAACAAAGCTGAATAACATACATACATATGCATGCATGCATGCATGCATGCATGCATACATACATACATATATAATATGCTATCTTCTTCAACTGTAATAGAAAAAAATGGTTGAGTTTGGCATTATTTGATAGATTTTATGTATCACATCTCCTCCCTGAACTCAAGGGATCACATGTATCATTCCACTTATTTTTTCCCAGCCCTGATTAGTAGATTAGGCTGAGAGGAGGTGACTGGTCCAAGGTTATTCAATGAATTTTCATGGCTAAGGATAAATATGAACTTGGATTTTACCAGTCCTAGTCCAACACCTAATCAGCACACTAAGCTTCAATTTTTTAAAATTTGTGTCCATGTTACAATAAAATATGCATTTCACTTATTTTTCATAATTAAATAAAATATGGCAAATGGCAAAGAACCAATGAAGGTTCTAATTAAGCTAAGCCAGAAAAACTGAAGAACGAAACAGATTGGAGGAGGTTAATCCACACACCAATACCAAGAAAGGAGATTTATCATAGTCTGAAAATTATCATGCAATACTCTTAATTTCAGGTGAAAGCAAAATACTAATTAGGATTATTGAACAGAGATCACAGCACAATGCCAGATGTTAAAAATTGCTTTAGAAATAGCAGAGGAACACAACACAATACTAAATAATTGAGAAAGCCAAAGGATACCAAAAAGAAGTCAGTATGTGCTTCACTGATTATAGAAGGCCTTGGTTGCATTGATTATACCAGGCTGTGGAATCAGGGATGGAATTCTACCAGTTCGTACCTATTTGCTAGAACCAGTTGTTAACATTCTAAGTAGTTCAGAGAACCTGTTGTTAGAAGAAATTACTGGCCTAATCCTGTAAGGAAGGCAGGAAGGAAACATTCTGGTGTTGCTTACAGAAACTGCCTCTCCGTTAACCCTTATTACATTCTTGGCAGGACTAGACTTCCTGTCTCAGGAACTTCTCTGGAGTTTTTTCCCCCTCCTTTGCTGGTACTTTGCTTGTGTGGAGTGACCATTCAAAATTACAATGGCACTGACAATTTTTCACACTTACAACTGTTGCAGCATCCCCACAGTCATGAGAGGCCAGGCAAGGAGATGCGTGCCTCGATGTGAGTGATATTGAGTTGGCCACACCCAGCCAATAACATGACCACCAAGCCATGTCCACCCAGTCACATGACCACCAAGCCATGCCCACCACCTAAGCCACGCCCACAGAACTGATTGTTAAAACATTTGAATCCCACCCGTGTGGAATGTGCTGGAAATATGGAAATTCCAAAACATGTCAAAAGGGACTGGTTCAGGGTTGGTAATGGAGTGAGACTGTATACACTTCCCTTATTTATTCAATTTGTATATGGAATACATATTGAGGGAAGATGGATTGGAAAAAGATGACCATATGTGTACCACTGGAAGATGTGAAAGACCAGTCTGGGGACAAATCCTCCTACAGAAAATATATCTAAGGAACACCAACTTGATTGCACTGGACAAGAAGCAATAGATAGAAACTAATCAAGGAGAGAAGCAACCTAGAACTAAGGAGAATTTTCCTGACAGAACAATCAGTTGCTGGAACGGTTTGCGTTCAGAAGTTGTGAGTGCTCTAACACTGGAGATTTTAAAGAAGACATTGGATAACCACATGTCTGAAATGGTGTAGGGTTTCCTACCTGAGCAGGGGGTTGGACTAGAAGACCTCCAAGGTCCCTTCTAACTGTTATTCTGTTAAAACATTTTAGAATAACAGTTATCAGCCAGGAACAAAATATTGAGGCATTAGCTCTGAAGTAAATGCTGCAACTCTTTCCATTAGGCACTCACTTGGTTACTGAAATGAACTACAGCAAAGATAGTTAATTATAACCCCCATGAACATAATAGTGGGAGGTGATAAGAATCACAAAGCAAAACACTGGTTAATGGTGAGAGTATTTGACTAAGAGCTGTGAAGTCGTGACAGAATATGCTGAATTCACCACTTTCATTGTACAATGCAAAGTTTTTGTTAAATATCTCTTTATTGGTCTCTATTTTTCTTCCTTTTGCATAAGCACTTCCTTAAGGCAATCATATTTCATTTCAGGATAGGATCCTATGATCAAAATATAAACTGAATCAGCAACTTGGTCATTAAATGAAGTGGTTGCTAAGTGAAACTGTGTCTGGGCTTATGATTTGATTTGTTGGAGAGAAATTGGCTGAGCCTAGGGAGGAGTCAAACAGGGAATTAGTCTGGAATCCAGGTGTGGGCATGAGAGGGCTACGTCTGACCCCCGTTGAATGCTCTTGAACCTTATCTACCATATCTTACCCTCCTGCAATAAACAGCTAATTGAACTTTTCAAGTATGGATCTGCTTCTATGTACTTGATATTACTGTAGTTTTTCTTTGGTTTGTATACCTGCAAAGGTCATAAATGCAAGAACTAATCAGAAACTTACTTCTTAATCACTGCCATAAATGTGAATGGTCACTGAATGTGGCAGTTGCTAAATGAAGACTACCTGTAATTGCAGGGCAATGCTGCTCTGGAAGGGGCAGAAAACAGCAAGGTTTTCAAGCTTTGTCTACTTATTGCCGCCTGTGTGTCTGCACAATATCATATTTTCTTATAATCAGTAGTTGAAACAATAAAATTGGATTGACACAAAATTCATTCAGACTGGGGAACAATTTAGTATTCAGGTCAGATTCTTTTTTTCTATCTATTTCTTAAACTTGTTTTTTTAAACACCATTCAAAACAAGCTTATTTGCCCAATTTTATAATTTGATCTTGATTAACCATTTGTTATAGCAGTGTCAGAAAACTTGCTCTCCCAGTGCAGGTAAGCAAAAGTCACACAGGATGAGTCACCAGGTGCTGCAACCCTCATCCAAAATTGACTACTATTTGTCTTACTGCATTTTATAGACTGGAGCACCACCTACTGTACTTGCAAGCCAAGTGCACTATGAGCTGTAACAAGGAAAGGAATCGTTCATTTTGTGTTTGAGATCAAGTGTGGGGCTTATTATAAAAAAGGAAATGGCAAGGAGATATGAAAACTCAGAAAGGAGAGCAAGCTCTTACAAGAGGAGCAAGATATGTCCACCCTTTAAGGTTCAGTGAAAAGTGACTCCATGTAGACCAACTTGAGATCTTAAAGGAAGGCAGGAGGTAACTAACAAAAATATATGCTATACATTTTGTTCGTTTGAATTTCCTCAGAGTAGCAACTGATGTGAGGAAGAAAATAAAGGAATTGCACCCTCAAGTTGTAGGGTGAATTCTTCCAGAACTCAGAAGCAATCTAATACCACCAGATTTCTAGATCCAGTGAGTAGATACAATTACAATTTGGTTTTATTTTGTATGCAGTTTCCCTCAGTTCCACCCCCTCCCTCATCATTTTGAATGGGTCTGTCCATTGTTCCTTTTTCTCTCTAAAAATCTAATCATATTCTCCAAGCTAAATCCCATTATTTTTTCCATCACTGTTGTGTGTTCCAAATATTATTTTAACCAGGTATCTTTGTGCCAATTTGTTTCTTAAGCAGAGCAGTTATAATCTGGTAAAGTGTCCCAGAAGACCTAGAGTTTGCTAGATTGACTCCCAGATACAGAGAGGTATGTTTGTTTTTCTCAATTACAGATTTTCTTTTCTTCTTTGCTTTTAGCATTTCTCCTCTAAAGAAAAAAAGATAGTGGCAGCATATATCAACTCATAACAAAAAAAGATGCATAATTGCAGGTACTTCGAGATGGATGGACTAGACCTAGAGAGTTTTATCATAAAAAGAGAGAGTATTCTTAAAATATTAAATAGTTCTCAAAACAACAGGCAGTTTCATGATGATGGCAAAATGTGAGTGGCGATCTTACATGCAAGGGGTGACGTTTGTATTGTGACATTGTAGTACACATTTATCTCCTTATATAGATCAGTAGATAGCTCTCTAGTGAACTGAACGAGAAACTGGCATTGAAATGGAAGCATATCAGGAGGTAGGTGAGAAAAATTCTAATTCTGAAGAAGTGAATCTTTTTTGAAATGGTAAAGGAGAATAGGTACTATATACTATTTGCAGGCATTGCACAGAACAAGTTATTGTGCATGGTGGGTTTCAGGCTCAGATTCGGCAATTAAACTTCAGAATGGGGCAGGCAAAGATTTTCCCTGTGACATTCTATAGAAGTGAACAAACAAACCAACACTTGAAATTAAAGGAAAGGAAGACACTGAATATTTTGAGATATGGGACCTGTTCTATCGATGGTTAAATAAGAGAAACAGAAGTTAGAACTTCTAAAATCACAAGAGAAAAATTAATTTTACTATTAGGGTTGATTATTGTAACTTATTAATTTTGATTAGTATTAATAATATGTATTAATGAGGGAAAAGCACTGTCATTACAAGATTACTACTAGAGATTATTATTATTACGATACTATGATGAGTATTACTCAAAAGAATTGTAACCAGAGAACACACTGTTTATATGGATATAGAATATGTTGCTCTATTTGAATTTTAAAAAAGAAGTGAAAGTTGGACTTTAAAGAAGGATTGAAAGATTGATCTTTTTTCATTCTATATATTTCTGTACTTATCCTACCTTATTTTTGTAAATAACTCAAAGGGGCCAACATATCTCACACCTTTTCCTCCTATTATTTCCCCCATAACAACCCTTTGAAGTATGTTGGGTTGAGAGGGAGTGACAGCCCAAGAAAACAAACCGACAAACAAATGAATCTTTGGGGAGGGGGGAATCAAGCCAGAGTTCTCACTTGCGGCACAAATGATTAGGCCAAAGTTATCATATTTTGGACACATTATGTGAAGACTTAGCTGTCTCGGGGAAAGGTGGAAAGGATGACCAACAAGGACTCAAATTGTAGTAGTAATGCATGTTCTGTCAGAAGATCTGAAAAGACCAGATTAGGGAAAACTCATCACTAAAATATATGGTCACTACAAAGAATCAACACTGACTTCATGGCACATAAAGGGTTAATTCATACAAGTCATTTCACAACATAAGTTGCCCTCAACCAAGTGTCGTCCAAGACTTGTTATCCTCATCCAGATAGCCAAGTGAATAATGGGACATGTCCTATGGAGAGCTGTGGATTGAGAAACGCTGAATGACTACTGGTATAAACCATTCATACGTATAGACACGAAAGGGCACAATATAAATAATGATACCCTGCTCAGAATGAGGAATGTTTCCAACGTTTCCCCTTCATATTGGCAAACGCACGCCCCCTTTCTCAGACTGACGGGAGTAGCATCCAACGACGAGCGAGCCTTGAGGAAAAAGTAAGCCTTTAATAGGATTTTAGCCAATAGAATTTCTTACTTGTTCCTCCCAAGGAACGCGTGGGAGCAGCTCTTCAGCCGCATCTCCCGAGAATACACTCTCCTCTATGGTCTGATAATCTGCAAAGTGCAACCACTTTTTAGCTCCCCCCCTTCCAAGCATTCCCCCCCTCCCCCAAATTAGCTGCCTTTCGTCCTATCACCGACCGCTCACCATCATCGGGACTCCATATTGCAGCGATTTGTTCTTCCGCAACCTTCGCATCCAGGCCATGGCTCCCTTTTTAGCCTCGGAGCGAGATAATCTTTACCGGTGCCGCGATCCAGCAAAAATTTCATTCCCCTGGAATCGGAGGCCGGAAGCAACAAGGTTCCGCTTCTCGAAAGGGCGCCCAGGCGAACAGTTGCATGCAGGATGACCCTGCAGTGGAGGAGGAAACTTGCCGAAGAGAAATCTCGTGGAGGCTCCCTGGCGAGTCTAATCGTGGAACACTTCTGCCACTGTTTGATGTAAAGCAAAGCAATGCTATGCCATAAAGTTTCGCCAACGACACTCCATGCTTCAGATAACTGAAGCATCAGATGGATGCATCATCCTGCACATTTCATATTGCGCCTCTGCTCGCAAGCAAGTTCGAAAGGGGTAAAAATACATGTGATAGCAATTTAATCTCATCAACTAGGTATCCCCTACAGATCTGTAGAGACATTTCTCTTTCTCGTTTCTCTTAATTGAATGAGACCGCTTCCTCTTCTAATACTTCTGGGCTGCAAAACGTTGCTGGTGTTGGGCATTGCGTAATTCTAGCATCTGATCTCGGCGATCAAATGGATCACTCAGACCGCCCTCTCCTCTTAATGCACCTTCAAGTGACCTTATTCATTTTTCCTGCCATCAAGCAGATTACGTCGAAAAAACCCTTTCTAGAAAGAAAGCTCTGGTGAGCTACATTCTGTCAGTAAATATCTCCCTCAGAAACATGCACTGCCCCAGATGCTGACATTAAGGCTGACATGGTAGTAGTAAGGTAATATTTAGCGGGCAGTAAAAGACATGCTGAAACTGGGGCTGCAAAATGAACGCAGATCTGAGAAAGAGGCGGCGGGGGAGGGGTGTTAGTGGAATTTCATAAATTAATTGAAAATAAATGCATTACTCAAGGTCAGTTAAGTATTTAAAATATGTCAGGGTGACCCAGAACAATGTACTAAATTTCTCCACTAGATGGCACCTTCTTTATGTCAAATGTTGATAATACTTTTTCTGCTTGTAGAGAATTACATTCTGAAAACAGGAAGGATGTCAGAGCCTTTTCAGAATAACATGGCTGGAAGGGACCTTGGAGGTCTTCTGCTCCAAACCCCTGCCCAGAGCAGAAGACCTTATTCCATCCTGGACAAATGCTTGTCTAATCTTTTCTTGAAAACCTCCAGTGATGGAGCACCCTCAGGTCCAAAAGGCAAGCTTTTCCACTGATTAATTGTTCTCATTTTCAAGACATTTCTCCTTTAGTTTCAGGTTGGATCTCTCTTTAACAAGTTTTCCCTCATTGCTTCTTGTCTTACCCTCAGGTGCTTTGGAGAATATGTTGCTCCCCTCTTCTCTGAGACAGTTCCTCAAATATTGGAAGGCTGTTGTCATGTCATCACTAATTCTTCTCTTTGCAAGACTCAACATACCCAATTCCTGCAACTGTTTATCATACAGTTTAGCTTCCAGTCCCCTAATCATCTTTGCTGCTCTTCTCTGCACCACTCAGATTTCAGTTCCCAAAGGAGAAGGCATGCATATTGGGCAGGGGACTTGCAATAACCTACACTAGCACTTCTCAATATCAACCACTTTAAGATGGGTGGACTTCCTAAATTTCCCAGCTAGCATCCAATTTGGCATCATGGCGTGTTCTGGTGGTCTCCCATTTATGTTCCAACAAATTCAATCTTGTTTGGCTTTTTGAAGTATGATCCATGCAGGAACTTGATTTATACAACATTTTTTCCAGAATCTGTCATACTGTTTTTCAACCAGAGGCTCTGAAAGGAATGCAAAGAACTAACCTCAAGAATTGTTTTTGTCATAGAATTCTGCTTTAGAGAAGTAAGAGGAGTAATCTTGGTATACATATGGGGCTCTTAATCTTTTACCAAGAATACTAGGTCATTGACATAATAATGTATTTTGCATAGAACGACCTTTACATAGCTATTTATAGGACAAGATCTGTTTAAAAGTCCACATTAACAACAACACAAATGCATCAAACTGAGATGCAGCTCTGACTTTATGAAAACTATCATGAACTTAAAAGTTAATTTTGAGCAACATTCATCAGCAATCCGTCTTAGAATGGCCTAAACCACAACCTTTAATTTTCAAATTAAAGCAGAGAACTATACTATTTAAAAATTAAAATGCTGCAAGATTGTTTGAAGTTGTTTTACAGTTATTTTAATATATATTCAAATTATGTTTTAGTATAATGTTGGAAGAAATATCCTTCTGGGTTCAGTGGCAAGTGGGGAAAAAGACACTGGAAACATGGAGGCTGTTTGGAAGGTTTAATGGTGTACAGGACCACATGGCCTGGAGCTCCAGAGTGAAAGGGAAGGATGATCACATGCTTCAAGGTGAGAAAAGATCAAGAAAAAGGACTGAGCTGCTGAGAGTGCCTGGGTTTTATACCCTCTGTTGGGATTTGAATTGGAGCTTGTATTCTAATTGGTTGTCAGACTCCCATGAGGGGCAACTCTGTAGGCTGTCCTGAGTTCCAGGCTTGGTCTAGCCTTGCTGGATGATTTATGCCCTTAAAAGGGCTTTTGGCAATTGTTACAGCTTTACCTGGAGATCTTTGTTATGTAAAGTATTCTGGCCCAGGCCTTAATGGTCCACCTATTAACAAAGGTGGGGGTGAGATTAACAAAGGTGGGGGTGAGCTTCTACTTCTGAGGTGAGTTTCTGCTTCTGAGTTTCTACTCTTTTTAGAGGAAATATTCTGCCTTTTTAATATTTCCTAGGCTATTTCAATTTTCTAGGAGAGGGGTGGGTGCTAACTTCCTACAATAATGTATTGTTCTAAAATTATTACTAGCCCCCTTAAGTGCCATCTGCTGGAGAAAAGCAAAATATAAAGCAGATCCGTAAAGGGGGCATGCATAAGTGCACCAGTATGACTACCGTCCCTGTCTTACTGTCCCCATTTATCTGTATTTACTTTCTAAATGTATTTACTTTTCTTTTTGTTCATGTTTATACCTATACTTGTTATCTTGTACATGTCTGACAAAACTAAATAAAATAAAATATATAAACTTCATAAATATAGAAAAATGAACTTGAAGTCTAGCTGCAGTTCCATAACAAAACAGTAATGATATTGCTGTCTATTAACCTGAAGTAGAGAAGAACAGTATATTTTAGGTTTCTCAGTGCTGGAGAAACAGAGACAGGATTTATATATTTGATTGATTTATATCCCACTTTTCACTCAAAAGCTCAGGTTTCCACATATTTTTCTCAGTCAACAACAAATTGGTGTCCTGAGAGTAATGATTAGATTTCAGTCTTCCAGTCAACTTCCATGCCATATTAGATTTCACTGATACTAGAAGTGTCTTGGATGAGAAGTGAAACGTTTCAAGGAAAAAACCCAAGAAAGTCCAGTTGCCTTTTGAAAAGTACCTTTGGGACAGCCATGACCTGGATGATTGAGAATCCCCATAGACATCTACATTGGAGAAGGTTTTTTTTAAAAAAAAAATCAATGGCATACTGTAGGAAGTTAGCACTCACCCCTCTCCTAGAAAAATGAAATATCCTGGGAAATATTAAAAAGACAGAATATTTCCTCTAAAAAGAGTAGAAACTCAGAAGCAGAAACTCACTTCAGAAGCAGAAGCTCATCCCCACCTTTGTTAATGGGTGGGCCATTAAGGCGTGGGCCAGAATACTTTATATAACAAAGACCTCCAGGTAAAACTATAGCAAAGCCCTTTCAGTGTATCATCATCCAGCAAGGCTCAACCAAGCCTGGAACTCAGGACAGCCTATAGAGTTGCCCCTGCATGGCCCCATGGGAGTCTGACAACCAATCAGAATACAAGCTCCAATTCAAATCCCAACAGAGGGTATAAAGTCCAGGCACTCTCAGCAACTCAGGTCTTCTTGACCTTCTCTTCTCACCTTGAAGCATGTGATCATCCTTTTCGCTTTGGAGCTTCAAGCCATGTGGTCCTGCTGTCCACCATTAAACCATCTTTCCAAATAGCCTCCATGTTTCCAGTGTCTTTTTCCCCATTTGGAACTGAACCCAGAAGGATATTTCTACGAACAGTACTTTTCTGAGGTTGGAAACACATGGAATCCGTAGAAGCCACAAAGACTTGCATAGCTTTAAAACAAATACTTCCACCAAAATAGGATGGAAAATCTGGCCCTGGCAATGTGCAGGACAGAACTCCACTTATATCATACATGCAGCCCTTGCTCTCCCCAAATATATTAAATGTGGCCCTATATTCCAAGAAGGAGCCTCCTGGGGATACCGTCAGCTAAACAGTGTAGGCTGGCGGCCCCTAGGAGTAGGGCCTTCTCTGTGGGGGCGCCCACCCTCTGGAATCAACTACCCCTTGAGTTGTGCCTGGCCCCTGGTCTCCGCTCCTTCCGCCGCAACCTCAAAACATCATTATTCTTATAATCCGGCCTGGACTGACAGGGGATTGGGGTTTTAATTCGAAAAGTTATTTGGCGTTGATTTAATATTTTTTAAATTTGTTTTTAACTTTTGTATTCTTTGTTTTTATGTATGACGCTCTGAGTCCCTCGGGAGAGAGAGCGGCTTATAAGTCCAAATAAAGCTAAACCTAAGGAGGGGCGTCATTTTTGTTTAATATTCTGTACCTGAGTAATAGATTGAGAAGTGTTCACTTTAAAAATGGATAGAGATTGCTTGATTATATGTCATCAGGTCAGCATCAACTCTTTGTACCCCTAAACACAAACAGACACTCATTGCTGTACTGCCCCCTTGTGGCAAGGGATTTGTTCCTAGGAGGATGAGCTAAGACAGAACATACAATATGTCAAGAGTATACACAGTATATTCCCAGAAGGGTCACCCCCTTTAGGACATCCTCTCAGTAAAGCAAGCCTATATTGAACAGCAGCAATACAGAAAAATGCTGGAGGCAGAAGGTCACTTTAATGTCAATGACAAAGGCATCAATTCAAGCATTCTGTGTGGGAGAAGCCAACGGTAAACTATTCTTCTTCCACGGCGTAAAATCCCATGGGGAGAAATTAGAAATGGATGAAGAGCCAACATTCTAATAACAGACACATACTGCGATAGCAGATGAACCTGAAGTGCTTCTAACTGTACATCACAGATGCTTCATTTTATGCTAATGACACTTGAAATAAAAGGCTACAAAATATTTACCATCAGGAGAAAGCGGTTTGCCTGGGCAAGAATGACTCATATTCTAGCAATGAAATCAGCAACCATGGTATTCTCCTGCAAAATAATTATTGGTTCAGATTTATAGTGTTTGTTCAGACTCTTAAGTTATGAGTTTTCTTTACCTTTATTTCTTTATTTAGTTATATTCTTCCTGCCTTCCTTGAGCCCAAACTAACATAAATGGTGCACCTGATTTGTCTTTACTGCAATGCTGCATGAGGTAGGTTGGACCAAAAAACAGAGACTGGGCCAAAGTCATACAGTGAGTTTCATGACTGGGGCCTGTCAATGTACATTAATCCTGTGAAGTTGCTTGCTTTATTATTTTTAAGTAATTTTATTATGCTCTTGCATATGATAGATTTGAGTTCTAATTCTACATGTCCTGAAAGCGATTTAAATATACTTGTCTTGCTAAATAATCCAATATTTGTGCGGTAATAACTTTTGTTTCATCTGCACACACAAAAATACCTAAATTAAATAAATAGCTGTATCTATATCAATCTAATTACTGATATAGTAGAGAATAACGGGTGATGGGTCAGCTTTCTTTACATTTTGTTTCTGAATCGGACAGTTGTATCCTGAAGATTGTATGCTTCTAGCACTGATTGTATGCCTCATACAACTCTCTTCTCTTTTTAGTTACTCTAAAAGCCAGTATCAACCATGGCAGCTGGTTCAGATCTGCTTAGGCACGGGTGTCAAACTCAAGGCCTGCAGGCTGAATCCCACTGGTGGGGTGCTTAGATCTGGCCTGCGGGGCTGACCTATAAACAGCAAAGGACTGGCCTGAGGTGCCTTGCCAGCGAAAACGGAGCTCGGGAGAACAGCCCTCCTGAGCTCTGTTTTTGCTGGCAGAAGGTTGCAGGAGGCCGTCACAGCAGAAAATGGAGCTCGGGAGCCCATTTTTGCTGGCACAGCGCTCAGGCTGCCATAGGCATCACTCTGACCACTGTAGCCCCCCAAGGTCAAACACAACCCTGATGCGGCCCTCAATGAAATCGAGTTTGACACCCCTGTGCTTAGGTGTATGGCCAACCGTGCTTCTTTCTTGTTATGATAATACAGGACTAGAACTCAGAATTTGACTTGTCAATTTGCATAAACAAGAACACAATATCTAAATAATTATTTAGCTACTACTTATTTAAAATAACTCCAGATGGCTTTTTAAAGTCAGAAGCAATAAACTGCAATCTAGGAACAGCATCAAAAACAACAACAAAACTCAGGAAAGACCACAAAGAATAAAGCAGCAAAGAAAAAGGCATTCAATATTTTAAAGCCAATACTGTTCAAAAGAAAAGAAAATCCTAAGTGCTGACCCAGACATTTTCATTAAGATCAGCTTCAGAGATAATTCTATTTCCCACTGAATTTCAGAAGGAACCATAAATAATCAAGCTTGGTATACCCATATTAGTCCAAACAGCACTTAACTAGAATAGAAATAAGCTGTTCATAATCAACTCTCTGCTGCTTTGTGGACTCCCAGATAAGTATGTAGCTGCATTGCACCAAGAATAACAACACTGTGTCTCTGATCTGTGCATAGAGGATCATCTTTGAATGATTTCTGCAGCAGGATTTTCACTGCTCTCCTTGTCCCATTAAATTTAGTATGTTTAATGTAGGTCAGCAGGCATTACAGTGAATTGCCTATTGTTTTTCAACCTACTGGACTTTGTGCCTTTGGAGCCAGGGCATTCAAGGTTATTTTTGAATCCTGTATAAAATTTCCTATTTTCTAATTTTACCAACAGCTTTTTGAAGGAGAAATTATCTCATTACGTAATGCAACACTTAATGTTGCCTCTTCACCTTTCTCTGATTACAAAAAAAATCCCAAAAATATATAATTGCCACCTGCTGCATTCCAGGGTTTCCAGCTTCTCTTTGTCTTTTTTCATATTTGCATTGCTTGTTTTGATGAGGTAATATGATTGTGCAGCTCCCGCCTGAGTTCTAAGGCCTACTGACATTTCTTAATTTTCCTCTTTGCCTCTTTCTTGAAAGAGCTTCTGGTTCCTGGTTTCTGCCTTTTCAAATTAGCTACAATATGTGGAATTGCAGCATTTCTGAATTGATCTTCATTACACACATCCCTTTCTATAATTATACGGTAGAACTAAAGAAGAATCTGCCTAAAGATTAGAATCTGCCTTGTGTTTTTGATTCAGAGAGTAGGAAGAATCAGTAAAAAATATCATCTCTCTCTCTTTCTCTCTTTCTCTCTTTTTCTTTCTCAGGGAATTTGCCATCTTATCTTGGGGCAGTAGATAAATATATTTCATATGGAACTCCTTATAATATTTGTTTTGTTGTTGATTTCTATTTGTTGTTTGTTTCTGGTTTTGCTTTGTGTTGTTTTTTAATCTATTATCTTTATATTTGCATGCAGTATTTTTCAGGTTTCCGTATTTTTATTTTTAGTTAGTCTCTGGTGAGTGAAAATTCTTTTCTTTTTATATATAGAAATAGTGTGTGTGTACTTTTTTCACCTACGTTACTATTAGTGTTATGTGAAATGTAAACAGGTATCTGCCAAAATAAGACAGTTTCTAAATTAAACTATTTGAAAAGTGGAAGTTTCACTTTTCCTATATTTTTCCAAATGTCAGGAAATACATAATATCACACACACAGCTGCTGCTGGACACAGGCCAGGCAAATCACATGGACAAGCTGCCCTACATGAGCAAAGCTAGGTAGAGTCAACAGGCATTCGGCATCATGTTTATGCAACTGCCACCCATTGGCCATATGCCATAGCTATATAAACCATGCAGTAGGCTATGCACTTGTTAGTAATCCACATCAAGAGTTTGTGTTTTAAAGCAATAAGAATCAAGCATTCAGGGATTTATGCTTTCTCCTTTACCAGGACAGATATTCAGGAAAAATGTTAAGATCAATCCTGTAGTTTAAAAGAGAACTTATAAGTTCTCTTAAAATTTAAAAACCCAAAACTTGGAAAAAGGAGAGAAGCAACCTAAAACTAAGGGAAATTTCTTAACAGTGAGAACAATAAACCAGTGGAAGGGCTTGCCTTCAGAAGTTGTGGGTGCTCCCATCAATGGAACTTTTAAAGAAGAGACTGGACAACCTCTTGTCTGGAATGGTCTCCTCTTGAGCAAGGAGTTGGATTAGAAGACTTCCAAGGTCCCTTCCAATTCTGTTATTCTGTTGATCTTTCTGTTAAAGGTATACAGTACCAATTCAAGAATTTAGGAGCATTGTATGGACATTTTCATAAAAAGAAGTTGCTCCTTGCCATCTCCTTTGGCTCCACTCCCTGGAGGCCTCCACCCATCTCCAGCTTACTTCTGCCTTTTTTCTGTGAAGATGAGCACAGAAAATGAAAGAATCTAAAGGTAAGGAGTTTAATCAGATGAGATAGGGAATCTGACAGGCACCACAGGAGATATCTATAGACGTACTGGTACCCAGAGGTAGGACTTTGCCTATTCTAAAATAAAAGCTAAAAATGAAAGTGTATATAGATCAGATAAATGGTTGCAACCTCTAGAAAACAGGCAATTTGTAGAATTTCAGCTGCCCTTTTATATAGCAAATGTATAAGAATATCTTAGATTTTTTTTCTTTAATAGGAGACAGTTATGTTTCTAATAATGATAAAAAATGTTCAGTAAATATGGTCAGCAGAGACAGTGCAGTGGCAATTTGAAACATAAACAGAATAGCAGACAAAATGGAGACACTAGTCCTGAGAAGCAAACAAAAAACAAAACAAAAATCCCAGACCTAAGAATAGCAAAAATTGAGGTAATGTTTAAGACATGTCAGAGACCAGGTAACAAAACAAGTTTTGCTGCCTCAAAAAGAAGAATGGGAATTATAAGAGTTCATAAATCCAGGACTGAAGCGTAGCTTTGATTGGTCAATAATTTGACTACCTGGAACCAAAGTTGACAGCATAGATACGAATTTGTACTTTTTTCAGCTTGCTGATATATGCTAAATCCATAATTATTATACTAAGGTTGTATTAGATAGGGCTATGACTGAAAAATTGTATCTATGATATCATGATGAATGCACATAGAGGAACGAATATGCATATAAAAGCATAATCAATTTGATTATTTCTTGTGAAAGAGGAGTGAGGGAATTAGTGAGGATTCATGAGATGTTTTAAATGTGGAACAAATTATTATTTGGTAATATTTGGAGTAGATTGGGGAGTGGAAATGGACATGAAACAAAACAAACGAAGGAAGAATGAAAGAATTACAAGAAGAGAAAGTATCTGTCAATGTCAAAAAGTATAAAGACTAAGAGAATTAGCAGGAAGTGAGAGGAAGTAATAGGAAACATGAAAAGTGTGGCATGGTGGAATGATGGTAAAATAAGCTACGTATGGGAAAAATATATTTGACAAAATGATTGCCTCAAAAAAAGGATGAGAGAAACAGAATGCATAATGTGGATATGGAGAAAATATATTTATGAAGAATGCAATCAAGAAGAGCAAGAAAAGTTAAAAATAGTGTCATGCCAAAATACAACAATGGAAATTTAAAAAATACTTTTGAAAGTTACTGAAGAGGCTAAACAAAGAGCTGCCTACAAGGTGAACAGAAATAAAAACAAAAGTAATGAAATGATTTGGGATGAAACTGAAGTGAAGGATTACTGAAAGGAGTATTTAATAGACTTGGAATTATAGTTGTATATCAAAAAATGAACTTGAATTGCTGTAAATGTTAGTAACCAAGAAAACCTCCTGGAAAGGAAGGTATAAATGATGTCAGATACTTGAAGAATGATAAGGTTATAGGTCAGAGCTGTCAAACTCTCAGCCCACAGGCCAGATGCATCATGTACTGGCCATGCCCACGCCTGGTTTAGCGAAGTCCAAATGCATCATGTGACGCCACTGTAATGATGCGAGTTTGACAGCCCTGCTATAAGTATACCTGCTATAACTGGAGAAATGTTAAAATAGGGATGTGATTTGCTTAAGTTGTGGCTCTGCCGATTGTTTATTGTGTGTGACAATTTCTTCTATATTGATGATTAGAAGAATGCTGTTATTATTCTCTTGTAAAGAGAGAAAATTGGCAAAAAGGGAATGCAGGGGGATTTGTTAATTATATCTGGGAAGGTGTTTTTGAAGAATTCAGAAATCAAAAGATGCAAGAGATAGCAATGAACAAAATTTGGGAAATGCAGTGCAACTTTATGCCAAACAAGGGCTGGATAGAACATTTTTTTTCTGTTCATTGAGAATCTCAAAGGTGATTTTTCAGGAGGTAACTGGGCTTTCTGGTTTTTCTTTGAAGATGTTTAGCTTCTCATCCAAAAAGCTTCTTCAGCTCTGATAGATGGTGGGGAATGGAAGGATTTATATTTCTTGCAGACAGCTGGTCATTTGCATCCTTTTAGGAAGTTGTTAAGGTCATCTGGGTGTTTATTTGTGTCATCAGGTCACCTCAGTGGTGCAAATGGTGTGGAGCCTTCTTGGAACTATTGGAAAGGAGTGTGCTGTAGATTGGAGATAGATGGTGCTGTATCCCTCCCCCTCTGTTGAGATGGGGCTCTTCAGTTTTGACACAGGTGGCCTATTTGGCCCCTCTTTCAAACCAGCAGTCCTCTCTGTCCACAATGTGGACTTTTGAAAAAGCACCTTTGGGGCAACCATGACCTGGATGCCTGAGAATTTCCATAGACATTGTTCATTGGGAAGTATATGTGTGTGGATAGGAAACTGTATTGTACATAAGTTGATTTACTTTACTTTTATTAGACTTGTATGCCACCCTCTTTCCCTAAGGACTCAGGGCGGCTCACAATATAAAACACAATACAATAATTTACTTAAAAAAATAATTAAACAGAACAAGCCCAATAATGTTAAAACTAATTAAAATTATTTAAAAAAGAACCCTCCCCCCTTGGTTCAGTCCAGGCCGGTCTGCTGAAATAGCCAGGTGTTCAGGTCCCGGCAGAAGGAGCGGAGATCAGGGGCCAAACGAAGGTCCACAGGGAGCTGGTTCCACAGGGTGGGTGCTCCCACAGAGAAGGCCCTACCCCTGGGCACTGCCAGCCGACAATGTCTGGCCAACGGTACCCCAAGTAGGCCCTGCCTGTGGGAGCATACAGGGCGATCGGAATGTGATGCCGGCAGGAGACACTCCCGCAAGTACCCTGGACCCAAGCCATGTAGGACAGAGATTTAAAGGAAGTATGGATACATCAAATAGCCTTGAATTACAAAACAATGTGTGGAGTTCAGAGTTGGTTGCTGAACATGAAAAGAGCATTAGATATGCACAAAATCAAAGGAATAGATTAGGAATTCGTATTGCGGATGATTGAAAAATGTTGCCTGCAGATGTCTACATTGGTGTGCATTTTTGTGTATTAATGATGCTGTGTTGACTGAAGGCTCAGTGGTTGCTGTAACTGTTAGATTTCGTGATGCAATGAGATACAGGGGTTTGAAGATTACTGAATATTTGGTAAGAAAAATAAAGTAGATAAATATGTGTACCCTGATAAAATGCTTCTGAAAGGTGGGGAAAATGAAAGGCTAAATTTTAAGGTGTGCACATGCTGGTAAAAAGGTTGTATGAAGTGCGTTGTGAATGTTTGTCAAAATAAACAAAAATGGCAGCGTATAAGAACATGATTTTGCTTATATTTTACATAGCAATAAGAACTGGCATGACAGTAAGTTAATGTAGTGAGAATGGGGTAAGATATGACATAATGATACTGAAACGAGAAGTTTAGAAAACAAGAAGTAATGCACAGAGTGGCATGGTGGAAGCAAAGATGGGTTGCGATGATAGAAAACCATGATAAAATATAATAAATGTTGGTATGTAATAACTTTAGCTCTATTCCTTTTTTTCTGATCCTTTTAATTCTTTAAATTTATTATTCTTTATTTCCTTTCTGGGAATAACTGCATGATATTGCTTATCTGAGAGGAATATGTAGTATGAAGGTTATGCATGATCTATAGGTCAGTGCCTGCACTTGTACGTCATGCTAAACTGTTCAAGAGTGCCTCTGTGTGTATATGTGCACATATGTGAACTTGTGTGTCAAAATTGTCAAGATGGTGACCACAAGATTGAACCTCATTCCTATCTGTTACATGAACAATGTATTTGTTTGTCTGGCCCTACTGGGGGTGCCATTGGCCAGACAATGTCGGTTGGCGGTCCCCCGGGGGAAGGCCTTCTCTGTGGGGGCGCCCACCCTGTGGAACCAGCTGCCCCTGGAGCTGCAGTTGGCCCCTGACCTACGTTCCTTCCGCCGCAATCTAAAGACCTGGCTGTTTTTACAGGCCAGCCTGGATTGAGAGGGATTGGGGATTTTAATGGAGTATTTTAGTATTTTATTCACATTTGGATTGGATATATTTTTACCTATTTTGTATATATATCTTTGTGTGAGCTGCCCCGAGTCCTCCCCGGAGATGGGGCATCATCATCATCATCATAATAATAATAATAATAATAATAATAATAATTATTATTATTATTATTATTATTATTTAGAAAGGCAGAGCTTCGATGGTGTGGTCATGTTTGCCATTCTTTTACTACTGCCAACCCAGATGCCCCTGAAGCTTTTATGTATTATTAATGGCCATGCATGTGCTACCAACATGCCATCATTAAATACAGTCCCTTAAGGAGATGGCAGTTTACTATTCTATCTGGATTCAAAGCAATGCCATCTTGGATATCCAAAGAAGGAGACATGGCAAACTGCAAATCTCAGTTAAAGTAGTCCTTTACATACAACAGTTCGTTTAGTGACTGTTCAAAGTTACAACTGCACCAGGGGTGGGATTCAACCGGTGTTACTACTGGTTTGGTGACTACATTTTGCGTGTGTGTGAAACAAACATCAGCTGTGCCGCCCAGACAGCTGAAAAGCACTGCGCACAGGTGCACAGCGTTTGAAAAGCCTCTTGTTTCCTGCCGTTTCAACCTCAGCTGTGCTGCGCAAAGCAGCTGAGGTTGAAAAAGCAGGAAATAAAGGACAGGTAAGAGCCCAGGCGGGCCAAACAGCAGGCAACACAGAACCGGTTCGGTGTCTGCTGCTCTTCAGAGCTACCGGTTCTTTAGAACCAGGCAGAACGGTAGCATCCCACCCCTGAACTGCACTTTAAAAAAAGGGACTTATGATCCTTTTTTCACTGTTACAACTTTGCAGTATTCCTGTGATCATGTGATCAAAATTCAGGTGCTTGGCAACTGGTTCATACTTATGACTGTTGCAGTGTCCCAAAGTCATGTGATCAGCTTTTGCAACCCTCTGACAAGCAAAGTCAATAGGGAAGGCAGTTTCACATAGCAACCAGGTTACTAGGGGTGAAGGTTCGTTCACTGAGCTTGGAGAACAAACTTTCACCCTCATCCTACACCACTATTGCAAAACCAGGTTATTAACGTATAAATTGTAGTGATTCACTTAACAACTATGGCAATTAATGTTGTAAAAAAGTGGAAAACTCACTTAACAAGTTCTCACTTAACCACATAAATTTTGGGTTCAATTGTGGTCGTAAGTCAAGGGCTACCTGTGCTTCCTAGGTGGGGTAGTTGGAGCACTTCCAAAGGACTTCTAACATGATGGTGCATTCATGTTCATGAACTGAACTTCACAATTTTGGATGTTGTATAATCATAAAGTTTCTCTTCCTTGGTTTAAAAAAAAAACAGACTCAGACACAAATTTCTAAATAATTTTTGCTATTGTAGTTGGAGAGTAAAGTGTCCTTTAGTCTATTATACAGTATTTGAATTCACACACACACACAGAATCTGCAGTGGTTGAATAGGAGCACCTTTCATTGATCCTTCCAGTGGCTTAAGAAACTAGTGATTTAAAAAGAGTGAACAGTGGAGCTTGCTGCTGGTCTGAGGGAGGAGAAAGTGAGGCTCTAGTTTCAGCTCCTCTTTTCAATATTTAAAAGAGCTTTGGAGGAATGAGAGAGAAGGCTTTCTGCACGTAATGACTGGAGACAGAGAATTAAAAGAGTTCCAGATGAAGCATCTGTCCCTCAATATGGCTTCCTTTCAGGGCTGCTATGTCATATTCCAGAGACCATAGTACTTTTTGCTTCAGTTTCACAATACGGAACGTCAGCTCCAGAAGTTTAAATCTCAAGACACGTGTTGATACAATTCTAAATGTTGCTTTAAGGAACAGCAGCAGCCCTGTGAAAAAGAGGCAAAGGTTTTGTCTTGTCCTGGCAAGGACGCTCCACGGGTTCTTGGGGGGGAAAGATCGAGCAGCTGCAGGAAATTATGGAGGAGCAACCAGTGGGGTAGGGGGAAAGATTTGAGGGCCGCTTCCCCGGGCAGAGTTCAGACCCTTGTATGCCGGCAGGTTCGCGAAGGGCCTGGAGCTGAAGCAGCTGCGGAAGTGGATGGCGATTCCTCGTCTGTCATGTCTCCCTGCTCTTCCTTATGAAGGCCAAGGTTGATATGAGTCTGCAGAGCGGCAGGGGTCAGCCATTCCTTGGGGAGGCAGCTTTGCAGGAAAGGAATGCAGGAGCTAAAGTAGGCCAGGCGGTTCACCCAGCGTGGGATTTCCTTCCCACACAGGATCTGAGAAATGATAGGGGAACACACAGAGACAAAACAATTATTCTTCAATTTGCAGATAATTTGCTACTGCCTCCTTTTCCTGCTGCAAGAGAAAAGTAAAATTCATGACCATGAGGCTTAGAAGCAAGAAAAGAATCCAATAAAATTTACTAATCAATGAATGGATGGGGGGAGGGAGCAAGATGACCTTTCAACAAGCATAACTTAAACCAGGGGGTCTCCAACCTTGGTGACTTTAAGCCTGATGGACTTCAGCTCCCAGAATTCCCCAGCCAGCTTTGCTGAGTTGAAATCCACTAGGCTTAAAGTCACCAAGGTTGGGGACCCCTGGCTTAAACTATTTATTTATTTATTGGATTTCTAAGCCGCCCCATCTCCTGAAGGACTCGGGGCGCATACAGTCACAAAAATAATACAATATACAATTTAAAAATTAGATAAACCCAATTAAGAGCTAAAAACGATAAAACAATCAATTAAAACTCCCATCCCCACCCTCAGCCCAGGTCAGCGAGTTGGAACAACCAGGTTTTTAAGCCCCGACAGAAAGAGCAGAGGTCAGGGGCCACCTGAAGCTCTGGGGGGGGTTGGTTCCATAGGGTGGGTGCTCCCACAGAGAAGGCACTACCCCTAGGGGTTGCCAGCCAACATTGTCTGGCTGACGGAACCCTAAGGAGGCCCTGTCTGTGAGAGCGCACGGGACGATGGGAAACAGTTGCTGGCAGCAGGGTCTCCTGTAAGTACCCGGTCCTAAGCCATGAAGGGCTTTATAGGTCAGCACCAGCACCTTGAATCTCACCCAGAGGGCAACCGGTAACCAGTGCAGCGCACGCAGGAGGGGTGTAACATGGGAGCATCAGAACACTCGCATCACAACCCACGCCGCTGCATTCTGGACAAGTTGAAGCCTCCGGGTGGTCCTCAAGGGCAGCCCCATGTACAGAGCATTGCAGTAGTCCAGACAGGAAGTAACGAGCGCATGAGTGGTTAAACTAGATTCAAGGTTTTGGTGTTAACATTTAAAGTCCTACATGGCATAGGTCCAGGATATTTACGAGAATGACTCCTCCCAGCATCAAATACCAACCGCCCTGTACGGGCGCACAGACGGGGTCTCCTCGGGGGTGCCATCTGCGACTCAATGTCGCTTGGTGGCGACCCGGGGGAGGGCCTATTCTGTGGTGGCTCCCACTTTATGGAATCTTCTTCTGCCAGAGCTCCGGATGGCTCCCGATCTCCGCACCTTCCGCCACGAGTTAAAAAGCTGGCTATTTTTACAATCCGGGCTGTGCTGACCCTTTGGGGGTTTGTTTATTTTAAGTTCGGGGTTTTTAATTCCAATTCGGCTTGTAATTGTTTAATATGTTTTTAGGTAATTTATTTATTGTTGTATTTTTAGCTGTGAGCCGCCCCGAGTCCTTTCGGAGAGGGGGCGGCATACAAGTCGAATAAATAAATAAATAAATAAATAATAAACTACGTTTAATCCTTATGCTAAAGAATCTTGAGAGTTAAAAATTACTCCTACCATTGATGTGTGAATGTTACAACTTTTCAGACTTTACAATTACCCTGAAAATGGGGTTGCCTGTGGGAAGAGGGGTACTCTGCTGTGAACTTCCCTGCAGAGCAAAACAGAAGCTTACAGGAATCAATAACATCTGGAGAAAATGGCAGGATGCCATGTAGTTTATTCTGCAGGCACATTCCAGAAATAGAGCAATTTTCTTCCTGCTGTGTTAAGAGTGTATAGTTCAAAATGTGATGAATGTGATGAACACAAGTCCTGCATGGCATACCAGGAAATCTTATTCCGCAGTGTGCAGTGAAAGGTTTAATGAGTACTTGATTTCCTTCCAAAAGCACTTGGCCAAAAGCTTTCTGTGGTCACATGGTTTCCGGTTTTAGAAAAAATAACAATAACAACCTCATCTAAGCTCTCTACTGTCCTTCGTGTCTTCCCTCCTCTTACACCGAAGCACAGCACAAACATGCTTTTTTGCTTTGCTTTCTGCCAGGTCATCAGCTTGCCTCCATTTCATCCCCAGCTCATGCTTGAAGCTGCTTAAAGTTGTTCCTGGCTGATGTGGTGTTTTCTCCTTTAAGCAAGCAACAGGCCCCGCCAGGGTTTTTTGTTGTTGTTGTTGTTGTTGTAGATGAAATCTGCCTCACAATATGGTGCACTCTGATGAGATGGGATGAACCCAGCATCTTTTGGGCACTTTAGTTGGTACAAGCATACCCCTTCTCCTTTACCTACCCCACCAAATAGTACCTTACAGGCAGGGGATGGGTTTCTACCAGTTCGCACCTATTCTCTAGAACCGGTTGTTAACATTCTAAGCAGTTCGGAGAACCGGTTGTTAGAAGAAATTACTGGCCTAATCCTGTAAGGAAGGCAGGAAGGAAACATTCTGGTGTTGCTTACAGAAACTGCCTCTCCGTTAACCCTTATTACATTCTTGGCAGGACTAGACTTCCTGTCTCAGGAACATCTCTGGAGGTTTGTTCCCCTCCTTTGCTGGTGCTTTACTTGTGGGGAGTGACCATTCAAAGTTACAATGGCACTGAAAAAGTGACTTATGACCATTTTTCACACTTACGTCTGTTGCAGCATCCCCACAGTCTTGAGAGGCCAGGCGAGGAGATGCGTGCCTCGATGTGAGTGATATTGAGTTGGCCACACCCAGACAGCCACATGACCACCAAGCCATGTCCACCCAGTCACATGACCACCAAGCCATGCCCCCCACCTAAGCCACGCCCACAGAACCAGTTGTTAAAAAATTTGAATCCTACCCCTGCTCACAGGGCATTGAAACAGGTTAGTTCTTTTAAAGTGGACTTTCCCTTGCACCAGCTAGAACAACAGTTGATCAGCAGTGAAGAAGAGGGGAGCAGGATGGTATTCTCTTTGCTGCTTCTTACTTTGAACCTTCTCTGCACCTATGAATTGTTGTTCAGGATGCATGAGTTTAGAGCCTCTCTACTAGTAGAGTTCAGAGGCTTTCTCAGTCTTCTTTGCCACCCCTCATCCCGCAAAAAAGGGTGAAAGAGCATAGTTATAAAAGCAAAGATGTGTCATGGGACCAACTTCACTGTTGGGATTCAATTTTTTTTACTACCGGTTCTGTGGGCGTGGCTTGGTGGGCATGGCTTGGTGGGCGTAGCAGGGGAAGGATACAGTAAAAGGATACAGCTGGGACTTGGGAGGCAGAGAATAGATGGGAGCAGGCCAGTCAGAGGTGGTATTTGCCGGTTCTCGGAACTACTCAAAATTTCCGCTACCAGTTCTCCAGAACTGGACAGAACCTACTGAATACCACCTCTGGCTGACTTGCTGTCCCCAATCCCCTGCAGGCACCCATACATTAATGACTGGCCTCCAGAAAGCTAAATACATTGATCTTGGTTAATGCTTGGATTGGAGACTACTAGGAAATTCCAAAGCTGAGGAGCAGATAGAAGTTGAAAAAACACTCTGAAAGAAGGTCCTGGCAAATCTCACATCGTATAATATGAGAATATTATAATATTATAAACTATATGTAGTCACCAGTAATCAAGCTCAGTTAAACCATAACTTTTTGCTAAGCAAGACGGTATGATTTAAATTAAACATACAGTAATTCCACAAGAATACTGGATGGGGTTACACCTAATAACATCATGTCAAAACAACGAAATGCTCAAAACAATAGCTTAGTTCAATTTGTGAGCCCAGCCAATTATTTCCCAAATTCTGCTCATGATGGGCATTTTGGCAAAGAGTCAGGAAACAATATGATCCCTTTGGGTGATCTTTTTTTCTGACCCTGTTTTCATGTTTTTGCTTTATTATTTGCTTAGTGTACTGCATTTATAAACATTTAATAGCTGTTTATTAATGAAATGCACCATCCTCAGATGATTGCCAAGCAGGCAGCTATATAAATCAATCACTTAACCTACTTTACAATCCCCAGAATGGGAACCATGGTGCCAATCTCTTAAAGAAAAAGTTTTCTCACTAAGAGAACACTGCTTTCCATAAGTCAATCAAATCAAATAGAACAAGCAAAAAAAAAAAATCACCACTCAGGTGCCTTCCAGTAATAGCACTTGATTCTTCCACTGATGTGTAATAATTTCCAGCTTAAGGTACATTTATTTAGTTCCTTTCAGAAGCTAGCGAGAGAGAGAAAGAGAAGGTGCAGCAAATGAGAAAATGCCTTGAGATGCTTAATACTGCCTCAATATCCCACGGAGTCTTGTAGGGGTAAAAAAAAAACACCACCACATCACACGCCTACACAGCTCAATTCTCCACTGCAAAGGAAGTTTGAATACATCTCAGTAATCTGATCTCTGAAACTGCAGTTTCCTTGCAGTCATCTGCATGAAGCAATCAACCCCGTTTTCCACTGCAAAATGCTGCTGTGGAATAGACATGTGCACCTTCTGGGGAAAGGAAAATTAACTCTTTCCTCTTTGCCACTTCATTTCCTCTAAGTTCCCCTTGATTCCTTTGATGTCTGCTAGTCTTATAAACCCATGTCTTGTCTTGCAATGTGTGTGTGACTGGATACCTGTAGAAAATCAAGTGTTAGGAAAGGATTATTTGGGGGGGTGGTAATGGGGGATCTGCTCAGTGGTGGGATTCAAAAACTTTTAACCACCGGTTCGGTGGGCATGGCTTGGTGGGCGCTTTGATGTCTGCTAGTCTTATAAACCCAGGTCTTGTCTTGCAATGTATGTCTGTATCCCACTCCCAGTCAGCAGGGGATTGTGACTGGATACCTGTGGAAAATCAAGTGTTAGGAAAGGATTATTTGAGGGGGTGGAAATGGGGGATCTGCTCAGTGGTGGGATTCAAAAACTTTAACCACTGGTTCGGTGGGCGTGGCTTGGTGGGCGCGCTTTGTGCGCATGCACACACTTTGAATGCACACGCGCACCAAACATGCACTTTGCACGGGCGTAGAGGCGTTCCAACTCACCTCCTGTAATCCTGCACTCTCCCGGTCGCTTCAGCAGCTGCCGTGCGGCACTCTGCTGTGCCGCACAAAGCAGCTGCGCTTCAAAAGCAGGGGATAAAGGTGAGTATGGGAGACCAGGCAGGCGGGTGGGCCCAACAGCAGAGCAGCAGGGAGAACCAGTTTGCTCATCGGCACTACCGGCTCGGCAGAACTGGGCCGAACCAGTAGCATACCACCATTGGATCTGCTCCTCTGTTTTTCATCTGTGAGACCATCAAGCAGGTCAGAATGACTGATCTGGCCTTTTCCTCTTTTCCATTCTCATTATATTGAAAAAAAAAAGCACTGCTATTTCATGATGGTCCAGAGGCACATAAATAACTCAGGAAATGGGAAACTGCTACAAAAGAAATGGGAGTTGGCGACCTTTTCTGTGACACTTCATTTGGATTGTACTACAAATATCAAAGAGATCAGTGTCAAGAGAAGTGAGATGTGGGTTTTTTCCCCCCTTCCTTCTTTCTTTTTTTAAAAGAGGAAAATATCCGATCCTTAACTGATAAGCCCTACTTAATAATTTCAGTGCTTAAGAAAAGCAAATGAATGCCACCCAATCATTTTGGTTCCTAATCAAATCATGGAACCTTTGTCTTAAGAACACATCAACCAAGACAATCACTGACGGGAGCGAGAATGGATTGATGTGTCAGTTGTGTTTGCCTGTATGGCTACCAAAGGGCGCAGGAGTGATCCTCCTGTCTCTCTCCAGCTGGACAGCTGCCAGCACTAACCACTAAAAGATATGCTTTTTCATTCCATTTTGAAGGATGTTCAGTGACAAGAAAACGAGGGAGGCAGACAAAATATTAGGAAACATGAGAAGATTCAAAACAATAGAAGTCAATGTATGGAATCACCATCACTTCCATACATGAATAAATAAAGCAGGATAATTGCCCAGAAGAACTTTGGGGTCTGAATTACACAACCTCTTTTGGATATAAAGGCTTTAAGAAAATATCAGGGTAAGAAACTGTTTCAGATTGCTTGGATCTTTTTTTTAAAATTACATTATATGCCGCCCTTCTCCAAAGACTCAGGGCGGCTTACAATTTTGGGAGCGCAACCCAATGTGCTCAGCAATAGCCTTCATATATGCCTGCTTATTAGTAAGCGGCATTTTTACAAAGTCAGCTTATTGCCCCCAACAATCTTGGGTCCTCACTTTACCTACCCCGAGAGGATGGAAGGCTGAGTCAACCTTGAGCCTGGTGGGATTCGAGCCTGCACTAATTGCAGGCAGCCAGAACTTAAGTGCTAGGCATTTAACAGCCTGCACCACCAAGGCTCTTGCCCTGAGTGTTAAAAAAGAATCACCTTGGATTCTTAACAAATAGAGACCCCAGATACTAAGCAGGACAGGTGTGATGGTATCAATTAGGGTACTCTGTTGTGTTATGATAAGCCATTCAGCCATAGTTATCTAATCATAGTGGGGATTGTTTTGGCCCACAAACTGCCTCACCAACATTGCCGGAGGATTATGAAGTAATACCCAGAGAAAGAATAGAAGGTGAGTCCACCTCTGCCAGAGCAGCTGAGAAGTGATTGCAATTCTTGTGCATGAGATGGTAAGCATTGCCCTTGTACTCTTTTCCCAGTTCCTCCATGATTTTATCCACATCTTCTTCAGTGAAGTCTGTGGTGCCCAAGGCAATGGATTCTCTAGTTGAAGAGAGAGAGAAGAAAATAAGGAAAGTCAAACAAAAGAACATGGGCAGTCAGAAAGACAAGACACCAGGCATTCCTTGAAAATGAATCCTTGCAATGAATTAAAATAGCCCGGCTTCTTTTTCAGGCTTCCATATCAGGCTAAAAGAAGATCCTCCTGCTCAAAAAGCTGGATTAACTTTGAACAGTGAGTCTTTTAAAGCAGCCGCATCTTTTTTTCAGGCTACTTTAATGAAAAGCGGAAATGAGACCTGAATCACTTCATCCAAGTCTTTTTCAAACTGCATAATGCAAACATACACACACATACACACACCTCAGTCTGTTTATCTGCCTGGTCTATCTAATATTGAATGAAGCTTCCAGGCACAGAAGTACTATGTTTTTAAATATCCTTTCAGATTAATTCACCATAGCATTCACTTTAAATTCCCAAAGAACTGAAAGCCAGTGTTCTATTTAGTCTATATTTATATTCCCCTTAAACAAATAGCAATACATACATGGGGTGCAAATAGTACCACTATAATAGCAATAGCACTTAGACTTATAAACCTCACAGTGCTTTACAATCCTCTCTAAATGGCTTACAGAGTCAGCCTATTGCCCCCAACAATCTGGGTCCTCATTTTTACCAACCTCAGAAGGATGGAAGGCTGAGTAAACCTTGAGCCGGTAAGACCCGAACTGCCAAACTGCTGGCAGCCAGTGATCAGCAGAAGTAGCCTGCAGTACTGCTTTCTAACCACTGCATCACCGTGGCTCTAATCATTTAGCATTTGCATAGCACATGCTTTAAAACAAACACCTAATGTCTACACTGACTATTCTAATCCTGATGCTTGTGGAGAAAAAGTTATCCCTGCCCCCTTCTGCTTCCCAGCACAATCATATTCAGAGTCTCAATGGCATTCCAAGCAGCTATATGGCAAACAGCCAGCCAGGAAACTAATCCCATAGGGAGTTGTCAGGAACCCACCCATACTGGGATTTTGACAAGGACATTCTTTGAGTTTCTCACTGCTGAGATTCAAATTTGTCTGTTGACAAATGTTTTTTCTTCTTCTTCCCCAAAACATTGATCATAGAGAATGCCTTTCACATGGATAGCCCCAAGTATTCTTATACCACCCTGGAAAGATAACTCTATGGTACATTGCTGATCTGTGCTGTTTCTGCAGCTTCGACTAGTGCACTAACCACAGCCCTTTCTGGAGCCATCGTTCACGCCCCCGTTGCTCACAGCTGAATTGCAGCAAAGTGCTCTACTTCAGGCTGCCTTTTGAACATAATCCACAGTGGGAGCAGAATGCAGTGGGCGGAATCACTTTGGCAATGTTGGCTCTTGATTTTAGGGGCTGCGTTTGTTGGCAAGATGTTTTTTGAGCAAAATTCCAGATGATGCTTTTGGCCAAGAAAGCCCTATGTGACTTAGGTCCAGGGTTCACCTTTGACATCATCTTCTCCTTTGCAATCGTCTCATGCCTTCCACTTCAGATATTAAATGGGTGGCTTTTTCTGTAGTTCCTCTAGCTCTTTGGGGAAGCCTTCCCATCCCAAAATTGAGCGGTGTTATGCTTTTTGCTAGCAAAAGAACAGTGGAGATTATTGCCTGTTCAGGCTTTGGGGTATTTTGCTGTTTTCCCAAGGCTTATTTTTAAATCTAATTAATTCTTATTGTTTAAATTTCTTTCAGTTCTAGCTCTTAAATCTTTCTTTCTTTATTAAGTTGTGTGCCACCCATCTTGTCTAGAGGCGACTCAAAATAAATCTTAATTTGGTTTAGTTATTTAAATTGATGGCTAACGATTATTTTTTATATAAGCCACCCAAAGTCTGCTGATGGGGGCAAGTCATAAATTATAAAGTAAATAAATCCATCTGAATCAGTACTTTTTTTCAACAGTGGGGCCAAAGAAGGCATTTTTTGAGCAAATCTATTCAAATTTCCTATGTTTGAGTATGAAATCACTGTTTTGAGCAATGTTTTGAGTATGAGATCAACTCTGTGTAGTTCCCATCCCCTTATTTCAAAAACAATGTTATATGTGTGTGTGTGTGTGTGTGTGTGTGTGTTTTGTAGATTTTCACGGGTACAGGTATGCAGCTCTTGGCGTGTTCGGGTCTTTTCCCGTGTAAGATTGAGAGTATCTTGGCGACGTTTTGACGAGGTCTCACTCGCCATCTTCAGGCTGGTCCTTTTGGCTTTATATTTGTGCGAGCAAAGTGTGATTGGAGCTGCCGTCTCTCTATAAATACTGGTGGGGAGGTGTGGTGTGCTGGCTCTGTTGTAAGCGAGTTGGTTGGCTGTGTTGTTACTTCTTGATTGGTTGATGGAGTTGATATTTGCAGATTGGTTGGCTTTTTTGTAAGACCCTGTGTGGCTGAGGTACTGGCTGTGTGTCTCTCAGCCTTTTGTGTTGTAACAACCTGGGTAATGGGCTGTGTGATGACCTTCTGAGTTCCATTGTTGTGACATCCTGGGTCTTGTGCTGTAATCTCCTGGGTTGTTGGCTGTGTTGTAACATCCTGAGGTTTTGTGGTGTAACCTCCTGAGTTCTATGATGTTATATCCTGAACAGATGGCTGTGATGTAATGTTCCGGGCTTTAGTTTGACTCCGAGTTTGAGGTCTGGCTATGTGTTCATGGCATGTGTCAGTTTGCTTAGTTTGGAGGTTGGAGGGTGTAGCAGCTGGTGATGCAGCCGTGGTCCGGTTTCTGGACAGTGGTTGTCTTTCGTCTATGGGATGGGTTTGGGTTTGAATCTGGTGAGGGAGCTTGGTGGTGGCGTCATGTGTTGTTTTGGGTCCGGTGTTGGTTTTCGTGGCTGGGACTCATTTGTTGATTAGGGCTAGTTTCCAGATGTCTGGTAGGTGGGAGGTATCATCCCGTTTATGTTATGGGGGTGTTTCTCTATTTCGGTGGCTTTCCTAATTATTCTCTTGTTGAAATGTTCAGTATTGGAGATTAATTTGGCTCCCTCAAAATCAATTTCATGTCCTGTGGCTTTAAGGTGCTGGAAATGGGAGGAAGTATTTTCTTCTTTTCTGATTGTGTTCTTGTGTTCTGCGATGCATGCATTTATTCTTCTGTTGGTTTGTCCAATCTATGTGGCTGGGCAATTTTTGCATGGTATTTCATAAACTCCTTGGTTTTCTAGCTGGATCTTGTCCTTGGGGTTTCTTAAGATGTTGGCTATTTTTTGGTCAGTGCTGAAGGCTGTCCTGATATTATGTTTGTGGAGAATTTTGCTGATTTTATCTGTGGTGCCTTTGATGTAGGGGAGGAGGGCAATACCATTATCCTGTTCTGTGTCTCGGTTTTTGGGGGGTGTCTCCCTTAGGATTAGGTTGGTAATTGTGTTTCTTTGGAATCCGTTGGAAATTAATACATTAGTGAGGGTGTGTAATTATGTTCTCAGGTGGTCTTTTTCGGCTAGGCATTTGGTTCTGGAGATGAGGGTCTTGGCTACAGAGTTGATCTGTGCAGGGTGGTGATGGGATTGTGCGTTTAAGTAGCGGTTGGTGTGTATTTTCTTCCAGTAGATGGTGTGTCCTAGGGAGCCGTTGGGTTTTCTGTAATCACAGAAGTTTAAGTGTGGGAGGAAAATGAATCTAGGGGGAGAAAACATGTGAGAACTATAGTCTGTGTTCTTATGCTTTTTTGACACCATGGCTCTGAATCAAAAGGATGCCAGAACAGGTGCAGTCATTCAATGAATGGAGGTAGCAACGGCTTTTTGTTACAGATGCATGTTATAGATGCATTTTTATCTGCTGTGCATCTCTTAGTATTACATATGGTGAGTACATTCTTAACCAGCCATACCGTCACACAGTATTTCTCATTTTATCACTATAAAATGTCTCATAAAGGAGGTTGAGGGATAGAGACTGCCCTAAGGTTGCCCAACCTTAACTAAAAGAGGATTTGAAACTGAAAAAGAGCTAAGATCACCTTCCTTACACCAACTTTTCCCCATCAGGTGTCAACCAAATATGGTCCCATTACCAAAGCCACCAAGGCAATTCACTATATTGGCTTGGCATGTTGCGGGTGGGCCCAAACACATGGTAGATACCAGGTTGGAAGAAACCGCTGCACTGCAGGATAGGACAGTATTTAACCCTCTCAAATCTACAATCTGCATTGTTTTAAATAGAGTGGGGGGGACCATTTATTAAAAAGGGTTGCACTTAAGTCTGGGGAATGAAGCTGGGAGCACATTCATTTTAGCAAGATGGGAGTTTGAGGCGGTTCTTTGTTTGCTACCTGTGATGGATTTCTTTTAAGAGTTATACTACAGTTATTTTCTATTTTCCCCCTTAACATGAGAAATTCAGCTGGCAGTTTTCAAGTTTCATGGTCAGAAGCAGCTCTGAAGAGTACAAAATGAGATCTTGTCCATGGCTGTTTTATATTATACTATAAAATTAAGATGACAACCCTACATACTTGTGTATATGCTGATTTCCACCTGCTTCCTTGGTTCTCAGAAGAAATCAAAGAAAGGAATGCCTTGGGAAGGGAGCAGAAAATGGGACAATGCCTGCAGGTGGTCAATCCAGAGAAAGGGTAGAAGAGCTCTTACTTGAATTTAAAGGTCTCTCCAAGCTCCACCGCACTGCCTGGTGTGATCTCAAAAATCCCACTGAAAGGATAGGGATGTCCTCCATAGGCAAACTCTAGCAAGAAAAGAAAAAGACTGTAATTAAGAACGTAAGAGCAGCATTTGTGGTGGGATTCTGGCTCAAGATAGAGTACAGTGTGACACTTTCCATCTACAGCTACGTAACTTGCCTCTCTTCCTCCTTCAAAGAGACCGGACTAGTCTGCAATCTAAGGTAAAGGTATCTCTGTCAGTCATGGTCATACGGCCAGCATGGCTATACACCAAAGATGCACAGGACACTTTATTTTCCCACCGAAGTGGTACCTATTGATCTATTTGCAATTGCATGCTTTCGAACTGCTAGGTGGGCAGGAGCTGGGGCAAATAACAGGAGGTCACCCTGTTGCGCAGAGCTCGGATCTCAAACCCAGGCTGTCAGTTCTCCAGCTGACAAGCTCAGCATCTTTAACTACTGTGCCCCTTAGTCTGCAATCTACTCCAATCTACTGCAATCTACTTCAATATATTTTGTCAAACAGGGCCTTTTTGCCGAACTAGCATCAAGTCAGCATCCAGCACCAAGACTGAAAGATAAGCTGATAGGTTTCTGGAATATTCTGCAGCTTGCTCCAGTCCATATAATACCATGTGCAAAAACAAATATTTAATATGAATTCACTAAGTATTATTATCACATTTTGTTTCTTTTCCAGAATTAAAGGGTGGCAATCAAACTTTCTATGTGTGCATTTCAGATTAAATTCTGGATGGTCAGCTGCTTTGGAAGTGTCATCCAATGATTGGATAATGGTAATGGTAGTAGAAAATATAGTTGTAACAACACTTATAACAAAATACCGATGTATGAAATGAAGCTGTACATGACATTTGACTTGCCATAAAATGTCCTCTCCTTCCATCCTACTTTCCATTAAATTTTCCAAGATGTAATTCTGTGGCCCTTGAGCAGATTCAACCTCACTGAACTACTTTGATCCCTAAAGGATTCCCCCCCTTTTTTTTCATCATAGCTTTATGACAGAGTTTGAAGCAACTGCATAAAATTGTGTAGAGCAAAGGAGAAAATTCAGCAGCCTGAAACTCAGCTGAACTCTCAGATTATCTTGTTGCAATTCTAATTTTCTTTGGAATCTGCTCTGAGAGATGAGTCCAATGACTAATATGGTAGTCAGATTCAGGAACCAGGTGATAATATATTTGTTCTTTCCCTGAAAGCAAGAACTAGCTAGTCTTAATCCTGGGCTTTTATTTTTAAAATAGAACACTGCTGAATAAATATACAGCTTTGCAAATGAGGTTGCATTCATTCTTGAATAGTCAAAAACCATTGGAATAATTATGCCCAATTCTTAGCAACTTCATACAATTTCTAGCAATGGCTAGGAATTATTGGAATTGCAGCCCAACAAATCAGGAGATCAGTCATAGGAATGCTGAGCGATACATCCATTAAAATACAAAGCAGCTTTTGCATCCGAAAGCAACGTGACAAAGATCTTCAGATTATTTGTATTTATTACATGTGCCTTTCCAATAAGAGCTTATGATAATTTATTTGAGAATCTTCTTTCAGATTATCCCAATTGTGACAACCCTGTGAAGAAAATTGGGCAAACATCACCTAATTAGTTTTCATGATGGAAGATGAATTTCAACTGGGATCACCCCAATCTTAGTCTCTAACACCTCTATCACAATACTTCAAGTTCTGCAGAGCTACCATGCAGCTCTTGGCTCCTCAAAGCAGTTCAGCAGCACTTCCTTCTTTGACTGCACACCTGAATTATCTCCTCAACTCTGTAAGGCAGAGATGAGGAACTATGGCCCCTTTATGACTTGTGGACTTCAACTCCCAGAAGTCCACCGGTCATAAAAGGGCCATAGTTCCCCACCCTTGCTTTAAGGTGACTCATAGCTCTTAGAACAGAATCGTGTAAAATTGCAAAGTCTGTAATTTGAGTTGCTTTCTGCTTCCAAAATGGATCCCAAGTTTGTAAAATGCAAGAAGAAACAACTCTCTTTTGGAGTGAGCGAAGAAATATATTTATAAAGGAAAATATCTGCACTGCTAGAGCTTTTCCATTTCAAAGACGCCGAGTTTCAAAAATTGATGCCTCAAATCTCACAGTAACTCCCAATGATATAAGGCATTGGCCTACAGTTTTAATGCACCTTATCATATCTGCAATCACGTTGTTGTTTACAGCCTTTGATGTCAAGACTTGGTTCACTTAGTGAGGTGTCTTTGAATCAGAATCAGCTCTCGTGACTGTGGACAAATGTCCACCATCTCTGTCTATCTCAGCAGCAATCCACAGATCTTTTAAGGACATTTCAGTTTATCCAGATCCTGTCCATCTGTTGTCTTTCCCTTCTCTTACTTGCCTCAACTTTGCCAAGCGTGGACTGCCATCCATTTGTATCAGATGCTCGTAGTAGCTGAGTGCTGCTTGCTGCTTGTTGCCTCAGGGGGGCCATCAATCTTCATTTCATCCAGGATGGGCTGATTGATTCTTCTTGCAGTTCATGATCATCTTAGTAACCATTTCCCAATCCATAATTCAAGAGTATCTCCTATCCCTGGCTCCTTCTTAGTATCTAGTTCTCACAGCCATACATTATATCACTAGAAAAACCATTGTATTATTTTTAATATAATTTTTAATCTATTCAGTTGGTTGCCATCTGCACTTTTGCAGTGATTGCTGCTCTTAGCAGCTGTCCCAGCCCTTCACTCATGTAGGGTTTTTTTTTGCAATTTACTAAAAAATACTATTTTAATTCTCCCTAAAACAAGGAGGGGCAAAAATACCATTTTTAATTCTCCCTAAAACAACCTCAAGGAGACACTACCCCCTTTGTTTTTTTAAAAATAATAATAATAATAGTAATAATAATAATAATTAATAATAATAATATATTGTGGAATATTACAGCTATTTTCAGGCATAATTCACAGAAAACTCCATACCTCTACCGTAGATCTCAATTCCAGAATGAAAGACTCCAATACCCAATGTGGAGGTGTATTCATTTATCCAGTACTAGAGAAAGACAGATTTAAAAGCATTTAATGAGAGAGCAACGCTAGAACAGGGGTTTTTTTTCTTTCCTTTTATCCTGAAAGCGTTGGATTTGAAGCTAAAATATAAAACCTTTAACAGTTGAAAATAAAATTGCACCAAAGGTAACCATTTTTTAAAAAAAATCCTTAAGAATAGCTTAGTCAACATCTGCTCAGAGCTGAAGAAGCTTCTTGGATGACAAGCAAAGGCCTTCAAAGAAAAACAAGAGCACCCAGTTGCCTCTTGAAAAAGCACCTTAGCAGAGATTCAAATGTTTCTAGAAGGATCGCTTCCTGGGTTTTTGAAGGCCATGACACATTTTTGGACTGCTGTTGCCTACAGTCTGTGAAACAACAGAACTGAGTGAGAACACAGGTTGTGACAGTATGTCAGAACTATCTCCAAAACCAGTCTGTCACGTAGAATTGTCATTGGAGATTGTCAGGAGAAAGGGGTGGAAGATTCATATGCTTGTACAAGAAAGGGCTGGTGTCCTGAGGAGGTACATAAAGTTGGAAATGGGAGTTCCTCAGATTTTAGAATATTATATGGAGTGTTGATTACAGCTGAGCAGAGAAAAAGAACTGCTTACTTAAAGTAAAATGCACAATAAAGGAAGCTCAAGTTGAAAAAGTTGAAACATATTTCACAATTGTCACCATGACTGTCCTGTACTTGATTGATATAATGATGACATCTTGTGTTAGCTTATCAGCCATTGTCACCCAAGCCTGCCTCTTTTAGCCTGGGCTTCCCCATTCTTTTGAGATTTTTCTTGATAGCTTGTAAAGGTATGTGGGAATGTCCTTGGGAGACAGGAGGGAGAGCTGCAGATTGGACAACCAGCATATAAAAGATGGCTTAGTCCTCAGAAAAAGAGGATGCTGTGGGAAACATTTCAAAAGGAACCCTCCCTAGTTTTCTGGAGAGTAATACTTTCAGTCTGGCAACGTTTTGTTAATGTAATCTTATAATAAACAGTTCATACTCCTGGTTATGCTTCTTGTCTGGATTACATTGCTGGGCTAATATAGCTCTGCAGAGATCTATCAGATGGAAGATGGGACTATGGAAGAGAAAACATCACCCCCACCAATACTGACAGGGCAAGCTATTGAATATGAACAGCAAATCCCATTCCCTTCCAGCATTGAAGATGTTACCTAGCCAGGTAATGAAACATCTGCACAAAAACAGTCCAGGCTCAAAGAGCATCAAGAACTACACAAGATGGAACTTTTATGGAAACTTTCTCTGCCATTTCTGAGGCATCTGCTTTTTCCTTGGTAAATTTCTGTAGGTCTTTTCAGGATAAGCACTGAGCCTTATTTAGGTGAGAGATGGGAAGGAGAGAAATGGGAAGGGAGACCCTTCACTGTTGGAAATGCATTGATTGTAGGGTGTGACAACAGAGCAAAGGGGTTCTCTATGAACTGTGGAAAGATGAAAATTATAGATAGATGGAATTTCTTTTACTTTCTAGCTCTATCTCAGGATTTGAAGAAATAGGGGACAAAATTCTTTCTTATAGCTTTTCAGTATGAGCTGTAAAAACTACTAGCTAGGTAACCATATTGTTTTAACTTAGGTAGAACTTCCCTTTCTCCTTCCCTAAATTCTGCACTTACTTTGTCATCATTTATGTTTGGGAATATTGAATGAGTTGTCACATAGGGTCTGGAAGGATGGTGATATTTTGGGACAGAAAAAAATGGATAGTTAAAAAAAATGCACAGATTCCAAGACTCAGCCAACTTATCTGACTGCTAACTCTTTTCAGAAAGTTTACTCTCAATATTCTTCTGCAAATACATGCTCTTTCATCTAAACTAGGAAGGCCAGACTAGGAAATCAGCTCCAAAGAAAATAAGAAGTACTTTTATTGAGGTTGGTTGTAATAGCAGAACCTCATAAGTCTGATTTTGAATCTACCTCCTCTCCCTCTTATACTCCAGTGAATGGGAGCTGTATCTGCCTGAGCCACTTCTGAATGTTTTTTATTTCTTAAGGCTTAAAAAATGTCAACCCCCTTTGCCTAGGTAATGTCTATTTCCATCACAGTCTCTTTCTAACTCTTTACATTCACTGGTATGGACAACTAGAAACCTTGCCTTTGCCAGAAACAACTTAACTGTACACAAAATGATTTCTTGATCAGTTTTCAAATCCCACTGTACACATGCATGCAATGCTTTTTCTAGCAATTTAGTCCCAGATGTGTTAATAAGGGTAGCATTTAAAATAATTTTCAAACAACAGAATACCCTATATCACCGGACTTGAAATTTTGGGCTTGGACAATCTTGAACTACGCCGCCTATGCTTGGACTTAAGCATAGTACACAAAATTATCTGCTACAATGTCCTACCAGTCAATGACTACTTCAGCTTCAACTGCAACAATACAAGAGCACACAACAGATACAAACTCAATGTTAACTGCTCCAAACTTGATTGCAGAAAGTACGACTTCAGCAACAGAATGGTCAATGCCTGGAATGCACTACCTGACTCTGTAGTTACATCCTCAAACCCCCACTCCTTTAACCTCAAACTATCCACTATAGACTTTACCCCATTCCTAAGAGGTCTGTAAGGGGCATGCATAAGTGCACCATCGTGCCACCCGTCCCTGTCCTATTGTCCCCATTAAATCATACCTATTTTCTGTATTCTTACTCATGTTTATACTTATATCTATTATTTTGTAAGCAATTGACAAATCAAATAAATAAATAAATAAAATAAACTTGTACTGGTTTAAAACTATTGTGATTTGCTTCTTACTCATCACAATGAGTAAGCTTGCGATTCAAAGAGAATGAACCTTCAACCTGTGTGTGCTATATACATTTGCAAAAAAAGTGCTTATCATGAAGATTGACAGTTCTGGGTGAATGATGTCAAGAGAGAGTTTAGGGTTTCAGTGTATTGGGTCAGTTTAGGATTTTCCAAGATCAGATTTTCACTTTTGAGAGACATACTCAAGTTCACTTTGGAGGGAGGCACTCAAATAAATATGTTACAGATAGTTGTTCTTCTTTTCTTTCTTTATGTTGGAGCAAATATGTAGTGTGGGGAACTCCACAAGGATGAAGCATAGAGGCTGTTCTACTGTAATGATGAAAGTGAAATTAGATACATGTTATGGATTTAATATCTTCTTCAGATGAAATCTCAGCCTTCTGTCACTGATATTGAAGATCTAAGCCCTTCTGAATCTCTCTCTGCATTTTAATATGCCCATGAGGATATTCCATGTATTTTCAAACATCACAAATGTCTAGAAACCTGCTCAGATTGTCAATATACTGATTTTATTTGATGTGCTAGTTTCAGAATCATTGATCCTGATCCTCTGATGATAATGAATCAGTTGGCAGATTTAGTTAATTTCTCCTGGCTAATTGACTAAGTTGCTGTCAACCAATCCCTCTGCTACAATGAGACTTTCTTGCCATCTGGATTGTATAGATCAACAATCTCTAGATGATCCTAATACGTTGGAATATCAACAACTGTAACATGTCCGTGCATAATGATATGCATAATCTACTTTCCTTGCCTTTCTACTTGCATTATTGATAGTCTGCTATCCCTAGTAGCTCACTAAGTATCTGGCAATGCATTTTGAGTGTACATTATGGTTGCACATAAAACAGAGTTGCCTTATTAGTCAACAAACAAACCCCAAAGATGCTTCAAAGGAGCAGCTGCAACTCAAATAATGTAAATTCCTAATTCCAAACAGCCTTGCCAGCAAATTTCTACAAATGTATTTCCTTCCAGAAAGCCCCCTAATATTTCTTGGTTTCTGTCTGAGAAATCAAGGCCATTTAGCAAACTCTCAACAAGTGACAACACCTGGTTCATCTTGGGTGGACTCAGAAGCTAAGCTGAATTGGGTCTTGTCCACAATAAAAAAAACTTAGTCCATCTGAGTTTCTCTATGAGATTTCTGCCTGTTTTAGAATAAGGGTCAGTGTCTGGAAAAATCAAGATTTACCACTATGTTAGGGGAAAGTCTGTCAAGAAAATTGCATGGACCCACTCACCAGGAGTCAAGCTTGACCTATAGGAGAAACTTTACCTATTGGGAAAAAATCTTGGAGATGACCAGGGGTGGGATTCTACCAGTTCGCACCTATTCGCTAGAACCGGTTGTTAACATTCTAAGCAGTTCGGAGAACCAGTTGTTAGGATAAATTACTGGCCTAATCCTGTAAGGAAGGCAGGAAGGAAACATTCTGGTGTTGCTTACAGAAACTGCCTCTCTGTTAACCCTTATTACATTCTTGGCAGGACTAGACTTCCTGTCTCAGGAACTTCTCTGGAGTTTTTTCCCCCTCCTTTGCTGGTACTTTGCTTGTGTGGAGTGACCATTCAAAGTTACAATGGCACTGAAAAAGTGACTTATGACCATTTTTCACACTTACGACTGTTGCAGCATCCCCACAGTCATGAGAGGCCAGGCAAGGAGATGCGTTCCTCGATGTGAGTGATATTGAGTTGGCCACACCCAGACAGCCAATAACATGACCACCAAGCCATGTCTACCCAGTCACATGACCACCAAGCCACACCCACCACCTAAGCCACGCCCACAGAACCGGTTGTTACGAATTTGAATCCCACCCCTGGAGATAACCCAAATATTTCAACCTGACAAGTCTTCCATTAAGGGACACCTCTCAATATACCTGTAAAAAGGGAAACTTCTTTAGTCGGAGTTTTGCATAATCTCCTGAATTTGACAGCAAAAGAAAGGTGTTATAAGAACGTATGGTATCATTTTCTGAATTTCCCATGTCTGTGGAGAAGCATTGGTATACCAGAGGAATTTCAGCAAGCTTTGGGGATACACACACACACACACACACACACACACATTGCAGAAGTACAGATCTTTAAGGAAATACCTACTGAAGAAATTAAAGCATGCATTCTGGTTCCAGTCTCATGACTGTTAGGAGAAAAAACAAAACACCTCAACACCGATGGGCAGTATTCTATAGCATAGCTGCAATTGAGATGCTTCAGAATAAAATGTGGTTCAATTAATAAAACAATGAATGACAAACTTCACTTAAATATGATTTTAAATTTAAATTTTATATATATATATATATATATAAATGCATGCATCGCAGAACACAAGAACGAGTCAGAAAAGAAAAAACTTCCTCCTTTTCCAGCACCTTAAAGCCACAGGACATGAAATTGATTTTGAGGGATCCAAACTTATCTCCAATACTGAACACTTCAACAAGAGAATAATTAGGGAAGCCATCGAAATAGAAACACCCCATAACATGAATAAACGGGATGATACTTCCCACCTACCAGACATCTGGAAACTAGCCTAATCAACAAACGAGTCCCAGCCAAAAACCAACACCGGACCCAAAATAACACATGATGCCACCACCAATCTCCTTCACCAGACTCAAACCCAAGCCTATGCCACAGATGAAAGGCAACCACCTTCCAGAAACCAGACCATGGCTGCAACACCAGCTGCTACATCCCCCTCCACCCCAAACTAAGCAAACTGACACACGCTATAAACACATAGCCAGACCTCAAACTCGAGCCAAACCAAGGCCCAGAATGTCACATCACAGCCTTCCACCCAGGATACTACATCACAGAACTCAGGAGATTACAACACAAAACATCAGGAGGTTGCAACACAGACAACGACCCAGGAGATTACAGCACCACACCCAGGACGTCACAACAATAGAACTCAGAAGGTCATCACACAGCCCATTACCCAGGTCGTTACAACACAAAAGGCTGAGAGACACACAGCCAGCACCTCAGCCACACAGGGTCTCAGGAAAAAGCCATCCAATCTGCATACATCAACTCCATCAACCAATCAAGAAGTAACAACACAGCCAACTCTGGAGTTTAAAAGAAGGAAGCTGAAGAACAGCCACTATCATCAACTTTGGGACAAGACCGAATACACCAAGACCTACATACCTTTGAAAATATATATATATATATATATATACAGTCCTAACACACACACAAATACAGTCCTAATGCACACATAGTTCTCCCAACATGTTTCAGGTCCTTTCAGCACTTTTAAGGTTAGCAGGAGGACTATAAGGAATGCGAAGGATTATATACCCAGACAATTAATTGCTGCTATCACAGCATTTGATTATGTTGTATATCATATTCCTTGCTTTATAGATGTATTTCCATCCTGGTAAATTGCTCCCTGTTTCTTTGTGCAATTACCTGTTTCTGAAAGTGCAAGAACAGAAAGAGACAATAAGCTGCCTCCTTTCCTGTTTCTTGTGGTGTTTTTTTAAGTAATTGAGTTGTAAGGATGATTTTTGGGGGATGGTTGAGGAAAGCATGAGATGTTTTTCTTCTTCGTGTTATAAAGAATTGCAGTTTTGTTCTGTATCCTCTTCATATTTGTTATTCTGCCTGGTCTTTAAGAGAGTGCTAATCTTGAATCACTTCCTTCTGATTTGCTCCCAAGCACAGAAATATGGAGTGTATGTTCTTGACCCCTCTCCTGCTAAGATGTGGTTAGGTAAGGTGACCAGATTTTAACATTGGTAAAGTGGGACACCATTGACCGGGGGGGGTTTTCTTGATTAAAAATTTGGTCTATATGGAGCAGCAAAAATTTTCATAGAAGCAAAAATAGTATTGTAATATTAATAAAAATTAACAAAATAATATAAAACTCATATCCTGGTGAAATAGCCACATGGCCGCCGAAAACTGTATATTCTCTTCCCGTTCTCCCAGTGTTCCCTAGCTTGACGTGCATTCTTTCCAAAAATCGGGACTTTTTAAAAACGCCGCAGGACACGGGACAAATTGTTAAAAATCGGAACTGTCCTGCCAAAAGCGGGATGTCTGGTCACCTTGGGTTAGGGGACTTTACCTATCTCTGTATTGTTTTTCCAGTAAAGAAATTTCCATACTGTTATAGTTACAAATCCTCAATAATCCTTGCTCAAGTTAGATTTCAGGTCTGAGAGAAGCTCAAACACATGCACAGAATGCTTCTTTTTCCAATGAAACATCCAGTCAATGAGGTTGGGGCTCAAATGGTGCATCTCAAAATATTAAATTAGGGAAAGTTATACATATTTTCAGATGTCAATGATGATTGCTTTCATATTGCTTTTATATTCTTTTTATAAAACTTTAAGTTCCTCTTTATAGTGCGTAAGGGAGCACAAACATAAAAAAGGCAACCTGAGATGAATTTTAGAGGGGAAATGTTGGGGAGGAGTGGGAGGAAGACAGCCTCTCCATGCAACATACTGTACTATTACAATATTCAGAAGCTGAACATTACATACAGCTTGTGACTTTGTTGTATTCATAAGCAATGTTGTTGTTTGAAAATGAGCAAGAGCTCCTAATCCAAGCCTTTATTAAAAATGGACATTTCTCACCGCTGCCATCTCTACTTGTGCAAAAACATTTGGAAGCTTCTGTGATCTTCTTCTTGTCCACAAACCTGCCTCACAATACTGAGACTGGTATGAACTAATATTCTTAAGGAGAATACAATGAGTAGCCTCCAATCAAGGCCTTGCACTCCCTCCATTGCAGTGCACATTTGCCTATGGATTCCCCTTCCCTTGAAATGATGTTGGGAACCGAAAGCGAAGCTGTGAAGGCACAATTGTCTTTAACATTAAGAGATTTGTTGAAACGAGAGCGTTTTGGCATGATGCCATGGCAGCTCAGCCTCTACAGGGAAGAGAGAGGGGCTGGCTTAAATCCAAGAGTCGGAACCAATCAAGTTTCCATCAATGGGAAAATGGTCTGCCTGCAAGTTCTGCAGAGCTTCACTACTGCAAATAGTGAAATGGCCTTTTGGGCAACTCTATGTACACTGCAGCTGAACCAGAAATGAATCAGCTGAAACTGAACAAAGATGACAGTGTGAGACTATGCACAAGGAGGGCTCCTTCTGACCTGTTGTGGATGTTTTCCTTACCGACAAACTTTAATTAAATTTGACATTGAAGTCTGATAAAATGTTCTGCAGACATGGGGCTTCCTGAGGATATTTTGCTTGTGGATATGCCAAACCTTCTTAATGGAACTTTGTGAGGGTCCAAATGTTGTCATTTTTCATTTATACTTTGAATTAGGGCTGCACATATCTTCAAAAGTTGAATTTTGGAGTGCTTGGGGATGGGGAAGAAGCAAATTTGATGTGCATGTGCCCACATAGAAAAGCAGCAAGGAACTGCATCTCTGTTTGGTTTGGTGGCTGTGGTGCCTCAGAGAGAAAGTCCATTCAGAGAGTGGTAAGGACAGCTGAAAAGATTATAGGAAGCTCGCTTCCTGTCATTCAGGATACAGCTTATAAGTGCGATGTGCTTAGAGCTCAAAGCATTGTTAGAGACACCACACACCGACTTCACGGTCTGTTTCTGTTGCTCCCTCTGGAGATTTAGAAGTATTTCTAGCAGGACTACCAGATTCTGTAACAGCTTTGTTCCCTATGCCATCCGTCTGGTAAACTCGCAAGATTTGTTTCTCTCCATGTGCATGTATGCATTTGAACTAGACTGTGTTGTTTCTTCATGTCATATAATATATGTGGGCATATGCATAATTTTGTATTTATTTATTTGTCATGTTTATCTACTATATATCAGAGGTGGAGGCCCTTTGAGAGCTGTATGCAACAGAACTTCATTTTAATGTATTCAGATTAGTGTATATTCAAAGTGACAATAAAGTTAGTCTAAGTCTAAGTCTAACAACTTCTGAAGCAATTGTGTAGGGCTTGAAATATTAAAAAAAAATTAAAAAGAAGGATTTTGTTATACCTCTTATATTTTCCAAAGAACTGTTTCAATCAGAATCAAAGCACTTGCAAAACTCCATTTTGCATGCTTCAAAATCTGTTCAAAGTTTCATACTTCTCGTTCCCTTGTGTACTTATATCATCTTGCCTGATAAATGTTCTGGGTAGCTTGAAGGCTTACCTGCCATTTTCAGACACTTTGATTGGCCACAATTAATGTATCATCCAGCTAAGGTTTGGGTATTTTTTTCACCAATGGATCAATAAAGATTGCTTTTATTTCCGCTTGTAACCCAATATTCTTTACCCAACGCTGCTTTTAATGTTTTTCTTTCCAGAAAGATTCAGTGAAGAAGAAAAGGTCATGATGGCTACATATCGCTTTTGATGAATGATCTTTGGATCCCTCCTGAAGTGGTATTACAGACTTTGGATTGAGCCAATCAGTGGAAAACAAAGTCTTGGAGTAGATGTGGATTTAAACTTGGATTCCAATTTCCTGTACGATCACTAGATTTATATAACAATTACTAGTATCTTTACTAGATGCAAAGAACTGAATGCAGAGAAGAGAAACAAAGATGATCAGGGGACTGGAGGCTAAAACATATGCAGAACGTTTGCTGGAACTGGGTATGTCTAGTCTGATGAAAAGAAGGACTAGGGGAGACATGATAGCAGTGTTCTGATATCTCAGGGGCTGCCACAAAGAAGAGGGAATCAAGCTTCTATATGAAGCCGCTGGGCGAGATCATCCGTGGCTTTGGGGTGAGGTATCATCAGTATGTTGATGATACCCAGTTGTATATCTCCACCCCAAGCCAAATCAGTGATGCCCCTCTGTGATGTCCTGTTGCCTGGATGCGGTATGGATCTGGATGGGCAGGAATGGGCTACAGCTCAACCTGGCCAAGACTGAGTGGTTGTGCGTACAGGCATCTCGGACCAGTCAACAGATTCCACCTTTGGTCATAGGGGGAGAGGTGTTGCCCCCTGTGGACAGGGCCCGGAACCTGGGAGTCCTCCTGGACTCACGGCTCAGTTTGGAGGAGCAAGTGGGGGCCGTGACCAGGGGCTTTGCCCAGGTCCGACTAGTTCACCAGTTACACCCATATCTGGACCAAGATGCCCTTCGCACGATCACTCATGCACTTGTTACGTCCTGACTCGACTACTGCAATGCTCTCTATTTAGGACTGCCCTTGCATACCATCTGGAGGTTTCAGCTGATGCAGAATGCAGCTGCGTGGGTTGTGATGGGAGTTTCCTGGTACTCCCATGTTACACCCCTCCTGCGCGAGCTACATTGGTTCCTGGTTGCCCTTTGGGTGAGATTCAAGGTGTTGGTATTAACATTCAAAGTCCTTCACGACTTGGGTCCAGGGTACTTGTGGGAGCGTCTCCTGCCAATATCGAATACCGATCGCCCTGTGCATGTGCACAGACGGGGACTCCTCGGGGTGCTGTCTGCAAGACAGTGTTGGCTGGCGGTGCCTCGGGGAAGGGCCTACTCTGTTGCAGCCTCCACCTTGTGGAACCAACTACCTCTGGAGCTCCGTTTGGCTCCTGATCTCCGCTCTTTCCACCGTGATTTGAAGACCTGGTTATTTGAACAGGCCGGGCTGGACTGACCTCTTGGGGGGTTAATTAATTTTAAAGTAATTTTAGTGATTGGGCTTGTTAATTTAATTCTTTTTTAAATATTTATTGTTGCATTTTAATTGTGAGCCACCCCAAGTCTTCGGAGAGCAATGGATGGAAACTAATCAAGGAGAGAAGCAACTTAGAACTAAGGAGAAATTTCCTGACAGAACAATTAATCAGTGGAACAACTTGCCTCCAGAAGTTGTGAATGTTCAAACACTGGAAGTTTTTAAGAAAAGATTGGACAACCATTTGTCTGAAATGGTGTAGGGTTTTCTGCCTAGGCAGGGGGTTGGACTAGAAGACCTCCAAGGTCCCTTCCAACTCTGTTATTCTATTCTAATAATTGCTTTTATTTCATTGAAGATCCTGCTTTTTAACACTCTCTAAGACCTCAGTAGGCTCAAAGCCAAGGGTTACTTGAGTGTTCCTGGCCATGACTACCTGATTTACCTTCCAAAGAAGGTTCCCTGGCTTGAATTAATCATCCTGCCAATGGTGAGAGTTGGGTGCATATTCATCATGGCAACACAACTTGTTCAACTGATTTAGTTCAAAAGAGAATTCTTGTCTTTCAGCAGGAAAATGTACAGATGTATACAAACTTTGTTTAGGACAGGATGCATAGTCAGACAAGTATAAAAGCAAAATCAGTTGAAGAAAATCCCAATCAATTTTCATAATAAGAGCTGTTGCCGGGCTCGCTATATGACAACAGTCGGGACGATAGTGGTCGGCGGTCTTTGGTGCCAGGGTCACCATGGGGGTGACCACGGAGTCTACGAAGAACAGTTCTACCGCCTGTGGGTTCTCCCCTTCCTTTGTTTGTGGCTGGGGAAGTGTCCTTGTGGGAATGGGGCTTTTTCCCACCCGAAGGCCTCCCCTCCCTTCCCCAGAAATGTAAGCTCTGGGGGAAAGATCTGTGGGGAGGGGCTGGGAGGCCCACGGGCCTGGAGATTCCGGGAGGGGAGGCACTCACGGCATAGCCGGGTCGGGTGGGCGGGGCTCTATCCCGGTTGGGGGGGTGGGTCGAGTCTTGGCGAAGACCCCCTCACGAAGGGTGGCGCGATGGCCCTGGGCCCGTGGCTGTGGGTCGGTATGTGAGTGCTGTACCTTGCCTGGACTGCTACGGCGTTGCTACCCCACATGGACTATGGGGTTTATCATTGTCGTTGTTCTTTCTTCTTTTAATGTCATCTTGCCATCTTGTTATTTTGTCCCTATCATCATCATTGAGGCGTTTGGCTCATTTGCACCATTCACCCGGACTTGGACTTTGCCTCCTCTTTGGGACCGGCCTCCTCCCTTGCAGTGAGAGAGCAATGGGAGGTTGAATTCCCCTGCAGTGAGAGTGCAGTGGGTTATCCAGGACTCTGTCCCAAGTCACTGTGGTGGCAGAACAGTGACTGGTCCATTTTTACCTGGATCATCGACAGTGGTGAGAGAACTGCCGATTGTGGACTTTTTTCCTGACTTTAACATCGCCTGTCCCTTAATTATATTTCCATCTCCCTTTTGTTTCATCTTCCAACTACCTCTTGTACTGTTTTGCCGAGATATATTTACTATGCTTGCCTATTCCTCATCGGAGTTATGGGCCCTCCAGGCGGTTCCCCTGTCTGGGATGTGGCCCTCTACGCTGTCAAGAGCTTACCTTAATGACGGATCCTGGGATCCCGAGAGGTGGCATGCCAAGAAGAAGGGGCTAAATTCTAAATTTGATAGGAAGGGGACTTTTTTAAAATTTTTAATTGATTGTCTTAAGGGGTTAGGGAAGGGGATAAATGGGTCTTTGTCCAACCCGGTTCGTGGTGGGGGGGGGCGGGGGGCGGGGGCCGTCGGGACTCCGGGGCCAGAGGTGGGGGCCGCGATTCCCAGGGTGGTTGGTGTCGGCAGGAAACGGAGAGGCATAGGGCCGTATCATGTGTTGGGAGCACGCACCCGCCATCTTTGTGCGGTTGCTCGCCGCCCTATGGCCTCCTCCCAGGGGGGCATGGGAACTGGGACCCCTGGGCTTAGGCTGGTGTATTTTAATGCCAGGTCCGTGGCTAATAAGTCCACCCTCCTCCGTGAGGTAATTGAGGAGGAGGCTGCGGACCTGGCCTGCATCACCGAGACCTGGTTGGGCCCAGAGGGCGGTGTCCCTCTGGTAGATTTGTGCCCTCCAGGTTTTCGGGTTTTGCACCGGCCTCGGGCCCAGGGAAGGGGTGGTGGGGTGGCCGTGGTTATTCGGGAGACCTTGTTTCCAAGGGAGGTCACTGTTCCAGAGATAGGTGGGAGTGAGACACTCCTCCTGAGGTGGGGGCCCAATGGTCGGGTGGGCTTGCTGCTCGCATACCTTTCACCCAGCTGTGTGACAGCAGCCCTACCTGGGCTTCTCGATGTTCTCTCGGGGGTGGCGGTGGAGTTCCCGGGGCTTATAGTCCTGGGGGACTTCAATCTGCCCTCCCTGGGGGGTGCGTCGGGTTTAGCCCAGGAATTCATGGCTTCTATGGAGGCCATGGGCCTGACCCAATTAATTCAGGGCCCGACCCATGAGGGGGGGAACACTCTTGACCTAATTTTTGTCTCTGAACAGTGGCGTAGTGACAGAGGGCAGGCCATTTTTACGGCTGTGCCCGTTCCATGGTCTGATCACTATCTCCTACGGCTGGTCTTCCAACAGGCTGCCCCCCACTGCTGGGATGAGGAACCGCTTAGATGGTTCCGCCCCAGGCGCCTTATGGACCCGGAGCGGTTCTCGGCGGAGCTGGGGTTTCTTCCCTCTTCTCTTGCCCACAGCTCTGTTGAGGACCTGGCGGCTGCTTGGCAGCAGGCCGCGTCAGAGGCTCTCGACAGGGTTGTCCCCATGCGACCCCTCACACGTCGTGGATCCCGGATGGCTCCTTGGTACTCGGAGGAGCTCCGGGAGATGAAACGCCGTCGGAGGGGCTTAGAGAGCAGGTGGAGGTCCACCGTTCCCAGTCCGATCGAGCCCAGCTAAGAGCCTATATTAGGACTTACCTGGTAGCTGTGAGGGCGGCGAGAAGGTCTTATCTCTCCGCCCTCATAGCGTCCGCAGATAACCGCCCAGCCGCCCTGTTTCGGGTAACCCGTTCTCTCCTTCGTGTAGGGGAGGGGGCGGACCCACTGCGGGGCAGGGCTGAGGAGTTTGGTCAACATCTGTCGGATAAGATTGCTCGGATTCGGGGCGGGTTGCCCTCTGATTTGCAGTGGTCTGAGGAACGGGATGTAGGCAGTCTGGCCAGTACGATCTGGGATGAGTTCGATTCTGTTTCCGAGGATGAAGTGGACGGGATTATGCGACGTCTGAGTTCCACCACATGTTTGTTGGACCCGTGCCCTTCCTGGCTGGCTTATGCCGCCAGGGAGGTCACCTGCGGCTGGCTCCGGGCAGTTGTCAACGCTTCATTAAGGGAGGGTGTCTTTCCCACTGCCTTGAAGGAGGCGGTGGTGAGACCCCTTCTGAAGAAGCCTGCCCTGGACCCTACCGTGTTAGACAACTTTCGTCCAGTCTCCAACCTTCGTTTTTTAGCGAAGGTTGTTGAGAGTGTGGTGGCTCAGCAGTTTCCGCTTTTCCTGGATGAAGCTGACTACCTGGATCCGTATCAATCGGGCTTCCGGCCTGGTTTCAGCACGGAGACGGCATTGGTCGCACTGATGGATGATCTCTGGAGGGCTCGGGACAGGGGTTTTTCCTCTGTCCTGGTCCTATTAGACCTCTCAGCGGCTTTCGATACCATCGACCATGGTATCCTCCTGCGACGCCTCGGGGGGTTGGGTATAGGGGGCACTGTGCTTCGGTGGTTCACCTCCTACCTCTCGGGGCGATCGCAGTCGGTGTTGGCGGGGGGGCAGAGGTCTACCTCGAGGGTGCTCTCTTGTGGGGTCCCTCAGGGGTCGGTCCTCTCCCCTGCTATTTAACATCTACATGAAACCGCTGGGTGAGATCATCCGTGGTTTTGGGGTGAGTTTCCATCAGTACGCTGATGATACTCAGCTGTACATTTCCACCCCGAACCAGATTGGTGATGCCCTCTCCCTGATGACCCAGTGTCTGGATGCGGTACGGATTTGGATGAACGGAAACATGCTTCGTCTCAACCCGGCCAAGACTGAGTGGCTGTGCGTATCGGCATCTCGGTCCAGTTTGGAGTGTCCATCTTTGGCCATAGGGGGAGTGGTACTACCCCCTGTGGATAGGGCGCGGAATCTGGGGGTCCTCCTGGATGCTCGGCTCCGGTTGGAGGAGCAGGTGGGGGCCGTCGCCAGGGGGGCCTTTGCCCAGCTTCGTCTGGTTCGCCAGCTGCGCCCTTTTCTGGACCGGGATGCCCTGCGCACGGTTACTCATGCCCTTGTTACCTCCAGACTCGACTACTGCAACGCTCTCTATTTAGGACTGCCCTTGCATACCATCCGGAGATTGCAGCTGGTGCAGAATGCGGCGGCGCGGGTGGTGATGGGAGTTTCCCGGTTCTCCCATGTTACCCCCCTCCTGCGCTGCCTTCATTGGCTACCGGTTGCGCTCGGGTGAGATTCAAGGTTTTAGTGTTAACATTCAAAGTCCTTCATGACATGGGTCCCCAATATTTAAGGGGAGCGGCTCCTGCCGACATCAAATGCCAACCGCCCTGTGCGAGCACATAGGCAAGGACTCCTTGGGGTCCCATCGGCTGGCCAATGCCGGCTGGCGGTCCCCCGACGACGAGCCTATTCTATAGCGGCCCCAGACCTCTGGAACCAACTTCCCCTGGAGCTCCTGTCTGGCCCTGACCCCGCACCTTCCGCCATGACTTGAAGACCTGGTTGTTAACCATCCGGGTGTGATTTTCTGGGACGGGATGGTTTTATGGGATAGTTTTAAGGATTTTATGGGTGTACTGTAATTGTAATGGGGCTTATTTAGTTTAATTGCTTTTAAATTATTTATTGTTGCTGTGTTTATTTTTGTAAGCGCCCC